>CM067355.1:31930334-31935334 GCA_034190875.2 Urechis unicinctus
AAATGGAAGTATCTATTCCATTAGTATTCAACATATATGTTTGAAATAGCTAAAGCAAAAAGAGATGCAGGGAAGCATCCTTCAACTGGAGGAGGGAAGGAGCCAAAACAGGCTGATGAAGCTGAGGCAGTGTTCCTCGGAATGTTTGAGGGGGCTCCCTCCCTCAATGGAGCTGCTGGTGGAATAGACAGTAAGTAAATGACAATGTTAATTTGATGTGGTAATGGTATGTTTTTATTCAATTCTACCTATGTTCAGACACTGTTAAAAACATACTTATAATCATCATTTTGCTCATAGTCATATATCCTGTTGTTGACCTAGGTGCCAGTGCTGCCAATTCTATACCAGAAGAAGCAAGCACTTCTACAAGTGGGTTATAATATTCTTATAGTATATGAAAACAAATCCTACCATCATATGATGATAATGATGTCATAATATCATTAGCAATATTGCTTTTAATATACAACAGTTAAGTGACGTGTAAATACATTATATCATAAAATGTTGTGTTTTAAGATAGTTGTGAACTTACTAAGAAGACACCCAAGACCGAAGTTGCAATGTGTAAGCTATATATGTAGAATACTCATATCCAATTATCACAACAATGAAGATTCAATAACAACAGTTTGGCATATTGATGTGTAACAGCCATTGACATTGATCAACCTAGATTGAAATGGATGAAAACAAATCTTAGGACTGACATTCCCCACCTAGAAAATCCCTTGAGGTGCAGATAATAAAAGATGAGATAGTAACTGAAGCACTTGAACTACAAATGAAAACGGATGAATTGTGGTGTCGTGTTTTGAGTTCAATTCTTTAAATCACTCTTCTGGAAACAGATTGTTTGTCATTTTCTTTTGTATACAAATGTTGAAAATTAAAACAATGGTTGCAAAATTAAAAATTCAGTTGTGCAATACGATCCCTGGCCAATCTTGCTGCTTGGTTGACTGGTGGGTGGTTAACATATACATTAATCACATCATTAACATCATTTGATTCCTAATGAAATAGTCAAAAATTGTCATTATCATCAGAAGCAATGTTATGGAGGATTGCACAACACGCAACAACACAACACACTTTGGCTGGGGAGACCCTAAGCCCACTATGAAGACATGCAAATCTTTTCTTAAGAATACCAATGGACTGTTCAATATACTCCATTACCAGTGTTTCCACATGTCTGATATCTATCTAGCATACATTAGGTGGTTGATAACATAAAACCAATTGTACATGCATTTGATTGTAACAGACAGATCATCCATATACAAGTTGACTAGACAGGGTGATAGTATGTCTCCTTGTCTGACACCATTGTTAACATGAAAAGGTTCTTAAAAAGTACCGCCCAATTTAGCAACAATATTCTGGTGAGCATACCAATATACCAATAGCCTAATGAGACATTTCAAGAAATAATTTCTTGTGATTAATTCTATCAAAAGCTTTTGAAGCTTATAGAAAACATACAAATACAGTTGAGCCTGGGTTAAGAAAGTTAAAATATCTTTAAAAATATACAAACACATATCTGTTGTGTTTCCTTTTGAAGCCGAACTGATTTTCACATGTAACAATATGCATTTCTTTAGTTCCTTTGGGTAATATAGTCCACATGGCAGCGAGCTTAACAATGATTGAATGAAGATGTGACTAGTGCCCTATAATACTAAGCAGGCACTATGCTTCAAATTAGATTTTCAAGACTTATCTTGTCATGTTCTTCTTGCCAGGATTGATCACCTACATGGGCAGAAAACAGGATCTTCATCAATAGCCCATCAGCATTTCACAGGAATCACTTTGCAACATAGCCCTGCAAGGGTACACATACCACGAAATTGATATCTAATTTGTGCACTGAGGTAACCAAACCAATCCCATTCTTTGTTGAAAGAGGACAGTAATTATTGATTAAATCATCGGTATGTAGAGCCATGGTAGGGTAGACCTTGTTAATATTTATAACATGATAACCCTACTGGACTTCATATAATCTATTGCAAGCCAATTCAAATAGGACTAAAATCACTAATTGAATAGTTCCCACTTTTCTAACTGTGTTCAATATATCATAACTGACATAAGTGTCTAGAGTCTTGATAAAGTGTCCTCTTGCCATAAATACACTCCTTGGTAGTGTATGTCACATGAATGCTCTACAGTCTACTGGACAGCCCTGCAAGGTTACACATACCGCGAAATTGATACCTAATTAGTTCACTTAAGTCACCAAAACCACCCTCTCCATTTAATATTGGACCAATATCGTGCAAAGATTATAACTTAATCTTTGATTGAACCCTGGGTTATCTGTCAATTCTGTTCGGAACTATATATATTCAATATGGATGAAGTATCTCAGTTCTCAACGCTAGGCTACTGTCAAAATCTATCCAATGTAAACGCAATGTAGACTGGAGTATTTAAAATAATTGTCAGCACGACATTTAAACCAAATCACGTTCCCTCATTCCGCAAAAGAGAGATTAAATATAATTTGTGGATACAATTTCTGACTTTCATTTCAGTGCAGCTGACGTTTGACATATCGCCTCTCGGCCTCGATACTTTATGATGACCGGGTTATAAATCATCATAATGAGATTTTATCGTTGTAACGGGCCAAGTTTTATTTTATACAAAACAATATCGCCATCTTCTGAATGAATGACTGATTATTTCCTGTGATATTTAGCAGACGTTATACTTTGCATGTGACACAAATGCCACGTAAACATCATCGAGGACATGTGTTCGCTGTCATCTTGGCTTTGAGCACGTTTTGAGTCACGGCTCAGCGTTTTTAGACAAAACTTAGACTTAAGTGAATACGGCCCCAGCACAATAACAGTCTTCCAATGTCAAACATCCAAGTTGAATTTAGAAAAATAATGGTATTGTTTCGTTCCCTCTGGATAATTAAGTGTATAAAATAATTTCGGACTTCGCATCAGTTACTTTTCGTCATACCTTTAAGTTATGAAAGCACATTAGGCAATCACAAGAACTTGCATCTTGACGTAGGCACATGTCATGAACTGATCACAATTATTGCGTAAAGCAATACTTTTTTTTGTATTGTGGGACTTCGAATGTGTGGTGCCAGAATGGGGAAGTCAATTAGAATACTTGATCTTTTTGATCTGACACCAGTCCAGAGCATATTTCTCCAAATAGTATTGACAGCGAAGCCGAGCACCAAGATGCATTTAAACCGACAATAACGCTGTATGGCAGGCTATATATGCGTCACACAGGCACTCCACTTATTGGCCTGACGAGGTCATCTGGAAAAAAATCTGTGTGTATTTCATTCACCAGAAAACTGCAGTGTTGTTATTGAATGTGGTGAGACAAAAACATGATAAAAAACCAAGTTCGCGGACTTCTGGAGCATTGTCTTCAATTGCACAATTGTAACATCGGCATATTTAGGAAACGAAGATATGTATGGATGCGTGGTCGATACAATGATTACGTAGATATCGATGAGTGCAGTTTCAGAGTTCTTGGAAGATAAAGATAATTATTTTTTTTTCTGTCATTCATTTTTGATATCATTAATTATTAATTAATTAATTTGGCATATTTTAATTTATGTCATGAAAAAGTTCAATGGAAATATTTTTTTTCACTTTCCCTTTCTAATATATACTTTTGGTCCTCTAAAAGTCGTCCACGAATGGTCAAGATACTAACTTATTATTACAAATCTAACCATTCGTGTCCATATATATTTGCGTATACTTGCGAAAGATCGATCTTCAGAAATCATTTTCATCATGGATTAGGAAAATAATATTAGCGATAGAATTGATCATTATAAACCATTAGTAGCGTTTTGCGATAATATTAAATGTTGCATGCAGATGAATAATGAGAAAATTGAGTTTTCGGCAATAAAACATTGTTTAAAGTATATATGGATGAAAGTTTACATGGTTGTAGGAAAAATAGTGAGGTTTTGGGTTGTGTAAACGAATGGTAAGTCGCTAAAACTTAATTTTGCTGTGATATTCAAGATCAAAGAAATCATTCGTAAAGGATTATCATTGAACGTTACCAAGGCTAGACTATCATATTAAAGTGGTAAAATCAAAATATTTTCAAACATTTTGAAAGAAAAAGTGTATTGACCTTATGTGAACATAGCGGTATATGCTTTAGTGGACCCAAGCCAATGAAAGGTTTGCGCTTTGTCCACCAAGGTCGCGTTCGTGCTATATATATATATATATATATATATATATATATATATATATATATATATATATATATATATATATATATATATATATATATATGTATATATAATATATATATAATATATACATATATATATATATATCTATATATATATACATATATATATATATCTATATACATGCACTATATATATATATATATATATATATATCTATATCTATATATGTATATATATACATATGTATAAATATTTACATATATATATATATCCATATATATATACATACAAGTATTTATAAATATATATATATATATCTATATATATATATGCACACATATATATATATACATATATATATATATATATATTTGTATCTATATGTATATACATATATATATATTTATACGGATATACATATATATATATATATATACATATATATATACATATATATATATATTTATACATAATATATATATATATATATATATATATATATATATCTATATATCTCTATCTCTCTATATCTATCTCTATATATCTCTATATCTCTCTCTATCTCTATATCTATATATATATTATATATATATCTATATATATATACATATATATCATTTTTGTGTACGAATGATGGCTTGGTAAACAACATGCATTATCCAGAAGGCAATCTCAACTTAATAATGTATGGCCTGTGCCAATTTGCTGGAGCTGGTGGCCGCAAAATTGACCAAGTGCCCTCATTAGCTAGTACTTGTAAAAACCACTCTGA
>CM067355.1:31940334-31955334 GCA_034190875.2 Urechis unicinctus
GCATATATGCATGCACGTGGCCCTTTCGGTGGTCCAGGTGGCACCCCCTTTAACGACAGTGGTGATGTATCAGGACGTATTACCCGAATCAAGACGGCGTTCGTCAACTTCTTGGGACGGTCAGTATATCCGTGGTTAAAATTGTTTTGTCAAACACTATGGAATTTGTGGTTGCATATAGAAGCGGAATATCAATGAGCACGGTAATGACAAGATGGGACCATGCGATTCATAGGCGCAGTATCATTTTACATATTGTAAAATCAATCCAAATGAGTTTATGCATTACATCTTTCAACTTGTGTATGACAACTCATTAGCGCTCATGCATGGTTGGGCGAATGGTTTGCCAATAGAAATGACTCTTGGCCCAGACGAGCACATCACTAGCGTCGATGTGTATGCAGTGAAGGCAGGTCTATACACCATAGCCTCCCACGTCACCGTGACCACGAGCATGTCACGGACTCTTGGTCCCGCTTGATCAGTATGAGGCACGCGGTCCCAGACTCATCTACATTGCCGGCGCCGAGAGGCAGTTTGTTGACTATTTAATCTTCTATTTTAACTATTGTCCATGATCAAGGCCCGTATTCACCAACCACGCTGAGCTTAAGTCACAACTCAACGCTGAGTCGCCGTTATGATGACTCAGCTGAGCCGTCGCTAAGTTGGTATTTACCAACGCCGTTGAGTCCGGACTTAGTTGAGACACGCGCGCAACGTTTTGGCTGTCTGCCAGAATCAAAACCTCGCCTCTCTCAGTGCGCCGTGGTATAATTTTTTTGCGCGCGGGTTTGTAAACATATGATGGTTTTGGATTTCTAATACAACTCGACAGTTTGGATAAGGAGATTTACATAATCCCGTTTGTGTGCATGGGTGGTTATAAAGGATTATTACTTGTCAACGCAAGGAGAATTCGAGTTTGACGATGTACTTTGTTGTTCGGATTGGCGATGGACGATAATCAACGGAAAACAAACCTGCCTAATCCAGACTACTGCCCCGCCCCTCCAGACTTCCTTGTAATCATTAGTCGTCTGCTACTGGGTAGTCCAGTTTAATCAGAGTCTATAAGAGTATTGTTGTCAATAATGAACTCTTGATTCTTTTATCATGTTGTATTCAGAGTGATATTTAAATGGAAGTATCTATTCCATTAGTATTCAACATATATGTTTGAAATAGCTAAAGCAAAAAGAGATGCAGGGAAGCATCCTTCAACTGGAGGAGGGAAGGAGCCAAAACAGGCTGATGAAGCTGAGGCAGTGTTCCTCGGAATGTTTGAGGGGGCTCCCTCCCTCAATGGAGCTGCTGGTGGAATAGACAGTAAGTAAATGACAATGTTAATTTGATGTGGTAATGGTATGTTTTTATTCAATTCTACCTATGTTCAGACACTGTTAAAAACATACTTATAATCATCATTTTGCTCATAGTCATATATCCTGTTGTTGACCTAGGTGCCAGTGCTGCCAATTCTATACCAGAAGAAGCAAGCACTTCTACAAGTGGGTTATAATATTCTTATAGTATATGAAAACAAATCCTACCATCATATGATGATAATGATAAGTCATAATATCATTAGCAATATTGCTTTTAATATACAACAGTTAAGTGACGTGTAAATACATTATATCATAAAATGTGTGTGTTTTAAGATAGTTGTGAACTTACTAAGAAGACACCCAAGACCGAAGCTGCAATGTGTAAGCTATATATGTAGAATACTCATATCCAATTATCACAACAATGAAGATTCAATAACAACAGTTTGGCATATTGATGTGTAACAGCCATTGACATTGATCAACCTAGATTGAAATGGATGAAAACAAATCTTAGGACTGACATTCCCCACCTAGAAAATCCCTTGAGGTGCAGATAATAAAAGATGAGATAGCAACTGAAGCACTTGAACTACAAATGAAAACGGATGAATTGTGGTGTCGTGTTTTGAGTTCAATTCTTTAAATCACTCTTCTGGAAACAGATTGTTTGTCATTTTCTTTTGTATACAAATGTTGAAAATTAAAACAATGGTTGCAAAATTAAAAATTCAGTTGTGCAATACGATCCCTGGCCAATCTTGCTGCTTGGTTGACTGGTGGGTGGTTAACATATACATTAATCACACATCATTAACATCATTTGATTCCTAATGAAATAGTCAAAAATTGTCATTATCATCAGAAGCAATGTTATGGAGGATTGCACAACACGCAACAACACAACACACTTTGGCTGGGGAGACCCTAAGCCCACTATGAAGACATGCAAATCTTTTCTTAAGAATACCAATGGACTGTTCAATATACTCCATTACCAGTGTTTCCACATGTCTGATATCTATCTAGCATACATTAGGTGGTTGATAACATAAAACCAATTGTACATGCATTTGATGTAACAGACAGATCATCCATATACAAGTTGACTAGACAGGGTGATAGTATGTCTCCTTGTCTGACACCATTGTTAACATGAAAAGGTTCTTAAAAAGTACCGCCCAATTTAGCAACAATATTCTGGTGAGCATACCAATATACCAATAGCCTAATGAGACATTTCAAGAAATAATTTCTTGTGATTAATTCTATCAAAAGCTTTTGAAGCTTATAGAAAACATACAAATACAGTTGAGCCTGGGTTAAGAAAGTTAAAATATCTTTAAAAATATACAAACACATATCTGTTGTGTTTCTTTTTGAAGCCGAACTGATTTTCACATGTAACAATATGCATTTCTTTAGTTCCTTTGGGTAATATAGTCCACATGGCAGCGAGCTTAACAATGATTGAATGAAGATGTGACTAGTGCCCTATAATACTAAGCAGGCACTATGCTTCAAATTAGATTTTCAAGACTTATCTTGTCATGTTCTTGCCAGGATTGATCACCTACATGGGCAGAAAACAGGATCTTCATCAATAGCCCATCAGCATTTCACAGGAATCACTTTGCAACATAGCCCTGCAAGGGTACACATACCACGAAATTGATATCTAATTTGTGCACTGAGGTAACCAAAACCAATCCCATTCTTTGTTGAAAGAGGACAGTAATTATTGATTAAATCATCGGTATGTAGAGCCATGGTAGGGTAGACCTTGTTAATATTTATAACATGATAACCCTACTGGACTTCATATAATCTATTGCAAGCCAATTCAAATAGGACTAAAATCACTAATTGAATAGTTCCCACTTTTCTAACTGTGTTCAATATATCATAACTGACATAAGTGTCTAGAGTCTTGATAAAGTGTCCTCTTGCCATAAATACACTCCTTGGTAGTGTATGTCACATGAATGCTCTACAGTCTACTGGACAGCCCTGCAAGGTTACACATACCGCGAAATTGATACCTAATTAGTTCACTTAAGTCACCAAAACCACCCTCTCCATTTAATATTGGACCAATATCGTGCAAAGATTATAACTTAATCTTTGATTGAACCCTGGGTTATCTGTCAATTCTGTTCGGAACTATATATATTCAATATGGATGAAGTATCTCAGTTCTCAACGCTAGGCTACTGTCAAAATCTATCCAATGTAAACGCAATGTAGACTGGAGTATTTAAAATAATTGTCAGCACGACATTTAAACCAAATCACGTTCCCTCATTCCGCAAAAGAGAGATTAAATATAATTTGTGGATACAATTTCTGACTTTCATTTCAGTGCAGCTGACGTTTGACATATCGCCTCTCGGCCTCGATACTTTATGATGACCGGGTTATAAATCATCATAATGAGATTTTATCGTTGTAACGGGCCAAGTTTATTTTATACAAAACAATATCGCCATCTTCTGAATGAATGACTGATTATTTCCTGTGATATTTAGCAGACGTTATACTTTGCATGTGACACAAATGCCACGTAAACATCATCGAGGACATGTGTTCGCTGTCATCTTGGCTTTGAGCACGTTTTGAGTCACGGCTCAGCGTTTTTAGACAAAACTTAGACTTAAGTGAATACGGCCCCAGCACAATAACAGTCTTCCAATGTCAAACATCCAAGTTGAATTTAGAAAAATAATGGTATTGTTTCGTTCCCTCTGGATAATTAAGTGTATAAAATAATTTCGGACTTCGCATCAGTTACTTTTCGTCATACCTTTAAGTTATGAAAGCACATTAGGCAATCACAAGAACTTGCATCTTGACGTAGGCACATGTCATGAACTGATCACAATTATTGCGTAAAGCAATACTTTTTTTTGTATTGTGGGACTTCGAATGTGTGGTGCCAGAATGGGGAAGTCAATTAGAATACTTGATCTTTTTGATCTGACACCAGTCCAGAGCATATTTCTCCAAATAGTATTGACAGCGAAGCCGAGCACCAAGATGCATTTAAACCGACAATAACGCTGTATGGCAGGCTATATATGCGTCACACAGGCACTCCACTTATTGGCCTGACGAGGTCATCTGGAAAAAAATCTGTGTGTATTTCATTCACCAGAAAACTGCAGTGTTGTTATTGAATGTGGTGAGACAAAACATGATAAAAAACCAAGTTCGCGGACTTCTGGAGCATTGTCTTCAATTGCACAATTGTAACATCGGCATATTTAGGAAACGAAGATATGTATGGATGCGTGGTCGATACAATGATTACGTAGATATCGATGAGTGCAGTTTCAGAGTTCTTGGAAGATAAAGATAATTATTTTTTTTTCTGTCATTCATTTTTGATATCATTAATTATTAATTAATTAATTTGGCATATTTTAATTTATGTCATGAAAAAGTTCAATGGAAATATTTTTTTTTCACTTTCCCTTTCTAATATATACTTTTGGTCCTCTAAAAGTCGTCCACGAATGGTCAAGATACTAACTTATTATTACAAATCTAACCATTCGTGTCCATATATATTTGCGTATACTTGCGAAAGATCGATCTTCAGAAATCATTTTCATCATGGATTAGGAAAATAATATTAGCGATAGAATTGATCATTATAAACCATTAGTAGCGTTTTGCGATAATATTAAATGTTGCATGCAGATGAATAATGAGAAAATTGAGTTTTCGGCAATAAAACATTGTTTAAAGTATATATGGATGAAAGTTTACATGGTTGTAGGAAAAATAGTGAGGTTTTTGGGTTGTGTAAACGAATGGTAAGTCGCTAAAACTTAATTTTGCTGTGATATTCAAGATCAAAGAAATCATTCGTAAAGGATTATCATTGAACGTTACCAAGGCTAGACTATCATATTAAAGTGGTAAAATCAAAATATTTTCAAACATTTTGAAAGAAAAAGTGTATTGACCTTATGTGAACATAGCGGTATATGCTTTAGTGGACCCAAGCCAATGAAAGGTTTGCGCTTTGTCCACCAAAGGTAGATATATATATAGATATATACAGAACGTCGTGCTAATAATATATATATATATATATATATATATATATATATATATATATATATATATATATATATATATATATATATATATATATATATATATATATATATATATATATATATATATACATATATATATATATATATATATACATATATATATATATATATATACATATATATATATATATATATATATATCTATATATGTATATATATACATATGTATAAATATTTACATATATATATATCCATATATATATACATACAAGTATTTATAAATATATATATATATCTATATATATATATGCACACATATATATATACATATATATATATATATATATTTGTATCTATATGTATATACATATATATATATTTATACGGATATACATATATATATATATATATATATATATATATAGATATATATATATATATATATATATATATATCTATATATATATATATATATATATATATATATATATATATATATATATATATCTATATATATATATATATATATATATATATATATATATCTATATATATATATATATATATCATTTTTGTGTACGAATGATGGCTTGGTAAACAACATGCATTATCCAGAAGGCAATCTCAAACTTAATAATGTATGGCCTGTGCCAATTTGCTGGAGCTGGTGGCCGCAAAATTGACCAAGTGCCCTCATTAGCTAGTACTTGTAAAAACCACTCTGATGTCGGTTGTGCTTACTGATTATATTCATGCTAGCAATAGCTCCACACAAATTGTCAAAGACATAAACAATTTAATTAGCATATGAAGGTTATTGTGGGATATCCGTTATAATTGTTACCTCAATCACGGACAGAAGTTAAAATAGAAGATTAAGTAGTCAATCAACTGTTCCCCGGCGCCGGCAATGTAGACGAGTTTGGGACCTCGTGCTGTGTGAGGTGTGCCTGTAACTGATCCAGCGGGACCAAGAGTCCGTGACATGCTCGTGGTCACGGTGACGTGGGACGCTATTATGTATTGGTTTGCCTTCACTGCATGCACATCAACGCGAGTGATGTGCTCATCAGAGCCAAGAGTCATTTCCATTGGCGATCCATTCTCCCAGCCATGCATGCGTGCTCTTGTGTTCCCATATGTTAGCTGAACACTGAAAATAATGCATATAGATGGATTAATTTGATGATAAGCGGAATGAAAAGATATTATACTCAGCTTTCGCTATGTCGGTGGTGTGAAGAGTAGGTATATTGAAACAGTATCTAATTCATCTAATCTTCAGCGAATCTTCAATTTATAAGAGTGGATGATGCAAAATCAACACAATCAGCGAAATCTGACCCATCCAAAAATTTGCCCGCAACAAGCTTGATCCGAGTAATTTGACCTGATACATTTGCACTGTCGTCAAAAGGGATGCCACCTGACCCGCCAAATGGCCCACGCGCATGCACACATGCATTTCCTGTAAGTCAAGAGGAAGTCTGGTCAAAACTCAAGCGATCAGATTTGATTGCAGATAGATATTTAAGTTGAATAAGTAAACAAGAGTATTCCCATTATTCCAGAGAACACTTAGCCAGCAGGGAACATTATTGTTTAAAATAACTTACCTTGGTTGGTTTTTACAATCATTGTTGTCCCTGGTTTGGTGACATGGGCGTCGGTCTGGTTATATATCTGGCATATATTACCTGCATCAGGTATCCAGAGAGCGGCTACACAGGACGTCTCAACATGACACATAAAGCCACAGCTCATCGGAGAGCTTTGGGGTTTCTGCGAAATGATGTGATGCACATTGCTGCTTGAGAGGGGCCCTGTGTCTTTATATATCTTGAATATATTCTGGCGAATAGCTTGAGATCCCATGCACGAAACAAGTAATAGAACCGCTTGCAATTGCTGCTGGTTCATATTTGTCGTTGTAGACTTTCTTTGACAACAGCTAACAACTCATTTTGAGGGCTATATATTCAGCAGCAGTAAGCTCTGATTTCGCAGACTGCTGTCTTTAACGTTGGGTCTGAGCTGTCTATATGAATTCACAGAGCTATAATGCTTGTCGTCGCACACAAAGATCGACGCTGATCCGGTACTTAGGCAGGTGTATGAATAATTGATCAATTTAAGCTGACAGCTCACTAAAAATGGTCGAAAGTAATGATAGTGGAATTAGCATTAACCGTTTAGTCACTATGTGGTACCGACATCCCCTAATTACCATTTGACACACAGAATAGTCAGCTAAAAATCGTGCGATGTCCGCGGCCATATATATACTCAAACGGCAATTGACTCGACCATCCTTATCTTATACTGATTGTAGGTGAACTGAAATAACCGTCGACATTAGAGCCATGAAATCAGATTGAGGTACAGGTGCAGTGATGTAAAGTATTACTCCATTAACGCAGATTTCCAGTATATGATAGTTCTCAATTAATTAAACAAAGTTTACATAAACGAATATCAATTGTCCTGTTTCATTTCACTCAGTGCACAGTGTCCAGTGAACTGCCGGCCTAACTAAGTTGCTCCAGATATGTCGCAGTGATTAGCATCACGACATATCACGTCGAAAGCGTAACAAGCCCTTTCGTATGTTGCTCGGACATACGACGCATATATCCCCGTAGATGTAAATGTTAAGCCTGTTCTTTGGTGATCGAATAAAGTTCACGCTAATGATTCGATACTGCACTGTCGAAGAATCATATGTTACTAAACGGAAGGACTTCTCCTAGCTAGTCCGCACTTAAGTTAACTTGACCGTCCTGATTTTACATACATACATACATACATACATACATACATACATACATACATACATACATACATACATACATACATACATACATACATACATACATACATACATACATACATACATACATACATACATACATACATACATACATACATACATACATACATACATACATACATACATACATACATACATACATACATACATACATACATACATACATACATACATACATACATACATACATACATACATACATACATACATACATACATACATACATACATACATACATACATACATACATACATACATACATACATACATACATACATACATACATACATACATATACATACATACATATATACATACATACATACATACATACATACATACATACATACATACATACATACATACATACATACATACATACATACATACATACATACATACATACACACATACATACATACATACATACATACATACAATACATACATACATACATACATACATACATACATACATACATACATACACACATACATATATACATACTTACATACATACATACATACATACATACATACATACATACATACAACACATACATACATACACACATACATACATACATACATACATACATACATACTACATACATACATACATACATACATACATACATACATACATACATACATACATACATACATACATACATACATACATACATACATACATACATACATACATACATACATACATACATACATACATACATACATACATACATACATACATACATACATACATACATACATACATACATACATACATACATACATACATACATACATACATACATACATACATACATACATACATGCATACATACATACATACATACATACATACATACATACATACATACATACATACATACATACATACATACATACATACATACATACATATACATGCGTATATATGTATATATATATATATGTATATATATATATACATACATATATATATACATCAATACATATATATTTATATAATATATATATATATATATTTATATACACATATATAAATATATATATACACATATATATGTATATTTATATATATATATATATATACATACATATGTATGTATATATAAATATTGATATATATATAGATATATATAGAGATATTTTTTTGGGCTGCTTATAATCATTTTGCATATATAGCGAATCCGTGTTATAGATCATTAGCGTTGTGTTTTGTATATCATTAAAGGGGGAATAAATTAATTAGAACAAATAATTCCTATATGCCCTAATGCAATTATGCAATAAATACAAAACTGCAAAAAAATATTAGCTTTTGGTATCTAGATGATATTATTATTTGAAATTGATCAAAGTCAGCACACTAAATTATTAATTGCATTCAATTTGATCGTTTTCTTGTCCTATCACCCCGACTATGCCCATTTCGATGCTTGTAATGTGTAATAGCATCCTCCTAATATAAGTTTTAACTCAATGCAATCCGGTCGAACCCTCAATGTATATACTACTTCGGATATTTGGTAGGGCTATAGTAATGATGTTATAATCGTAGTTAAAGTTTTTCGCTGTCTCTGTCGAGATGAACACCTTCTGCAACATTGTCTTCCACAAATAGAGAGTAGCAATATTCCGGCAAGGCTATACATGCATAGTAATACAGAAAGGAAATAATCCATTGTCTTAAGCATAAATGTATCTGACAAGACAACGGGGTAAGAACATGTAGGCTATTCTACAGCCATATGCTATATCAATAGCTTATGGCCTCCGGCAATTTGTTCGGAAATGATGTCAGCATAAATTGATCTAGTGCCCGGATTTCTGTCAAAATACCGGAACTGTATTGATCTTTGCGCAACGTAGAGGCAATGATGACTGGCCGCAGCTGAAATAATTGACATCACATGTTCCGCGTTAAGGAAACAAACTGTTGAGCAAGTGATAAATATTAGAGAATATCATCCTTTTCAGTGGGTCTGGAAAAAGAAACCATTTCAATTTGTTCTTTTACTGGTTTCGTGTATGGGATATCAAACTATTCGCCAGAATATATTCTGTATAGTGTACAAGGACACGGGGCCGCTCTCGATCAGCGCCGTGGGTAATGCAATTTCTGAGAAAATCCGACGCTCCCCGACAAGCTGCGTCACTCTGTGTCATGCTACGTATCCGTGTGTAGCTGCCCTATGGATGCCGAGTGCGGGCATATCTGAAGGATATATAGCCAGACCGACGTCCATGTCACTAACCAAGGGGCAACTATGGTCGTGGTTTTATGTAATCAATAACTCCACTTCTTCCTGCGTAAGTGAACTATAGGAATATGTGTTCACGTAGAATACATATGTACATATGTTTTTTACTCAAGTCGTTATGTTGATAAACAGGAAATGCATATATGCATGCACGTGGCCCTTTCGGTGGCCCAGGTGGCACCCCCTTTAACGACAGTGGTGATGTATCAGGACGTATTACCCGAATCAAGACGGCGTTCGTCAACTTCTTGGGACGGTCAGTATATCCGTGGTTAAAATTGTTTTGTCAAACACTATGGAATTTGTGGTTGCATATAGAAGCGGAATATCAATGAGCACGGTAATGACAAGATGGGACCATGCGATTCATAGGCGCAGTATCATTTTACATATTGTAAAATCAATCCAAATGAGTTTATGCATTACATCTTTCAACTTGTGTATGACAACTCATTAGCGCTCATGCATGGTTGGGCGAATGGTTTGCCAATAGAAATGACTCTTGGCCCAGACGAGCACATCACTAGCGTCGATGTGTATGCAGTGAAGGCAGGTCTATACACCATAGCCTCCCACGTCACCGTGACCACGAGCATGTCACGGACTCTTGGTCCCGCTTGATCAGTATGAGGCACGCGGTCCCAGACTCATCTACATTGCCGGCGCCGAGAGGCAGTTTGTTGACTATTTAATCTTCTATTTTAACTATTGTCCATGATCAAGGCCCGTATTCACCAACCACGCTGAGCTTAAGTCACAACTCAACGCTGAGTCGCCGTTATGATGACTCAGCTGAGCCGTCGCTAAGTTGGTATTTACCAACGCCGTTGAGTCCGGACTTAGTTGAGACACGCGCGCAACGTTTTGGCTGTCTGCCAGAATCAAAACCTCGCCTCTCTCAGTGCGCCGTGGTATAATTTTTTTGCGCGGGTTTGTAAACATATGATGGTTTTGGATTTCTAATACAACTCGACAGTTTGGATAAGGAGATTTACATAATCCCGTTTGTGTGCATGGGTGGTTATAAAGGATTATTACTTGTCAACGCAAGGAGAATTCGAGTTTGACGATGTACTTTGTTGTTCGGATTGGCGATGGACGATAATCAACGGAAAACAAACCTGCCTAATCCAGACTACTGCCCCGCCCCTCCAGACTTCCTTGTAATCATTAGTCGTCTGCTACTGGGTAGTCCAGTTTAATCAGAGTCTATAAGAGTATTGTTGTCAATAATGAACTCTTGATTCTTTTATCATGTTGTATTCAGAGTGATATTAAATGGAAGTATCTATTCCATTAGTATTCAACATATATGTTTGAAATAGCTAAAGCAAAAAGAGATGCAGGGAAGCATCCTTCAACTGGAGGAGGGAAGGAGCCAAAACAGGCTGATGAAGCTGAGGCAGTGTTCCTCGGAATGTTTGAGGGGGCTCCCTCCCTCAATGGAGCTGCTGGTGGAATAGACAGTAAGTAAATGACAATGTTAATTTGATGTGGTAATGGTATGTTTTTATTCAATTCTACCTATGTTCAGACACTGTTAAAAACATACTTATAATCATCATTTTGCTCATAGTCATATATCCTGTTGTTGACCTAGGTGCCAGTGCTGCCAATTCTATACCAGAAGAAGCAAGCACTTCTACAAGTGGGTTATAATATTCTTATAGTATATGAAAACAAATCCTACCATCATATGATGATAATGATAAGTCATGATATCATTAGCAATATTGCTTTTAATATACAACAGTTAAGTGACGTGTAAATACATTATATCATAAAATGTTGTGTTTTAAGATAGTTGTGAACTTACTAAGAAGATACCCAAGACCCGAAGCTGCAATGTGTAAGCTATATATGTAGAATACTCATATCCAATTATCACAACAATGAAGATTCAATAACAACAGTTTGGCATATTGATGTGTAACAGCCATTGACATTGATCAACCTAGATTGAAATGGATGAAAACAAATCTTAGGACTGACATTCCCCACCTAGAAAATCCCTTGAGGTGCAGATAATAAAAGATGAGATAGCAACTGAAGCACTTGAACTACAAATGAAAACGGATGAATTGTGGTGTCGTGTTTTGAGTTCAATTCTTTAAATCACTCTTCTGGAAACAGATTGTTTGTCATTTTCTTTTGTATACAAATGTTGAAAATTAAAACAATGGTTGCAAAATTAAAAATTCAGTTGTGCAATACGATACCTGGCCAATCTTGCTGCTTGGTTGACTGGTGGGTGGTTATCATATACATTAATCACATCATTATCATCATTTGATTCCTAATGAAATAGTCAAAAATGGTCATTGTCATCAGAAGCAATGTTATGGAGGATTGCACAACACGCAACAACACAACACACTTTGGCTGGGGAGACCCTAAGCCCACTATGAAGACATGCAAATCTTTTCTTAAGAATACCAATGGACTGTTCAATATACTCCATTACCAGTGTTTCCACATGTCTGATATCTATCTAGCATACATTAGGTGGTTGATAACATAAAACCAATTGTACATGCATTTGATTTAACAGACAGATCATCCATATACAAGTTGACTAGACAGGGTGATAGTATGTCTCCTTGTCTGACACCATTGTTAACATGAAAAGGTTCTTAGAAAGTACCGCCCAATTTAGCAACAATATTCTGGTGAGCATACCAATATACCAATAGCCTAATGAGACATTTCAAGAAATAATTTCTTGTGATTAATTCTATCAAAAGCTTTTGAAGCTTATAGAAAACATACAAATACAGTTGAGCCTGGGTTAAGAAAGTTAAAATATCTATTGTGTTTCCTTTTGAAGCCGAACTGATTTTCACATGTAACAATATGCATTTCTTTAGTTCCTTTGGGTAATATAGTCCACATGGCAGCGAGCTTAACAATGATTGAATGAAGATGTGACTAGTGCCCTATAATACTAAGCAGGCACTATGCTTCAAATTAGATTTTCAAGACTTATCTTGTCATGTTCTTGCCAGGATTGATCACCTACATGGGCAGAAAACAGGATCTTCATCAATAGCCCATCAGCATTTCACAGGAATCACTTTGCAACATAGCCCTGCAAGGGTACACATACCACGAAATTGATATCTAATTTGTGCACTGAGGTAACCAAAACCAATCCCATTCTTTGTTGAAAGAGGACAGTAATTATTGATTAAATCATCGGTATGTAGAGCCATGGTAGGGTAGACCTTGTTAATATTTATAACATGATAACCCTACTGGACTTCATATAATCTATTGCAAGCCAATTCAAATAGGACTAAAATCACTAATTGAATAGTTCCCACTTTTCTAACTGTGTTCAATATATCATAACTGACATAAGTGTCTAGAGTCTTGATAAAGTGTCCTCTTGCCATAAATACACTCCTTGGTAGTGTATGTCACATGAATGCTCTACAGTCTACTGGACAGCCCTGCAAGGTTACACATACCGCGAAATTGATACCTAATTAGTTCACTTAAGTCACCAAAACCACCCTCTCCATTTAATATTGGACCAATATCGTGCAAAGATTATAACTTAATCTTTGATTGAACCCTGGGTTATCTGTCAATTCTGTTCGGAACTATATATATTCAATATGGATGAAGTATCTCAGTTCTCAACGCTAGGCTACTGTCAAAATCTATCCAATGTAAACGCAATGTAGACTGGAGTATTTAAAATAATTGTCAGCACGACATTTAAACCAAATCACGTTCCCTCATTCCGCAAAAGAGAGATTAAATATAATTTGTGGATACAATTTCTGACTTTCATTTCAGTGCAGCTGACGTTTGACATATCGCCTCTCGGTCTCGATACTTTATGATGACCGGGTTATAAATCATCATAATGAGATTTTATCGTTGTAACGGGCCAAGTTTATTTTATACAAAACAATATCGCCATCTTCTGAATGAATGACTGATTATTTTCCTGTGATATTTAGCAGACGTTATACTTTGCATGTGACACAAATGCCACGTAAACATCATCGAGGACATGTGTTCGCTGTCATCTTGGCTTTGAGCACGTTTTGAGTCACGGCTCAGCGTTTTTAGACAAAACTTAGACTTCAGTGAATACGGCCCCAGCACAATAACAGTCTTCCAATGTCAAACATCCAAGTTGAATTTAGAAAAATAATGGTATTGTTTCGTTCCCTCTGGATAATTAAGTGTATAAAATAATTTCGGACTTCGCATCAGTTACTTTTCGTCATACCTTTAAGTTATGAAAGCACATTAGGCAATCACAAGAACTTGCATCTTGACGTAGGCACATGTCATGAACTGATCACAATTATTGCGTAAAGCAATACTTTTTTTTGTATTGTGGGACTTCGAATGTGTGGTGCCAGAATGGGGAAGTCAATTAGAATACTTGATCTTTTTGATCTGACACCAGTCCAGAGCATATTTCTCCAAATAGTATTGACAGCGAAGCCGAGCACCAAGATGCATTTAAACCGACAATAA
>CM067355.1:31960334-32040334 GCA_034190875.2 Urechis unicinctus
GCATGCATCCAAATATACATGCATATATATATATTCATAAATATATATATATATATTTATGCATATATATATGTAAGTATTTATATATATATTTATATATGTACATATATGCTGTTGTTGTTATGTGCATAATCATTTTGCAGATGTAGCTAATTAGTGTTATTTGTGAGTGTCAAAGATCATAAGCATGGTGTTTTGTAGATTATTATTGGGGGGAATCATTTTCTATGATACTGACAAATAAATCCTAATGCAACATTGCAATAATTTACAAACAGCTAAAAATATAAGCTTTCGGTTTTTTAGAACATCTTCATAATTTTTTATTTAATTCCATCATTTTCTGGTTCTATCACCCTAACTATGCCCAGCTGGGGTCTTGAATGTGTATTAGCGCAGCATTATATTATTATTTTTTTCTCTAAATCTATCGGAAATAGATATAATATTACTGAAAGAATTTAAAGCATGCCAATGTCAAAGGAGATTACAATAATTGTTTTTCTGACCAGAATCGCAATGCAATCCGGTCGTATGCATCTTCAATGCTACGCACAAATAGGAACCCTCAATGTGTATACTACTGATATTTGTTAAAGCAGTTGTTATTATCGTAGTCTAAGTTTATCATGATGTCAGCAAAAAATAATCTAGTGTCCGGATTTTTGTCAAAATGCCGGAACTATATACCAGCATGCATGAGCGCTAAAAATACACCAATTAGGTCCCGCTCGGAAGAAAATACGAAGCCACCTTCTCGACGCCATTTTGCCTCAGTTGGCTGCTTAGGGCAGGTTGCATGACATCACACTTCCAAAAGAATTTGACAGCAACGAGAATTGCGATTTTTGGTTTGTTTTAAGATTACACCGTATTTACATGAACCCATGTCATCTTCTGATGAAGATAACGAGGCACTATTACATTACACTGGGGCAAATTATGTCTATTTGAGCCACTACGAAAATGAAACCGGAAGCTCTGTCTCAGAATCCGCTTCGGATGCAGAATCGACAAAAGTTTGCGACGAATAGCCGGTATAGAATACCCTTCCAAAGCTTTATTGAACTATGTTTACTGGTAAAATATAATCGATGGTATAAGTTACCTGATAAATGTACACTGTAAGCTGAAGCTGGTATGTTGACAGGATTAACTACTACAACAAATAGTAAATGACTAGTAAATGTGCTTTGTCATTGCACCCTAAGCACATATAATATTATGGACAGATTTTTGCATGCAGTTTATCAAATATTTCCCTTTTACATTCATTCAATCGTACCGCAAACTACAAAGACAGTCCTGTCTTAAATGCTTCCTCTGAGGTGTAGCTGTCAACACTGGCATCCCAATGAAGCCAGCGAGAGAGTGTCCTGCCGAAGTTCGGATAGAGTTATGGCTATAACGGAGGAATGACCATGCATCACCCAGCATCCCGGGTTGCTAGCAAACTGCTTTAACAAATATGTGCTGGAAGCGTCCAAATTAGAATTTATTCAAATGAATGGACCAGAGGTCTCTACCAATGAGTAAGTTATCCAATATTGCAACAAAAAAGGGCAATTTGAGGTTGAACAATCATATCATCTATTGCTGAGGGAACATCAATCCAGCTGTATAAAATATTCATTGTTCACATTGATAAACTACAATATATTTCCTATAGCCATAAATAAATAACAACACCAGTAACATGAAATCCAGTAGAACTTACAAAAAAATTACAAGTAAGAAAATGGTTGACAAATGACAATTGACATTAAGTATTGCACAGACTGGGCAAAAGAAACAGGAAAGTGCTGCCAGCCTGTGTGGTAACAGCCATGAGAGAATCCTTCTCTGATCTGGGTGGCAAATATACAGGTTATCTTCAATGGAGCTGAAGAAGATTTCTAGGTCAGGTTGAATCGACACGTGTGAGCACCTACGAGAAGAACCTTTTCTCGTACTGGGCGGCAATAGGTGGTGGGGCATTCCTTTCCTATACAAGGACCTCAGCAAGTCTATAGCAATTTTTGCTGTAGATCAAGCACCTCAGCAATAAACTGATGTACATAGTCTGAAATAAATCAATGTTATTCATAATGTTTGATACTCTTACTACAAATCAGTTATATTAGATGCCCATATTGAATTCGTTAAAAATGTTTGTGCATTTTAAACTTATTTGAATTTCAGTAATGAATGTCAAAATAGCATTTGTGTTTAATTTTAGATTAATACATATACACATTGGTACTTTGATAGGCTTGACAACTGGGTCTCCCTGTCTGGCCTTGGGGCAAGGAAACTCCCCATTAGGACTGACGTTCTTGATTGATGGCTTGAGCTCTGTGCCAGTTTTCATTAAAATGAATAACTGTTTGGAGCAATCTGGATATATATTTAATAGGTCGATAACTTATATTGCCAAGAATGAACTAAACCTTGAACACATAATTATACACGGAACATTATAGCTGTCACTACACAAATGTGCTAAACTTCCATACAACCCCGCTTAAAATATACACAATGGAATTTCAAAATATGTTAATTCATTGGTATAACCTGGCCTCCATGATGGCATAGAGACAGTGGACACTCTTTGGTGCGACGAATGTGACCACCTTGTAAAACGATTCCAACGTAGCTAAAGAGAATCAGTATGGCTTCATTTCGCAGCCTCGGTTTCTAACGAAATCCAACATTTTTGAGAAGCTCTGGGTCAGTCTCATAAGCACCATTCTCGAAACGCCTGACTTCTTATTATTCCAACAACCGAACGCACAACAATACGACATAATCCACACCACAAAACGCATCAGACTATCAACCAACTGTGATGGCAGAAGAGTGTTCGCGAACAGCGCACGTGACGTCACTATCCAGAAATTATCGAATTTTACCGAGCGATATCTTGACCGATTTGACGTGGAAAATGAACGTTTCTAAATTATTTTTCTAAAAGAAAAAACAACGTGCAGTCACCTTTTTTCAGTTATGATGCCCTTTTAAAACATTGAACTTTGGAAAAATGGTATAAGAATAAAATCGTTGTATTTGAGATTTAAAGTTTTCTAGGAAACCAAAGACCCTATCAATGATAGAAGCTTTCAATAAATATTAAGCAAACTAATTTTTGACAAAGAGCGCGCCTGGAACATGTTTATGGTAGAGTGTATTCGCAGAGGTCATGAAGCTGAAAGTGTTGATCATTACAGCGACGCATATCGGGAGTGCAAAGCTGTATTTAAGAGCATTACCAGGGTAAATCCAGCATACATCATTAAGTCAATACTCGACTTGGAAGCTAGGTGAAGCTTCAAACCCAATGCAAATCCCAACAATAGATAGTGGTCAGAGTATCACCAGTGCGTACGTCCTTGACCTCATAGTGCTGCCACCATTTGGACTGTTATCTGTAAACGCTATGGTGGTTGTTAAGGCGAAAAGACTCATCCTTGAAAAGGCACCTAGCCACCCTAGATGCCTCAGAACAGTGATTATTTTAAATAAGCATGGCAGCTTTGTTGCTATAATACTCACTAGCATCAGTGATTGTGCGACCGGCGAACACACGATATGTTTCATCGCCGTACTCAAAAGTGAACAAACAATGGCGAATGTCAGCAATGTGAATATCAATACCCGAATAGATAATCATTTTTAGGATTTATTGGCAAAGATAAATCGGCCAGTTTGCGTATGTTAAGCGGACTTTCTGGTAGATCCAGATGAGTTATGAGGCTGAACCCAAGGCTCAAATTAGTAGGAAATATTCCAAAGGCCATAAATTATTTCTACCTATTCATTGGACCTCCGATGGATCCCAATTAGCCATAAGATAGAATCCATAGGTGAATCTGTAAGGATTTATTGCCCAAGATATACATGCCAGTTTCCGTTAGTTTAGGAGAGTTGCTGATGGCTCCAGCTAAGTTATGAGGTCGAACCTATAACTGAAATTAGTAGGAAAAATTACCAAGGCCCTACTTGCCTGTTTACGCAAGCTCAACGGACTTTCGCCAGTTTCATATTAACTATCATGTTGAGCCAATGTGCGAATTGTATAGGATATATTGTTCAAGATATACCTGCCAGTTTCAGTGGGTTTAAATGACCATCTAATAGATCTAGAAGTGTTATGAGGCTCACTCAAGCAATACCTCCACCCCCACCCCCTCCCCCACTACAAGTTCATCGGACTTCTGATATATCCAGATTAGCTATGAGGTGAAACCCATGGGGGAATTTTTGGGGATATATTGTTCAAGATATACAGGCCAGTTTCCGCGAGTTTAAAGTAAATTATGATAGCTCTATATAAGCTATGATTTTGAAGCCATGACTGAAATTAGTTGGAAATATTACCGAGGCCATACTTGCCTGCAATGGCTGAAATTAGTAGAAAATATGACCAAATCCATAACTGCTTGTTTCCACAAGTTCAACGGACTTCTGACGGATCCAGATGAGCCATGATGTTGTACCCTTAGGTGTAATATTAAGAAATTTATTGTTCAAGATATACCTGCCAGTTTCCGTCAGTATATAGGACCGTCTAACAGATCTAAATGAGTTTAGAAGTTCAACTCAAGTCTGAAATTAGTATTTAATATCACCCAAGCCATACTAGTTCATCGGACTACCGACGGATCCAGACGAGCTATGAGGTTAAACCTGTGGGTGATTTGTTATAGGATATATTGTTCAAGAAATACATGCCAGTTTCCGGGACCTTAAGGGAAATTCTGATGTCTCCGGATTAGTTATGAGTTTCAACCAATGGATAAATTTGTAGGAAATATTACCCAAGACAGACCTGCATGTTTCTACAAGTTCAACGGACGTACGAAGGATCCAGATGAGCTATTAGGTTTAAGCTATGGGCGTATTTTTAAGAATGTATTTTCTAGATATACCTGCAAGATTCCGTGAGAATTTTTGAAAAATCCAGATGAGTTGTAACGCTAAACCCATTGCAGAAATTATCCGGAAATATGACTCAAGACTCCACCCATAGCTTCAATTAGTAGGAAATATCACCCAAGCCATACCTGCTTGCTTCCGTAAGTTCATTGGACTTCCGAGGGATCCAGATAAACCACGAGGTTGAACTCATAGGTGCATGTTGTATGATATATTGCTATAGATGAACCTGCCAGTTTCCGTCGGTTTCAGGAATCTTCTAATAGATCTAGATAAGTTATGATATTCAACTCATAGCTGTTATTAGTAGGAAATATCACCCAAGCCATACCAGCTAGCTTCCGTATCCGAGGGATCCAAACAAGTCGTGAAGTTGAACCCATGGGAGCATTATTTAGGAAATATTGCTCAAGATATGCTAGCCAGTTTCTGTGAGCTTAAGGCAATTTCTGAACGATACGATGAGTAATAAGGTTAAGCCTTTGGTTGAAATTAGTAGCCAATTTGACCGCACACATACCTTCTCGTTTCCCAAAGCTCATCGGACTTCCAAGATATCCAGATAAGGCATTAGGTTGAACCCATGGGTGCATTATTTATGATATATTCCAGTATCCGTGTGTTTAAGGTAATTTGTAATAGTTCTAAATGAGTTATGATGTTCAACACATAGTAGTAATTAGAAGGATATATCAAGTCATACTAGCTAGCTTCCGTACGTTCATCAAACTTCCAAAGGATCCATATAAGCCATGAGGTTAAACCCATGGATGCATTTTTAAAGATATATTGTACCTGCAAGCTTCCGTGTGTTTAAGGTAATTTTTGAAAGATACAGATGAGTGATGAGGTGAAACCTATGGTTTAAATTAGTAGAAAATATGACCGCAGACATACCTTCTTGTTTCCAAAAGTTCATCGGACTTCCGCGGAATTCAGAAAAGCCATGATGTTGAACCCTTGAGTGCATTTTGTTTTATCTATTGTTCAAGATATACCTAGACGATTCCGTGAGTTTCAGGAATTTTCTAATAGATCTAGATGAGTTATGATGTTCAACTTAAAGTTGAAATTGATTGAAAATTAACATACAAGCTTAACATGCTTGCTTCCGTGAGTTCACCTGATTTCCGACGGATCCATAAGTTTACAATTACCTTAAACACGCGGATACTGGAAATATATCATAAATAATGCACACATGGGTTCAACCTAATGCCTTATCTGGATATCTTGGAAGTCCGATGAGCTTTGGGAAACGAGAAGGTATGTGTGCGGTCAAATTGGCTAATAAGTTTACACCCACGGGTGAAATTTTTAGCATATATTGTTCAAAATGTATTTGACAGAATCCGTGAGTTTAAAGGGAAATTCTGAGAGATCCAGATGAGTTATGAGGTTGAACGCATAGCTGAAATATGACCCAATCCATATCTGCTTGTTTCCCAAATTACGTCGGACTCAGATACGCCATGAGGTTGAACCATGGGTACATATTTTGGATATACTTGACAGTTTCCGTGATCTTAGGGGATTTTCTAATCGATCTATGTGAGTAATGAGGTTCAACCAATGTCTGAAAGTAGTAGGAAATACCACCCAAGTCATAAATGCTTGTTTCCCTAAGGTCATCGAATTTCCGAGGGATCCAGATAAGCCATGAGGTTCAACTCATGCATTATTTAGGATATATTATCCATGATAGGCTTGCCGTTTCCGTCACTTTAAGGATTTTCTAATTGATCTAGATGAGTTATGTGTTTCAACCCATAGCTGAACATTGTTGGAAATATCAGCCAATCATTACCTGCTTGCTTCCGTAAGCGCGTCTTATTTCCGACAGATCCATATGAGCCATGAGGGAAATTTCTAGGATAAATTGTTCAAGATGTAATTGACATTGATCGTGAGTTTAAAGGGTATTTCTGAAAGATCAAGATGAGTTATGAGGTTCAACCAATAGCTGAAAGTGGTAACAAATATCATTCACACCATACCTGCTTGTTTCCCTAAGTTCATAGGACTTCCGAGGGATCCAGATGAGCCACGAAACTGAATCCATGGGTGACATTGTTAGGATATATCGTTCAAGATGTATCTGACAGTTTCAGTAAGTTTAACGGGAATTTATGATAGAACCAGTTGAGTTATGAGGTTGAACATATAGCTGAAATTTGTGGGATATATGACCCAAGCCTTATCTGCTTATCCCAAATTTCATACACAGAAGATGATTTTGAAAATCGTCCCCTCTGCCACAGATGCTACGTGATGTTCCAGGTATCAGTTTCACAATCAGCTTTGAGACTGTGGTTCTGATTAGCACAACAAGCCACTCTTGTCAGGTGAACTGATTGTCCGTCTGATACCCGGAACTCAAAGCAGTCAAACATTCGTCGTTGGTACCTGAGCCGTTTTGTGAAAGCACTTAAAGATGGGTTGTACAAAATGCACGAATGTGGCTCTCCACTGATGTTGGGCTTGTACCTCTCAAGGAGGCTCGTATACTCATCACAGTTCCATTCATAACCGATACAGAAATCCCCTTTCATCAAACAGAGACTATCACAATGACAACGCGTTTTTCTAATACCACATTCTGCACAAGTGCCCCCGCAGTTAAGCATAGTTTTTCCACCGAATCTGTCTAGCCTTGGGCTGAATGAATCTCTCGATACTGTCAAAGGGATAAGCGTTGAATATCCTGTGAAGTGGCTGTCTATACTCTTGGCGTTTGCACCTGAAATATTATCCCACTCCAAAGGAATGAAGTATGAGGATAGATAGGCATTTTTAGCAAGTTCCCCTTCGGCCACAATGTAGATTTGCTCAATATCAGGGGACCCCTAAAGGGCGTGCGTTAATGTTTTGAAGCCACTACTGGACCTGAAGCTGTAAAATGTGAGATATTTAAGCCGAGGCCAATGAACATGTGTATCATACAATCTAATATATTAAGGTATAACCATGGTTATGACAAACCACACAATGTATAAGGTCAAGTGGTGGTTACCAAGGATGTGATGCTTATCATAGGAACCATTAATAAACATTAATGTTACAAAGCCAGGTTCCATTAACACCTATCTGTTCATACTTCGAGATCCACTAAGTTGTTCGGGTGTGGACATGAGTCGTGTGACTTCCTTTGGCCGGTGTCGAACTAGCGGCACTCACAAATCAACCCGCGTGATCATCTCAGCTTACCTGTGTGTTTATCCGTACTCAGGCAACCATGGGAAAGTCCTTAAGTAAGGTACCCATTGTTCTAATTTTAACACACACACCCATTGTGATTATCTTAATACAGGGACCCATGTAAGTTATTCCAACACAGGTACCCGTTGTGATTATCGTAACACAGGTAACCATTGCGCTATTCTTAACACAGTTACCCGTTGTGATTATCTTAATACAGGGACCCATGTAAGTTATTCCAACACAGGTACCCGTTGTGATTATCGTAACACAGGTAACCATTGCGCTATTCTTAACACAGTTACCCGTTGTGATTATCGTAACACAGGTAACCATTGCGCTATTCTTAACACAGTTACCCGTTGTGATTATCGTAACACAGGTAACCATTGCGCTATTCTTAACACAGTTACCCGTTGTGATTATCGTAACACAGGTAACCATTGCGCTATTCTTAACACAGTTACCCATTGCACTTACACGCTTAGTAAATGACGTATTGACAGATAAAAGCCTTAACTGCGTGATTGGATTCTCAGAAAGATGTGGAAATCTCATAACTGATTATTGTCATGAATATATATATTTGAGCAATGATGCAAATATACACAAGCTTCATTATGGGTGTGAATAAATGTGTAAGTGAATAAAGGAATGATGCAGTAAACGTGAGGGAGTAGGATGTACTGCTTCGTCGAGGAAGTGTGTGTATTGCTAATTTAGTCAATTAGTCAGTACATCATCAGCAAGCCTTACTAGCTCAGTAAAACTGTGACTCGTCTGCAGCACGCATGCATTGTCATCAACTCCCTGCTCTCTCAACAACATATTCCATTCTTCCTGGACACAAACATGGTATGCTACCAGCATGTCAGGATGTCGTATTCTGACCATATTCTCTCATTGTGACCACATCCTGTTATTATGATCACGCCAACTCCTCATGATCAAGCACAGTTCTCATGGTTACGCCCTCGTATCATGACCACGCCCTCTAAATACAATCACGCCTACGCACATTGCCTCGCCTTTTTATCAACTGCGTACGGCATTTGACTGTAGTACAACTGCCTCTGGCATAAAAATATGTCAGCTTCACAATATGTGAATAATTGTGCCTCTATATTGAAGGTATATTTATATTTTATTCTCATAATATCCATAATACAATATTTCTGCCTATTGTAAATGTACTGTTATCGAAGGCAATAAAAAGGGAATTTACATTGAGCCTGGAGGAACTTCGCATAATAAATGCTAAAGCTCGTGTGGCACATTATTGAATGCTACATGTTATGACTTGGTATCCAGGGAATTATATAATCATTTAAATGGAGTATATCGCATGCCTGACACATGGGCTGGGTTCATGGCATCAAAAATCTAATTTGCAACGGAATATTAGCAAAGAACCAAGTCGATGTTGATAGAGCAAGTTAAGTACCTCAATGCAATTTATCAATGTACTACAAATCAGCCACTGAAACATGTCAAAGGAGACATATGCAATTATATCGAGTTATAAACGATCTATTCTGCAAAAAACAATACATAAATTATTGACTTCTAATTGCACCTCCTGTACTATTTCTGGTTTAATGAATAAACCATTTACAAT
Organism: Urechis unicinctus; assembly: GCA_034190875.2. NCBI lineage: Eukaryota > Metazoa > Annelida > Polychaeta > Xenopneusta > Urechidae > Urechis > Urechis unicinctus. Next base: position 31,970,065 of record CM067355.1, read on the forward strand.
AAAACCATCTAAGTATTTATAGGATTGCCGATTCGGTGATTCGGTTTTTGTGCGAATGAGCCTATATTTATATACAAAATCATTTACACTATTTGTTATATAATCAATATTACTTCCAGTACATTTATTTATTGCAAAGTCTGCAACCTCCGACGATTTATTGTCAATATGGTGCCTGTAAATTCAGGGGCTTAACATGGGTTAACTCATCATTGTTTTTGGGTTTTGGTAGACATTTTAATTAACTCTGGGTCTAGTATATTTGACACCACCAAATGGCCGCCAGAATCGTGACGTGACTTCACGACATGGTGCATCTGGCTCAGTGTGCTCTGTGTGCGATCGCTGAGCAGCAGAGATGAAGTCATCGATCGACACTAACAGAACCATGCCAATAATGTTCAAGAAAATCTGTAACCTCAAACATTCATATCCATACACATACTGCATAGTAACTTGATGGTGTGGCACAGAATAGAAACATTGCTTACTGCCTCATCGGTATAATCAGGTGGTATAGAGCACGTACCGTCCAGACCAGCTGTGGTAACCCTTGACCTCTGTATGAACGGCTGGGGATATGCAGAGTGATAGCCTGCAAAAATAGCGATAAAGTGACCAGCATGATATTGGTAGTGAAGAAAATGGCTGTAATCAATTACTATAGTCGCTACACTTCATCATCGATTGCACTGAGCATGTATTTCCAGATTTGTAGCTCCAAATAATATTATTTTTAGATAAGTGAAATCTCGATAAATAATAGGCACGACGTTACCTTCGTTCGGCAATATTGGTATGGAGTTAGGCAGAACGTCCTCCAGATGGTTGAACATGAGTATGTGACCAAGCCAGAAGCCAACCCCTGTTGAAGATGCATGCACACAATGCTAATCGATATTATACTGTCACTCGTCTGTTGTTTATTAATTAACATACGTGTAAATAATGAGTTTATCGTAAACAGCCTTCTCGTTGGAGTCTGGCGGTAACAAGAAGATGCTTGGAGGCACCAACGATAGCACAATAGATGGCGCCTTGTGTCGTCTTGGTTGGCCTTTGTAACGCAATATGAATGAAGCACGGACCGTCTCCCCCAGAACATTGCGTGTAAAGTATTAATGACGTATAGCCAAGATTTAAATAATGATTCTACGCGCTCCAACTAGTCTGAACATCATAAGTAGTTAAGCACATATGCATGACACAGTACAACATAAATGCATGGCAACTGATTGCATCACAAATCCTCGCTAGCACATCTGGGTCATCGACTGATTGTATCGCAAAAATCACAGCACATCTGGGTCATCAATTGATTGCATCACAAATCTTAATTAGCCCATCTGGGTCATCAATTGATTGCATCACAGATTATAGTTAACACAACCGGGTCATCAATTGATTGCATCACAAATCATAGATAGCCCATCTGGGTCAGCAAATGTTTGCATCACAAATCTTAGTTAGCACAACCGGGTCATCAATTGATTGCGTCATAAATCATAGTTAGCACAACCAGATCATCAATTGATTGCATCGCAATGCACAGCTGCCGATTACAGTTAATGAATATATAATAATATGCATAAACATATCACAAAGTGTTATCACCAACAAATCACATATGCAAACGATGAGGTATTTGCATAAGGTTCTAATGTGAATTAGGTAGAACCGTATCACTAATGCTTACAATCATTTTCATTTATTTTACATTTAACCGTATAACGTAACCTATAAGCAGGAATTTCAGATATTATGTAGATCAACAAAGGTATAAACGGAACGTTTAAGCATACTTAACCGTACAGGTCGTAATGCTAAAAGCACATGACTACATTGTACTGTCAAGATCAATACATCTCGGTAAAGTGGTTATTTGCAAGATATAATATAATTCATATTTATGCCATAATTACCCAAAAAACTAAATTCGTTGTCTGATTCAAATAACTTCCTCTGCAGAGAAAGGCGCTGACCGCTTACTACTTCTTAATCCATGTTACACAACGACTTGATGGTTACTGCAGGAATATATTTTATTCTTCCATCACCATACACGTTGGCGTATATGGGTATAATTTTGTGTCGTTAAAGTCTGCTTTCTCACCCTAACGAGCCGGCAATCCATAGTGAATACCTGAGGAGTCTGCTCGTTCTGAAAGCATTAACAATTGACTTTACGCCATGGCTCGATAGGCCACGCCCCCTATAATCAGGGGAAGCTACTCTGCTTATGTCCGACATTGACCAAAGATGCCGGATAAACAAAGGCGTCTCGGTCTCCGGTATATTCCTGACAATATCAGCTTAGAATACGTAAAAGAACAAATATCGCTGAAGAAAAAACAGAAAGCTTCGGGTTTTTTATCCGACAGCTACATTAAAGAAATAAACGTATTTGCGGGGATTGAGAAATCGGTCCTGATTCGAGGTGAAGTACACCCAAGTCAACAGAAATCTGATCCTTGCCATGTAGTCAATCTGGAAGTTGACACTTTGAATAAAAGTCTATTAGACGCCCAATGCAAGTGTCAGCAAGGGTTTGTATATTTTTTTCATTGATCGTAAGTCTAATAAACATTTAAAACTAATAGAATCTTCCCTCTTGAAACAAAGAACGCTGTACACTATATGAAGATTAATTCTAATTCTGTAAGTTCTATATCTGCTATGTACAGATATAGCTCTGATGATATTCTCCACCTTTATTCTTCATTCAATAGCGCCATCAATTGGTTGCACGACATCACGGATCACGGGTTTAATGACCTTTACTATGACCATGCTTTGCAACTGAGGGTATGATAATTTTGAGTTGACTCATAAGATCTATTTTGTGCGGGCTAGATGTCTTGAATCGGTTAAAACACATATACATCGCGAGATCAAAGGCCTAGTTAGCAGGTGCGATCACGTCGTTTCGTGGACATCTCGACGAGTTTGTAGAGTTAAGCATCCATCTTATAATAATCGTATGAATAATTATGGCATAAAGCAATTTAGAAGTAAAACCTGCTTCTGCAACACACAAGAGAAAGGTGTACTACAGCCAAATACTCCCACACATCTCGCTCTCATCGAGTAACAATTTGGAATGCATGTTTAGTATATATAAAACTTGGTGTGTGAAGCCACATTTTTCTTTTGTGTTTGCTTGTGTGTGAGGCGGAATAGATAGCATGGGCAAAGTCGACTCAATTATGACACAAAACGCGCTGCACTGATACTGAGGCCACTCGCGCGAATAAAATATTAGATTTACGCACTGACATAAAGTGATTTAGAATATTAGAGTCGCCCCTTCGTGATAACATCTATCCATCCCACAATGTTGTGAAAAAAACCTGCATCCAGTGTCCATGACGCAGTGCGCGCAAACATCACGTGACGTAGTTCATAGGCTTTCAATTCATATATCATTGTTTTAGATGACTTGTTTTGCGTCAGGAGCTGCTGACAAGCGCAAGTATGTAACGTTATGTAGATATGAATGCACAAACACAAACAGCCACGACATTCAGATGATACACGACACATGCACCACCGACCGCAGTGACGCAGTGGTTAGCTGCATTTGTAAGTTCGATTCGCAGGCGTGACAACAAGACTGCTAAGTCATGACGCAGATGGTCATGGTAAATCGTTGTCCTATCTATCAAATGGTCTGTACCCTTCTCGGTAGCTCAATATAACCGTGAATGACATTTGACCCAGCCGAGTGGGTTTTGCAGGATGAGCAACATCCTCATTCACCACCGTCGCGGTATCGCCTGAAGTAAGCTCTTGGACAGGTGTGTGCGACATTAGTGGGTTTCTTTAGGATTATTAGTATGAAGGTTCTTGCGATAACAATAATGTCCCACAACACATGATGGTAGTAGTAGTCAAAGATATAGGTCAATTACATCCTTTCCCTCATTCATACTTTCACTCACATTGCCTCTCTCGTGCTAACATTCCCTCACCTACTAAAGCATGCACAAATGCATCCATATCACACACAATGAGCAAGCTAGCGTACATGCACTATTTTACTTGCTAATGCACTTTTGCACACTTTCTTAACCACCATCTTATGCATCTGTGGCAATATAAGAATTGCTTGGTAATCAATATATAACTTTTAATCACTGAAATTGGTTGCATGCTTTTATTCTCAGCATATGTGTACTGGTTTATATTTATATTACCCAGCACACCTTGTGCTCTCTGGTTAATACAAATCAAATTATTATTCAATAAGTAATGATTTGCATGATAGCTAGGAGATTTTACGGACAAATCATGCATTGGATTATCTGCATTATATCAATGTTTGTGGTTAATGTGCTTCAATATTGAAAAAAATACTTGTTGGCATCAGTTGGCAATGTCATATTGGTCTAGCATGTATGGTATAAATTTGTAGCCTCATTTACAGCAACTCTCCATCAATAATGACCCATAACAAAGGCCATTATGATGCAAATGATCACAAAGAGAAGAAACAAGAGACGGTCAAGGACACAGGCCAGTTGTAGCCACTCCCCCGATATGATGTCACGCGGGCTGGCTGTTATCATCTGCATCTTATCTGAGAATCGTGACGTCACTTCCTGACAAGGGGCTTCCGACTCAGTGTGCTTCACATGCGATCGTTCAGCAACAGAAATGAAATCATCCGCCGATACACATAGGATCTTGCCAATGCAATTCAGGAAAATCTGTAACCCAAATAGTTATAACCAACTGCACATTGAATTATTATTTCATTATTGTGCACAGAAATAAACATTGCTAATCATGGCATCCTCATATAAAAGAAGTACAAAACACTTACCGTCCTCACCAGCTGTGGTAACCCTTGACCTCTGTATGAACGGCTACGGATATTGAGTAGGAGAGCCGACACAAATAGAGATACACTCACCAGCACGATATTTGTGGTGAAGAAAATGGCTGCAAAAAAAATTTTTAAACATTTTATCATCGACTGCATTAATTTCGTTACCCCTTAGTGAAAGGGCTGTTACCACTTACAGCCACAACCATGTGCCAATGACATATTGGAAGTTACCTATGTTGGGCAATGAGGGGCTGGATTCTGGGATAAAGGCCTCCAGTTGGTTGAACATGAGTAAGTGGCCAAGCAAGACGCCAATTCCTGCTCAACATATTTCATAGAATTGTACACGCTGTATTATCCTTAAGATCTGCATTTGTTAAAGGTATAAGTGAAGGCTGAGTTTACCCAACATAATCTTCTCGTTGGATTCTGGAGGTAACAAGAAGATACTTGGAAGCAACAACGTTAGCACAATAGATGGCGCCGTGATAAGCTGTGTTGTCTTGGTGATGCGTCGGCGTAACTCAAAGGTCATTTCGATTGTGGAGTACGTTTCCTCGTGGCCGTAATATCTCATCTCATCACCGTTCAGCAGAGGCATTGACGATATCGAACTCGCAATTCGGGATGTTCATACCTATGTCCACACCATTGCGTGTGGTAGGACGTATCTGTATGATGCAATTTTCTATCAAAACGCTGTACGGAACAGTCATTATTTTCAACAGCTTATCACAATATCACCTCCTAAAACGTACATTACAATACACTGTTATATTACATTGCACAGCGGTTCCGTCAACGCATGTGTGCGTCTGCAATTAGTTGGTGACAATATTGTTATGAAGAATAATTCTTAGGCAATTATTTTGCACGCCCATGATTGGCTGTACTCATTATCTTTTTTACTGGAATAGTAAGCATATTTTTGGGATTGCTTAAATCCTTTAGTCTCACATAATCTAATAGGTTGGAGTGTACATTGGATCGATAGTATTAGCATCGATTTCAAGACAAATAAGTGTTGTTGTAAATGACATTTCAGAAGAAGTGTGGAATTGATTTAATTGAACATGTCATAAACTCCCCAAATTCATTACAGCTCTATAAAACATCAACTCAATTGTCAAGATATTACCTGAGCATCATGATACACCCATGATCCGAATTTCAGCAGACAGATTTGTGTATCATAGGGAAATTGGGAGAGGTCAACACCACAAAGTGACTGAATGGTGACGGCTGGAAATAGCTAACATTCCCGGCACTATTTACCACAGCAAGTATGCGATCAGAGAACACCTTAATTCCATCACCAGCACTGATACACACAGATATAGTAATAAGGCTGCTAACGTGCAATTTTCGTTGTGGTGATGTATGTAATTATGTAATTATGTGTAAGTAAGTAAGTAAGTAAGTAAGTAAGTAAGTATTAGTAAGTATGTATGTATGTATGTATGTATGTATGTATGTATGTATGTATGTATGTATGTATGTATGTATGTATTTATGTATGTCTGTATGTATGTATGTATGTATGTATGTATGTATGTATGTATGTATGTATGTATGTATGTATGTATGTATGTATGTATGTATGTATGTATGTATGTATGTATGTATGTATGTATGTATGTATGTATCTGTATGTATGTATGTATGTATGTGTATGTATGTATGTATGTATGTATGTATGTATGTATGTGTATGTATGTATGTATGTATGTATGTATGTATGTATGTATATGTATATGTATGTATGTATGTATGTATGTATGTATGTATGTATGTATGTATGTATGTATGTATGTATGTATGTATGTATGTATGTATGTATGTATTTATGTATGTATGTATGTATGTATGTATGTATGTATGTATGTATGTATGTGTATGTATGTATGTATGTATGTATGTATGTATGTATGTATGTATGTATGTATGTATGTATGTATGTATGTATGTCTGTATGTATGTATGTCTGTATGTCTGTCTGTCTGTCTGTATGTATGTATGTATGTATGTCTGTATGTATGTATGTATGTATGTATGTCTGTATGTATGTATGTATGTATGTCTGTATGTATGTATGTATTTATGTATGCATCTATGTATCGATGTATTTATGTATGTATCTGGGTATTAATGAATCAACGAAGGAATAAATGCATAAAACAATGAACGCTTGTGTTTTCACATGCGAACTCGCATATATATGTTTTGCTATAGTTTGTACCTGTTATATAGATGCAGGTCTGGTTGCCACATGTCTTTTGGTGACAGAGTTGTGGATGTGATATTATCGAAGTCCTCGGGATTCCATTTCAAATACGAGTTCCTCCAACGCTGTTATAAAAGCAATGCAACACATCAATGCTAGTTAATGGGTGTCTTCACAACTGGATAACCGTCTTCTGTATTTGATAAATGCTGAAAACTCACCCATCGAAGCCAACCTTCAACAGTAAAGATATTTGACCGCTCGCTCTGAAATCATTAAATCGTGATTGAAGCATCACAAAGCACCATCTCTGTATGAACATTTATTTGTGACTAATTGCATACAGTTTTTACATTTTATAAGGGCCCCCAGATGTGGGAACATAAGGGACCTCGTGACCCCTGAACGTAAAGAACTTATTTATACCATCGATGCACTGTAATGGACATATTAAGAGAGAAATTCATTCCAACAATTGGTTGCAAATTATACGACAGAGGATAAGCCACAATTCAGTGCATGGGATGTATAACCATTAAATGCCATGCCTTTCACGGCATCATAGCTATCAGTATGCAAGTTAACTCACAAGTTCAAAAGCAAGCACTGCCAGTCCTATATCGACCTCGATAGTTTCATTCTGTGAAGTGATCGGCCGTGTCTTGAGATGGGTATTGTTCATCAGGTATGAATGTAACCTTGCCTCAGCTGATAGATGCTGGTTTGTTTTCTGCGGGGTCCCAATCTGGTGAATTATACACTGAATAATAGAGTAAAAGCGGGTCGTTTTACGCGGCATGAAGGAGCATTGAGCTTTGTAAACTGACGTCGTCGGAATAAAAACCACTCAAATTGGCCGTCAGGTATGCGATTCATATTTTGACTGGGCACGCCCAATGCTATATATAGCCTTGTTTACACCAAACTGGTTTGCTAATATGAAACATAAATAATGTACTGCTACGAAAAACTTTTTTAAATCAGAGATAACTAGAGATAGCTGGCCGATTTGAATCCGACGCCAAGTGAATCTCATTTTATTTGCGCTGGGTGGTCAGACAATCAGTGAACTCCCAGTAAAATGCGACAGAGAAAGAAATTAATGTTTTTGATAGATAATGTGTATTTATCACAACCAAATGTATAAACCTTCCAGTCGTTCGTCTGATATAAAGAATCGGCCATAACCCTCCTCATAACTTTTGCTATATATACGTGTTTATATTTTACTTCAATCCAGAAGCTGCAGCCGCCAATTACGACAACGCTTGTGCTCTCGATATTCAATGAATTTCGGATATAGATAATTAACTGCTGCTATAACTTTACTTCGCTCGGTTACCCATAATAAAGTCAAAACGCGCATCTTTATCCGACATTATCTTTCACCATTGACTATATCACACACATATATACCCAACAAATCTTAATTCATAGTTTAGGCGAACTACACATGGTTTTGGAAAACTATCAGAATAAGCATATCAACTGAATATATACCAACCCGCTCCAAGACATCCTGTAATGCACAGAAGATAAATGTACCACGGTAGAATATTCCTAAGCTGTCCCATCATGCATTTAAACATTACTAAAGCCGAAGAGTTGAGGATGCTAAGAGCCTGAGGAACGCATAAGGGGAGGTGCCAGCGAAACGCCCACTGAGGCTAATTGTGTTGTTTTTCACACGGTCTCGGTCTCCGGTATATTCCTGACAATATCAGCTTAGAATACGTAAAAGAACAAATATCGCTGAAGAAAAAACAGAAAGCTTCGGTTTTTTTATCCGACAGCTACATTAAAGAAATAAACGTATTTGCGGGGATTGAGAAATCGGTCCTGATTCGAGGTGAAGTACACCCAAGTCAACAGAAATCTGATCCTTGCCATGTAGTCAATCTGGAAGTTGACACTTTGAATAAAAGTCTATAAGACGCCCAATGCAAGTGTCAGCAAGGGTTTGTATATTTTTTTCATTGATTGTAAGTCTAATAAACATTTAAGACTAATAGAATCTTCCCTCTTGAAACAAAGAACGCTGTACACTATATGAAGATTAATTCTAATTCTGTAAGTTCTATATCTGCTATGTACAGATATAGCTCTGATGATATTCTCCACCTTTATTCTTCATTCAATAGCGCCATCAATTGGTTGCACGACATCACGGATCACGGGTTTAATGACCTTTACTATGACCAGGCTTTGCAACTGAGGGTATGATAATTTTGAGTTGACTCATAAGATCTATTTTGTGCGGGCTAGATGTCTTGAATAGGTTAAAACACATATACATCGCGAGATCAAAGGCCTAGTTAGCAGGTGCGATCACGTCGTTTCGTGGACATCTCGACGAGTTTGTAGAGTTAAGCATCCATCTTATAATAATCGTATGAATAATTATGGCATAAAGCAATTTAGAAGTAAAACCTGCTTCTGCAACACACAAGAGAAAGGTGTACTACAGCCAAATACTCCCAGACATCTCGCTCTCATCGAGTAACAATTTGGAATGCATGTTTAGTATATATAAAACTTGGTGTGTGAAGCCACATTTTTCTTTTGTGTTTGCTTGTGTGTGAGGCGGAATAGATAGCATGGGCAAAGTCGACTCAATTATGACACAAAACGCTCTGCACTGATACTAAGGCCACTCGCGCGAATAAAATATTAGATTTACGCACTGACATAAAGTGATTTAGAATATTAGAGTCGCCCCTTCGTGATAACATCTATCCATCCCACAATGTTGTGAAAAAAAACCTGCATCCAGTGTCCATGACGCAGTGCGCGCAAACATCACGTGACGTAGTTCATAGGCTTTCAATTCATATATCATTGTTTTAGATGACTTGTTTTGCGTCAGGAGCTGCTGACAAGCGCAAGTATGTAACGTTATGCAGATATGAATGCACAAACACAAACAGCCACGACATTCAGATGATACATGACATATGCACCACCGACCGCAGTGACGCAGTGGTTAGCTGCATTTGTAAGTTCGATTCGCAGGCGTGACAACAAGACTGCTAAGTCATGACGCAGATGGTCATGGTAAATCGTTGTCCCATCTATCAAATGGTCTGTACCCTTCTCGGTAGCTCAATATTACCGTGAATGACATTTGACCCAGCCAGTCTGAGCAACAGGCAACTTAGCAGGCACTTGAAGGGAGTCTGTCAAAGCATCACAATCATCCTCATTCACCACCGTCGCCGTATCGCCTGAAGTAAGCTCTTGGACAGGTGTGTGCGACATTAGTGGGTTTCTTTAGGATTATTAGTATGAAGGTTCTTGCGATAACAATAATGTCCCACAACACATGATGGTAGTAGTAGTCAAAGATATAGGTCAATTACATCCTTTCCCTCATTCATACTTTCACTCACATTGCCTCTCTCGTGCTAACATTCCCTCACCTACTAAAGCATGCACAAATGCATCCATATCACACACAATGAGCAAGCTAGCGTACATGCACTATTTTACTTGCTAATGCACTTTTGTACACTTTTTCTTAACCACCATCTTATGCATCTGTGGCAATATAAGAATTGCTTGGTAATCAATATATAACTTTTAATCACTGAAATTGGTTGCATGCTTTTTTATTCTCAGCATATGTGTACTGGTTTATATTTATATTACCCAGCACACCTTGTGCTCTCTGGTTAATACAAATCAAATTATTATTCAATAAGTAATGATTTGCATGATAGCTAGGAGATTTTACGGACAAATCATGCATTGGATTATCTGCATTATATCAATGTTTGTGGTTAATGTGCTTCAATATTGAAAAAAAAAATACTTGTTGGCATCAGTTGGCAATGTCATATTGGTCTAGCATGTATGGTATATAAATTTGTAGCCTCATTTACAGCAACTCTCCATCAATAATGACCCATAACAAAGGCCATTATGATGCAAATGATCACAAAGAGAAGAAACAAGAGACGGTCAAGGACACAGGCCAGTTGTAGCCACTCCCCCGATATGATGTCACGCGGGCTGGCTGTTATCATCTGCATCTTATCTGAGAATCGTGACGTCACTTCCTGACAAGGGGCTTCCGACTCAGTGTGCTTCACATGCGATCGTTCAGCAACAGAAATGAAATCATCCGCCGATACACATAGGATCTTGCCAATGCAATTCAGGAAAATCTGCAACCCAAATAGTTATAACCAACTGCACATTGAATTATTATTTCATTATTGTGCACAGAAATAAACATTGCTAATCATGGCATCCTCATATAAAAGAAGTACAAAACACTTACCGTCCTCACCAGCTGTGGTAACCCTTGACCTCTGTATGAACGGCTACGGATATTGAGTAGGAGAGCCGACACAAATAGAGATACACTCACCAGCACGATATTTGTGGTGAAGAAAATGGCTGCAAACAAATTTTTAAACATTTTATCATCGACTGCATTAATTTCGTTACCCCTTAGTGAAAGGGCTGTTACCACTTACAGCCACAACCATGTGCCAATGACATATTGGAAGTTACCTATGTTGGGCAATGAGGGGCTGGATTCTGGGATAAAGGCCTCCAGTTGGTCGAACATGAGTAAGTGGCCAAGCAAGACGCCAATTCCTGCTCAACATATTTCATAGAATTGTACACGCTGTATTATCCTTAAGATCTGCATTTGTTAAAGGTATAAGTGAAGGCTGAGTTTACCCAACATAATCTTCTCGTTGGATTCTGGAGGTAACAAGAAGATACTTGGAAGCAACAACGTTAGCACAATAGATGGCGCCATGATAAGCTGTGTTGTCTTGGTGATGCGTCGGCGTAACTCAAAGGTCATTTCGATTGTGGAGTACGTTTCCTCGTGGCCGTAATATCTCATCTCATACCGTTCAGCAGAGGCATTGACGATATCGAACTCGCAATTCGGGATGTTCATACCTATGTCCACACCATTGCGTGTGGTAGGACGTATCTGTATGATGCAATTTTCTATCAAAACGCTGTACGGAACAGTCATTATTTTCAACAGCCTATCACAATATCACCTCCTAAAACTTACATTACAATACACTGTTATATTACATTGCACAGCGGTTCCGTCAACGCATGTGTGCGTCTGCAATTAGTTGGTGACAATATTGTTATGAAGAATAATTCTTAGGCAATTATTTTGCACGCCCATGATTGGCTGTACTCATTATCTTTTTTACTGGAATAGTAAGCATATTTTTGGGATTGCTTAAATCCTTTAGTCTCACATAATCTAATAGGTTGGAGTGTACAATGGATCGATAGTATTAGCATCGATTTCAAGACAAATAAGTGTTGTTGTAAATGACATTTCAGAAGAAGTGTGGAATTGATTTAATTGAACATGTCATAAACTCCCCAAATTCATTACAGCTCTATAAAACATCAACTCAATCGTCAAGATATTACCTGAGCATCATGATACACCCATGATCCGAATTTCAGCAGACAGATTTGTGTATCATATGGAAATTGGGAGAGGTCAACACCACAAAGTGACTGAATGGTGACGGCTGGGAAATAGCTAACATTCCCGGCACTATTTACCACAGCAAGTATGCGATCAGAGAACACCTTAATTCCATCACCAGCACTGATACACACAGATATAGCAATAAGGCTGCTAACGTGCAATTTTCGTTGTGGTGATGTATGTAATTATGTAAGTATGTAAGTATGTAAATAAGTAAGTATGTATGTAGTAAGTATGTAATGTAAGTAAGTATGTATGTATGTATGTATGTATGTATGTATGTATGTATGTATGTATATGTATGTATGTATGTATGTATGTATGTATGTATGTATGTATGTATGTATGTATGTATGTATGTATGTATGTATGTATGTATGTATGTATGTATGTATGTATGTATGTATGTATGTATGTATGTATGTATGTATGTATGTATGTATGTATGTATGTATGTATGTATGTATGTATGTATGTATGTATGTATGTATGTATGTATGTATGTATGTATGTATGTATGTATGTATGTATTTATGTATGCATCTATGTATCGATGTATTTATGTATGTATCTGGGTATTAATGAATCAACGAAGGAATAAATGCATAAAACAATGAACGCTTGTGTTTTCACATGCGAACTCGCATATATATGTTTTGCTATAATTTGTACCTGTTATATAGATGCAGGTCTGGTTGCCACATGTCTTTTGGTGACAGAGTTGTGGATGTGATATTATCGAAGTCCTCGGGATTCCATTTCAAATACGAGTTCCTCCAACGCTGTTATAAAAGCAATGCAACACATCAATGCTAGTTAATGGGTGTCTTCACAACTGGATAACCGTCTTCTGTATTTGATAAATGCTGAAAACTCACCCATCGAAGCCAACCTTCAACAGTAAAGATATTTGACCGCTCGCTCTGAAATCATTAAATCGTGATTGAAGCATCACAAAGCACCATCTCTGTATGAACATTTATTTGTGACTAATTGCATACAGTTTTTACATTTTATAAGGGCCCCCAGATGTGGGAACATAAGGGACCTCGTGACCCCTGAACGTAAAGAACTTATTTATACCATCGATGCACTGTAATGGACATATTAAGAGAGAAATTCATTCCAACAATTGGTTGCAAATTATACGACAGAGGATAAGCCACAATTCAGTGCATGGGATGTATAACCATTAAATGCCATGCCTTTCACGGCATCATAGCTATCAGTATGCAAGTTAACTCACAAGTTCAAAAGCAAGCACTGCCAGTCCTATATCGACCTCGATAGTTTCATTCTGTGAAGTGATCGGCCGTGTCTTGAGATGGGTATTGTTCATCAGGTATGAATGTAACCTTGCCTCAGCTGATAGATGCTGGTTTGTTTCTGCGGGGTCCCAATCTGGTGAATTATACACTGAATAATAGAGTAAAAGCGGGTCGTTTTACGCGGCATGAAGGAGCATTGAGCTTTGTAAACTGACGTCGTCGGAATAAAAACCACTCAAATTGGCCGTCAGGTATGCGATTCATATTTTGACTGGGCACGCCCAATGCTATATATAGCCTTGTTAACACCAAACTGGTTTGCTAATATGAAACATAAATAATGTACTGCTACGAAAAACTTTTTAAATCAGAGATAACTAGAGATAGCTGGCCGATTTGAATCCGACGCCAAGTGAATCTCATTTTATTTGCGCTGGGTGGTCAGACAATCAGTGAACTCCCAGTAAAATGCGACAGAGAAAGAAATTAATGTTTTTGATAGATAATGTGTATTTATCACAACCAAATGTATAAACCTTCCAGTCGTTCGTCTGATATAAAGAATCGGCCATAACCCTCCTCATAACTTTTGCTATATATACGTGTTTATATTTTACTTCAATCCAGAAGCTGCAGCCGCCAATTACGACATCGCTTGTGCTCTCGATATTCAATGAATTTCGGATATAGATAATTAACTGCTATAACTTTACTTCGCTCGGTTACCCATAATAAAGTCAAAACGCGCATCTTTATCCGACATTATCTTTCACCATTGACTATATCACACACATATATACCCAACAAATCTTAATTCATAGTTTAGGCGAACTACACATGGTTTTGGAAAACTATCAGAATAAGCATATCAACTGAATATATACCAACCCGCTCCAAGACATCCTGTAATGCACAGAAGATAAATGTACCACGGTAGAATATTCCTAAGCTGTCCCATCATGCATTTAAACATTACTAAAGCCGAAGAGTTGAGGATGCTAAGAGCCTGAGGAACGCATAAGGGGAGGTGCCAGCGAAACGCCCACTGAGGCTAATTGTGTTGTTTTTCACACGGTCCGACTTGCGTATGATAAGTGCCAGCAAAACTGCTAACTGCTACACGTCATGCCAAAGGTCAGAAAACGCTTTGCATTGACGGAGATGTAACTCGTACGTGTTGTTGTCAGTTTCTGTGCCATGTTTCATTCAAAGTCGAACCTACAATGCAATAAAACACGCGAAGAGTCACTCGTGGGGGAAACAATATGACCCCCTCACTCCCTTTCCACGAGCGTGAAATAGATATGTCACCGATATCATTTAAAGATTGCGAACAAACAGAAAAAACAAACCAACGGTTCCAAATTACACACAAAGCCTTGTCGTCACCCGCTCGTGTTGCTTCAAGATGATCCGTGACGATTGTCTGTCGCAAGCTACTGACGAAACAAACCCTTCTAGGTTGAAAAATCAAGTCTAAGGCGTTTAACGTTTACTTTTTCTTGTTGTTGTTTGTTTTGAAGTTCCTCGTTTGAATGGCGCTCTACTAATATGAACCTTGACTCGTCATTTGTGTTGTTAATAGCATGCAATCATACGCACGAGTTGTATATTTGGAATATACAGCAGATTTCATGCGTAATCTCCTCGATTATCAGCTTGCGTAATCTCCTCGATTATCAGAGAAGCGAATGTATGATTTAACTATGCTAACAGGCAGCACCTATGTGTATTAATAAGTTTTATATATATAGTTTATATTATATATATATATATCAATATATTTATATATATATATTGATATATATATATATATAAATAAATATATATATATATGGATATATATATATACATATATAAAAATATATATATGCATATTTTATATATATATATATATATATATATATATATATATATATATATATATATATATATATATATATATCTCTATATATATATATATATATATATATATCTCTATATATATATATCTATATCTATCTCTATATATATCTCTATATATATATATATATATATATTACATTCCGTATAGTGGGGACATTGACGAAATTTAACTTGTGATTCGAACGTACTTGAAGGACACGATTCTCAGCGAATTCCTATCCAAACGCTGCACACAAACCTATACAGTCATGATAAGGCTATCACAATATCATCTTCCAAAACGGTACATTACAATACCCGATCGTAGCAACTGGTTCAATCCTTCAGGGAGATGGCTCGTTCAGCACTGATTGCACATGATTACGATATACGGTACTCCTGATCTCGTTTGGCTGGAGTGGCATACAGAAATCTAACAGGCTTGTGGGCTCTATATATTATCTAGTGTTCGAGGATAAAAATGCACATGGTTTAACAGATGACGTGTATTACATTTAAACGATATGACGAATATACATTCATCGCACATTTCATTAATAATTCATTATTCCTCTTTTACATTTCACTGAAATCATCGAAATATGACATGAGCTTCATCAAAAACCCATGATCCGAATTTCAGCCGACAGACTTGGGTATGATATGTAAATTGAGAGTGGTCAGCATCACATAGTGATGGAAAAACGACCGCACGGTGATGCACTATGCGCCAGGCACTGCTCACCTTACCGAGTGCTTGATCGCGTAGTACTTTAATTCCACCACCAGCATCGACGGAAACAAATATAGAAATAAGGCTATTAATGGGGTTGGTTTTTTTTTTCACGCATGACAATCTCTTTGTATATGCGTACAAATGTGTGCATGCATGCATGTTTTTATAAACTAATGAAAGAATGAATGAATATCTAAAGCTTCGCAATTCAAACATAACGCGTAAGTAATAAATTGGGTTTACAACAGCTGACTGACTTGAGTTCAAATGGGAAGCCGACCTAATTCAATCTGCGCCGGGTGTTCATTATGTGTGGATTTTGAGAAAAGTATATATTTGCTACAGTATCAGCCTATTGGGAGAGTTATTTGGCATATATATGCATATATTTTATGATCCAAAAATGGGAATAAATGACGTATATAATTGAGATGAACCTAGATTCCACCCCCACCTCCGGTGAAAGAAAAGTACATAGTACGCCAGCGAAACGCCCACGAAAGCTAATCGAGGTACAACGATCGGATAGGTCTGAAGTACTCGCGTATAAAACTTTAAAGCCATGGAAAAGAATATGCACTGGCCACGAATAGTCCGCATGAGTAATCAGTTAATCAGCCACAAACTATTACTTATAAGTACAACACTAGACCTAACCAAGAAATATTTCATGAAGTCTACAAAACCACAACAAGCAGGATTAATGTTAGGGGGGTTGGGGTCGCTGGGTTGGGAGTGATTTATGAGGAAACTAGATGCAGAATTGTGTGCATGGGCTGCTGAGGCAGGTTTTTATCAGCATGACAGGAAGTTGGTGACAGGGATGGGCAGCCGTCAATGCAATGAGGGTTTAACCTGCCGGAAGCAATTAACTTCAAATGATTGGTGATTGAATGAATGGAAGGATATAAGATGCCCACACGAATTCAAAGACCATAGGTCATAAAATCATGTAGAGATGTTTTTTACTTGTTGTTTCAGTTTTGCTCATGCGTCAATATTATATTTCACACCGGTGACTGTTTACTTTCGTGGGAAAGGCACCGTGGTTTTTGATTAATTATCTATTTCAGTAGATATTCAATGGTCAAAGTCGCGCCTCGAATGAAAAATAAACCACGGTGCCTTACCCACTAAAGAAATGTAACCAAGCATTCACCCGTGAGAAATGCAGTATGACCTCACCGAGTTGTTGGTGTATCTAGTGGTTCAAGTCAACGGTCCACTAACCCACTCCATTCCTCCAGCAAATATTCACGATATATATATATATATATATATATATATATATATATATATATATATATATATATATATATATATATATATATATATATATATATATATATATATATATATATATATATATATATATATATATATATATATATATATATATATATATATATATAAAAAACCGTGATTAGGGCATAGGAGCGGAATTACGAAGGAAACGAATGTTTTTATAATCAAACCTTATACCTCCTAGATGGAGTACAAAAAGGCTGAATTTAAACAAATTGTGTGGGAACTATTTGTTTGGAAAACCACGCAAACAGACTTAAGTCGAATCTAGACACGCGTACAATATGGCATCGATGTGATAGTTCTAAATTGTTAACCTTGTGTTCGGCTCGAACAGGTTTTTATTCATGCAATATGTAATATTCGTAAATTTACACAGTATGGAATCTACCTAGGAAAATTATCTGCAACTGCTTGCTGGAGCGTCATCATTACTATGTATTGATCTACGAAGGCACTGAATTCTCGATCCAGACAACGCCTCAAAGTAGACCATTATATTTCATCGTAGGTTTAAATCTATCACACTGGTAAGTAACTGTTTAATTAACTTACCCGAGCAGAATCAAACAAACAGCCAATGACTGTCCTTTATTTACAGGGAATGTATTTCGATAATGCAAAATAAAAGTGAAATACTAACAACACAAAGTTGTTTCCACATATTGTAATTAGTCAAGTTATCCTAGCCCCTTGGCTGTGGGCCCTGTTTACATGTTAATGATGTTCAATAGTCGCGCCAGGGTTTATGCTAACTACATCCCTTGAATTGGACTAGCATCCCATATTTGGGATGCTCCAATCAGAAGCCGCGTCTCTCAGGTACTTTTGAGTACTTGTCGCCGTATTTGTTTGTACACTCCGTTTTACACCTCTTTTCATCAGAACTGAAGTATTTGTGTTGCGAAACCATGAAAATGACTCCAATGGAAGCCCTTGATTACGCGCCACAATCGCATGGCGTGGTATTGAAAGTCTTGTGCGCTCTGCTTCTTGATGGGTCGTGACTGTTTTGTGAATGTGCCTGCTAGGGCGAAGAAACATTTTGCTATACATTGTTAACTGCTGGTAGTACTGCTCTCGATGCAATGCTTGGAATGGGTCAGGGTTCGACACAAATGGTTGTCCGCTTGCCCGGGACAAGTGATTTGTCCTGTCGGACATGTGACTTGCCTAGTCAACTTGTCGAGTGATTTTTATGAGCCGGACACGCAATCTACAAAACCCCGATTTGTTGTTTCATGCTGAGGGTGACCCTTAATCGGCCAGAGATGCAGACACACAACTGGTCTCTGTAACATACTATCATGCAGCTAAGAATTAAAGCGCTTGCTGTGGTACCAACAGTGAACTTTTGAGACGCCCCATAATTCCAGAAGACATTCAATGTGTTCTCATTGGACGCAGACCACAAAAATGTACATGACGTCACGTAAAACCGAGAGTGCGTATCACAAGCCAGTTTCATGAGCCAGACGCGCGCAAGTAAGGTCAATCAGGATTACAACCTTTGCGTTGATTGGTCAAGCAGGGGCTGCCACGAAGATTAACGAACGTGTCAAATGAATATTTGGACGCGCCAGTTTTAGACCTCGTCTTGTCGTAGACTCAAGGGCGAGAAACGTAGCGGAACCCCTAGAGTCTGGGACGAAGACTATATTGTAACATTACTACAACCGATACAGGTATTATTACAATGTAAGTGCAAGCAGTTTTGGAGTACTGGTACTGTGATAAAATTTCCGTTTTGAGGATTCCCAAAAAGCATGCTAGCAATGGCTGCAATAACAAGCTTATTTTGTCCTGTAACAAATAACTAATTAATATAAAAACATTCAAATATAGATTAAACCAAAAGTAACCACTTTCCACTAAACGTAATTTCAAAAGATATAGGTCGGCTGCATATTAAACAGAATAATGTGTGCTATAGATTATATTGTGTCACACATTGGTTCAAAACATGGTACCCCTGTCTTATCATACATTTAGAAAATACTGCAACTATTAACACAGCATGCCTGTCTTGGTGAGACTGTAAGCACTGGACACAAGCCAAATATAATATTCAACTTACATGCATACATAATGTCCTTTGATCCAGCCATGCAGTAATTGAATGGATGATTAGTAAAGTTGCTTCAAAGGATGAACTATTTTCCAATGCCCAAAGCTGAAAAATTAACAATTAGCTACAATATAGACTAAATACACAATATGAAACGCACAGAAAATCAAATCCATGGAGATTATAAAAGATGGTTTCTGTTTGTTGATTGACCTTTGGCCATGTACCCTTACAATTTTCCTTGTGGCAGGTAGGAAGTCCTGTCTTCTCCTTGTACACCTGTTCATTCTCTGTCTCCAACCTGAGGCAAAATAGGATCAAATATTTACATAATATGAAGGACTAATTGATATGTTGGCATGACAGGTGGGAAGGAAGTATCAATGATTGAATAGAATATAACATCCAACCACAAATTATCTGGTCAGTTATTGATAGTCATAAATAAAATATCACACAAATCCATCAGTCTGCGCCCTAGAGTCTACGAAAAGATAAGGTCTTAAACTGGCGCGTCCGAATATTCATTAGACACGTTCGTTAATCTTCGTGACCAATCAACGCAAAGGTTGTGACCCAGATTGACCATAATTGCGCGTGTCTGGCTTGTGATACGCACCCTCGGATCTATGTGACGTCATGGACATTGTAGTGGTCTGCGTCCAATGAGAACACATTGAATGTCTTCTGGAATTATGGGGCGTCTCAAAAGTTCAAATTGACACCACAACAAGCGCTTTAATCGCTTAGCTGCACGATAGTTTACGTAATAGTCATTTAAAAAAACCAGTTGTGTGTCTGCTTCTCTCGCCGACTGTGTGATTAACGGTGCCACTCAGCGTGAAACAACAAATCGGAGTGTTGTAGAATGTGTGCCCGGCTCATAAAAATCACTCGTCCGGTTGGACAAGTTCTTCGGAACTTGTAGAACTAACCAATGAGAGACAACGACTCAAAAGTACCCGACAGTGACCAAGAGACACGGCTTGTGATTGGAGCATCCCAAATCTGGGATGCCTATCCAGTTCAAGACATTAAGGTCTCCTAGACCTGAAGGCAAGACTATTGAATATCAGTAACATGTAAACAGCGGCCGTAGCCATCAGGCTAGGGGACCTTGACTACAAATCCATGGTGACTGACCAGATATTCAGTCAATGGTAATGTGAAGAGCAATCATTACAAACTCTCCATCACACACTGATGTATGACTGGAATTGCTTCATATATTCCAGAAAGTCTGACAATATTTCATTGCACTGGCTATGCTGTAGATCCTATTCAAATGGAGCACTTATATTACACTTATAAATGTACACATATATTACACTTATAAATGTTTCAGAATGGTCATATACCATATTTCAATGGACTGGAGTAGTCTTACATCATATTGCAATGTTCTGAGGAGGAGCTGTGAACCATATTTCATTGGACTGGATTAGCTGTACACCATATGTCCATGAACTGGAGTAGCAATACATCATATTTAAATGCACTGGGGGAGCTGTACAGTATATTTTAATAATCTGAAGCAGCTGTACACACCATATATCAATAGCCTGGAGTAGCCATACACCATTTTTCAATAGACCTTAGTAGCTGTACATCATATTTCAATGTAATGGAGTAGCCATACACCTTTTTAATGGACTTTAGTAGCCATACTCAATGTTTCAATGGACTGGAGTAGTCGGGGTTCGTAAATAGATGGACTTGAGTAGTTGTACGCCAAGTTTCCATGGACTAGAGTAGCCAGGGTAAATGTTTATATGGACTTCAGTAGCTGTACGTCATATTTCAATCGATTGGAGTTGCCATACATCATATTTCAATGTACTGGAGGAGCTGTACACTATATTTCAATGGACCGAAGCAGCTCTACACCATATATCAATAGCCTGGAGTAGCCAGGGTTCGAATTTAGATGGACTTGAGTAGCCATACACCATATTTCAATAGACTGGAGAAGCCATGCACCATATTTCAACGGACTTGATTAGCCATACACCATATTTCAATGGACTAGAGTATCTGTACACCATATTTCAATGGACTGGAGTGGCTGTGTACCCAATATCAAATGACTGGAATGATTGGTGTTCATTTTGTAATAGACCAGAGTAACTATACATCATATTTTAAAGGGTTGAAAGGAATAATCACCATGAAAGGGTTTCACCTATGATTTGAGGCGGTTGAATTGCTTTATAAGAAAACGTTGGTTTAAAACTTTTTTTCTGTAAGGTTTACATGGACAATAATGGTTGTATAAGTTTTGTTTGTAATAGACTATCTATGTTAATTATGGTATGCTAGAAGCCATCAACAAAGGCAGGGTCCACGTGATATGTGGGGAGAGTAGGAAATGTACAATGTACTATTTGTTGTGATAATTGTGCCTAATGTCAGGAAGGTCTACATTTTATATTACTAGTTGCCATTAACAACAGAGTGGTCATATGTTATTTGGAGCAGCACATTTGCTTTCTTAGTTTTTCTCAACTAACTCGGGGGTCAAAGGTCATTCAGGGCTGATTATAGATGTCTAGTTACCATCAACATCAGAAGGGTCCATATATATGGGGAAAGCTAGCTTATTTTATAAACACGCATATGTTATCGGGGACATCTAGCTTGCTCAATAAGGATACCAACAGACTGTATTAAAAAAATATGATGCATGATAAAAGCTGTTGTACATTTTGGATAATTATTTCGATATGAGTAAGAAATATCAGTGGCTGGAATTGTAATATCTGGTAATATGCCCTTTTTGGATTCGGTCGGAAAAGGGACAGTAAATTTACCAATAGAAATACTTTGATTAATGTGCTTGAACTGTTGCACAAACTGAATTATCAAATAATTGCTAACTTTTTTCGCTTGAATAGTCCACATAGTATGAGAAAAGCGATAGAACTATGATTAGATATGAATTTACACCTCATTTGCGTACAGCTGTCAAGTCAATACAACCCACCGCGTTATAGCCGCCCCATGCAATGTCGATAGCCCAGGAATTTGCAGTTCAAACGTGAACGATGATATATGCAAAAATCGTATATATTTAATACCGGCAAATGATCGATGAAAATCAGAGTAAAATTTGGAATATTTTCAGCACTAAGATATATATAAATATATTTATACATACATATATATATATATGCATCTATAAATACATATATATATATTTATATATATATACATAAACATATGTATTTATATATATAATTACATATTTACACATATATATGTATATATATATATATATATATATATATATATATATATATACATATATATATACACATATATATAAAATTAGATATATGCACGTCTCTACAAACATATTTTCATATATCTATATATATATATACATATTTATATATATATATATATATATATATATATATATATATATATATATATATATATATATATATACATATAAGTATACATGTCTCACATGTCCGTTTATCAAGCGTATAACATCATGTGTATCATAAAAAACACAACACGTGCCTTCATAGGACGGATAGGTTCGCTCGAAAAACCTTCGCTTTAAATCTAAACCACCTGAATTTGCGGGCGTAAGTATATATATATATATATATATATATATATATATATATATATATATATATATATATATATATATATATATATATATATATATGTTTACTTAAACATTTGCTGCAAACCCATAATTTTTTTACGTGCGGTTGAACAAGGTCGCTGTGCTTAACGATCTCATTTCTACAACTGATGCAGTTTAGCTGTCCCATGATGAACGGTTCATTTTGAAAATTCTCTTCACTAAAACGATATATTATAAGTCACTATGCCACATGGCGATATTTAATGTACTCAAGATGTACTCAAGTACAAAGGTAAAAGGCCGCTTTGAGATACTCATCAGGTGCCAGCAAAACCAACGCCACAGCTTGGTAAGTCAAAAGCTCTTGTAGAACAAGGGATGGACGGGCATGTTGGTCGCTGTGTTCAGTTCGTGTGTCACGTGTTTTCAATAGTAAAACTCGAACGCCTGTCCAACATATTTAACATACGAGAGAGCCAACGCTATGCAATACCATATGAGCTTTACGAGTTTTCAGGATATCTAGTGCTAATCCCATTTGTCGCCACTGCCCCCACCCACCACCTCACCAAATCATTCTGACAATGCAAATCTACTTGATGCACAATTATTTTCGAATGACGTCACTCACACACTCACTCGTACCACTGTGACGTCATTCACACACTCATTCGTACCACTGTGATGTAGTTCACACACTCACTCGTATCTATGTGACGTAGTTCACACGATCAATCGTATTACTGTGAGGAAATTCACACAATCACTCGTACCGCGGTGACGTTATGAACACACTCAATCGTATCACTGTGATGTAGTTCACACACTCACTCGTACCACTGTGACTGTGACGTACTTCACACACTAACTCGTACCACTGTTACGTTGTTCACACACCAATCGCCTTGAGCTTTAGGCATAATATGGTTCGTAACACGAATTATACTGAGAAAGATTTTGCCGTCTATGACGTCGTGGCTTTGCGCGTCATCTGTGATGTGTATTTATCTAGCGAGATCGGCAAAAAACGGAGTGATGCATAGCACATACAGAGCTGGAGTACAACACTTATTAACTGTACTTCGACGATAATTTAAGAGTTACGTTTATCCTCTCTATTCCTAATGGACGTACTTTGGTAATCAAACAAATATTAGTATATCTAGTTGGTTTGCATTGAGGAACTGAAAACAACATCCAAGATCATTTTACCACATACCAATTTTATCAAAAGCATCTGGTGATTGACTTATAAAATATGTAACAGGACCTCCATTTTACAAGTAATACATATATTTGTAGCAGCATACGACAAATTTCATTGATAATTAGCATTAATTGTATCTTACAACTTCATTTGGCAAGGCATCTAGCGTCCAGACTGGGAAGATCAACCTGATGTGGACAAAACATAGGTTAATACAGGTGTGCAGGACAAAACCCAGTGCATCATGGCATAACCACGATCATATATAAGCATTGTACTGCAAGACACAATGATTATCATGGGTTGATAATGTTAAAGATCTTCAATAAGCAAATCTTATCAACACAAATTTTTAACATAGCATTATCATTATATCATTGTGCTCATAGAGCGGGTACCTTTATTTTCGTGTCCACCTGTGGCAAATTGACGCTTAATTGTTCGGCAGCTGCTTGCAGTTCAGAATCATGGAAGGACGAGTTTGGGCTGCCAGAACTTTGGCTAGTAGTGTCCGAAAGGTAGTCAGAGAGGATCTGGTTGAAATATACATGGAATAAAAATAAGGAATCCATGCTCTAAGGGAGACTCACATTGAACTATGGCGCTTAATGATAGACATTCAAGAATCCTGCCCCCAAAACACACGCTTTCATACCCCTGTCTCACATCGATCATCCCAAATCCTTATAAATGAGCTCTTTTCAAAAATGAATTTGCACAAGAGATTTGAAAATGCGACGACGTTCACCTTCTCAGCATGATCCGGACGTGCGTGTTAAGATCATTCTTACCTCCGTATCCGTATCACCTTTACTGCTTGCTCCATCTTCGGCCAGATGCCTAGCCTTGCTCGGCAGGTAGTCTGGGCGCGGAGACATCTCAGCGCCGTTTGATGTCATGTTATCGAGTGATAGGTATTCACCTTCGACACTTTACGAACACATATATAGTCCGTTTGTAATTATTAGCTTGATAAGTAGAGGAATAACGTTGATGAATAGCACCCAACAACGAGCCTATCTGTGGCGTGAACATCAAAATGCTCCAAGGTCGTATATACTCCAATGCGAATAGGGATACACACCTGCCTTCCTCGGTATTTTCTTTTCGTTTTGACTTTCTGTTCCGCAAAACTCTCACTGTAATTACAGCTACAATAATTATCAGGATAAAAGCAGCTACACCAGACACTGATATTATTATAGTGTTCTGATGGACGCATGTCTCAGTGAATACGATGGGCAGGTAAGCCGACTGACATCTGCAGCAGACGAATATTGATTGATATATATAGCAGACAAAGGCTTCTCCTACGTTAGACACATAGCTTATTGGCAGCGTTTGTTGAGAGGTCTGCCTGGTACATTGCAGATCATGCACCAAACTTAATCTTATTTACACTAAGCTTTATTCTGATTGATGCTTGATTCAGATATATTTGATTGACACCATACTTTTTTCAGATTGACCTACACAAGGTAACCACTGTGCTCACCCTAATCCAGGTACCAACTGAGCGAATCCTATTTCAGGTACCCAGAGAACTCACCCTAACCCAGGTACCAACTGGGCGAATCCTATTCCATGTATCCACTAATTTTTTCCTAACCAAGGTACCCACTACCCCGGGAACCAACTAAGTTTATCCTCACCCATGCACCAATTGAGCGAATCCTAATCCAGGTACCCACTGAGATCACCCTAATCCAGGTACTAACTGAGCTAATCCTAACCCATGTACAAACGGAGCGAATCCTAATTCAGGTATCCACTGAACTCATTGAACTCGGGTACCCTGTGTGATCATTTTTACACTGGTGCTCAGTGTTATCATATTTATGCAGGTACCCAATGTGATCATATCAATTCCATTACCCAGTGGGATCATATTAATTCAGGTACCAAGCGTGATCATCTTAGCCCAGGCAACCCAACGTGATCGTCTTAGCCCAGGTGCCCGTTACGATCATCTAGGTAACACATCACAACACGGGTAGGGGGGGGGGGGGGCGTACAACAGTCCGCCCACAACCATATGCATACGATATTCCACTATTGATACCATCCCAGCAGCCAACTCTACCCACCTCCCATTTCCTTGTACATCAGTCTCTCACCTGCAGCCCATAAACTCCCCGTCACGCTCGTCACATTCGCGATGGTGTGCTCCATAGTCACATCGTATCAAGCAAGATGGGATTACACTTATCGCTTGACATCGGTAACACAAATCACACACTCCTGGTATTCTACAGAGGGATCCTCGAATTGAGTCCTCTGAAACATAAACTATGCCAATATAACATACCATCCGCGTGTTCACCAGCGGAACACACGCACCAGCGGCAACACTATGCCTCGCAGTTCAACCCTGCGTTATCAAGTATAACTATTTGTTTATCAAGCATAACGAGCGATAACACAGATAACAAAACTTACTTTCGTTCTCTAATCCATCCGTGATATTATCAAAATAATCTTCATTAAGTTCACGGCCTCCGATTGATTTATTCCTCAACGAAACAATAACTTCGTCTGCTATGAAGTCTATCAAATTATCCGTTGTGTTGAAGTGATCATTTACTTCCCGTATGTCAAAAATGGCGAGGTAGTAACACACGAGAAAGGTGTCGGATGTATGGCCGCCTAATAGCGCCCTGCTGTTCACGAGAAAGGTGTCAGTTGTATGGCCGCCTGATTGCTTCCTGTTGTTCACGAGAAAGGTGTCAGGTGAGTAGCCGCCTGATTGCTTCCTGTTGTTCACGAGAAAGGTGTCAGGTGAGTAGCCGCCTGATTGCTTCCTGTTGTATTGTTCTAGGGACTCTTTAACACTGCACAGTCATTTGGCATTCATCTGACTATCCATTTACCCAATGTGTAGACAGATGACAGGTTTGTTCGGTTACAAAATTGCGATAAACTTTGAAAGATATATTACGTAATGTTCATAAGGGTGATCGCACTGTATCCGGGAGTGTCAGCAAAGGCGTTCTCGAGCTGGAATTAATGGACAAATATCAATAGTTTGTGTGGCGTAAGATATGCATTTGGTGAATAACTCTATCGGCAGGTTATTTATTAATTTGATAAACGGCAATGTTTGTGGGGGAGAATACTACCAGCGACTTATCATCTTCTTGACAAATTTAGCGAACAGCTCACAATTCAAGAGGAGAATTCTACCAACAACTAATGAGCCGAGCGCATTATTTCCTATTACTTAAATCAGATATGTGGATTCAATAAATTTATAAAGAGATTGCGCTAACCACTTTAGTGACGTCCTGTTCGATCTCGGCTGTGATATTTTCATCCTTCAAGTCTTCTGCACTGCCTTGAAAGCCGAGTGAGGATGGAACGTCAAGTGTCGCATTACCTGAGAACAAGCTCATATAGCAACGATGACAATCTCAAGAAAAGTTCTGAAGGGGTTGGCAGATAATAAAAAACAAATCTTATGCGTAAGAGAAGTATTGTTCCCCCTTACTTAATATGTTATATAGCATACCTACCTAGGACAGGATCCATCATAGGGGGTGGTGTAGGTGGGGAAGTTGTAGGAGACGTGGGGGTCGTGGTACCTTCTGTCGTAAATTCAGTAGATTTAGATGATGAATACACATCGGTGGCAGGTTCTAGTGTGCCCTTTTCGGTAGTTGGCTCTGTAGATTTGGATGTGGCGTCAATTTCTGTGGTTGATTCAGTTGTAAAATCATTTGGTGTAGAAGGGTCAGTTGACTTAGTTGTAAGATCATCCGTTCTGGAAAAGGTTGTAGATTCAGTTGTCAAATCATCCATTGTAGAAAGGTCTGCGGATTCAGTTGTAAGATCATCCTCTGAAGAAAGGTCTGTGGATTCAGGTGTAAGATCACTTGGTGAAGAAGGAACTGTGGATTCAGTTGTACGATCATCAGGTGTAGAAGGGAATGTGGATTCAGTTGTAAGATCATGCGTTGTAGAAGAGTCCGCGGATTCAGTTGTAAGAGCGCGCGTTGTAGAAGGGTCTGTGGATTCAGGTGTAAGATCATCCGGTGTAGACGGGTATGTGGATTCAGCGGTAAAATCATCCGTTGTAGAAGGGAATGTAGATTCAGTTGTTATATCATCTTTTGTAGAAGGGTCTGTGGATTCAATTGTTAGATCATCCGGTGTAGAAGGGTCTATGGATCCAGTTGTTAGATCATCCGGTGTAGAAGGGTCTGTGGATTCAGTTGTTAGATCATGCGTTGTAGAATGGTCTGTGGATTCAGTTGTTAGATCATGCGTTGTAGAAGGGTCTGTGGATTCAGTTGTAAGATCATCCGGTGTAGAATGGTTTGTAGATTCAGTTGTTAGATCATGCGTTATAGAAGGGTCTGTGGATTCAGTGGTAAATGCATGCGTTGTAGAAGGGTTCGTGCATTCAGTTGTTAGATCATGCGTTGTAGAAGGGAATGTGGATTCAGTTGTACGATCAATCGTTGTAGAAGGGTCTGTGGATTCAGTAGTAAAATCATCCGTTGTAGAAGGGTCTGTGGATTCAGTTGTAAGATCAACCGGTGTAGAATGGTCTGTGAATTCAGTTGTTAGAACATGCGTTGTAGAAGGGTCTGTGGATTCAGTTGTAAGATCATCCGGTGTCGACTGGTCTGTGGATTCAGTTGTAAGATCATGCGTTGTAGAAGGGTTTGTGGATTCAGTTGTTAGATCATGCGTTGTCGAATGGTCTGTGGATTCAGTTGTAAGATCATGCGTTGTAGAAGGGTTTGTGGATTCAGTTGTTAGATCATGCGTTGTAGAACGGTCTGTGGATTTAGTTGTTAGATCATGCGTTGTAGAAGGGTCTGTGGATTCAGTTGTAAAATCATCCGGTGTAGAATGGTCTGTGGATTCAGTTGTTAGATCATGCGTTGTAGAAGGGAATGTGGATTCAGTTGTAAGATCATTCGGTGTAGAAGGGTCTATGGATTCAGTTGTTATATCACCCGTTACAGAAGGGTACGTGGATTCAGTTGTAAGATCATGCGGTGTAGAATGGTCTGTGGATTCAGTTGTTAGATCATTCGTTGTAGAAGGGTCTGTGGATTCAGTTGTAAAATCATGCGTTGTAGAATGGTCTGTGGATTCAGTTGTTAGATCATGCGTTGTAGAAGGGTCTGTGGATTCAGTGGTAAGAGCATGCGTTGTAGAAGGGTTCGTGCATTCAGTTGTAAGATCATGCGTTGTAGAAGGGTCTGTGGATTCAGTTGTACGATCAATCGATGTAGAAGGGTCCATGGATTCAGTAGTAAAATCATCCGTTGTAGAAGGGTCTGTGAATTCAGTTGTTAGATCATGCGTTGTAGAATGGTCTGTGGATTCAGTTGTTAGAACATGCGTTGTAGAATGGTCTGTGGATTCAATTTTTAGATCATCCGTTGTAGAATGGTCTGTGGATTCAGTTGTTAGAGCATGCGTTGTAGATGGGTCCGTAGATTCAGTTGTAAGATCAGGCGTTGTAGAATGGTCTGTGGATTCAGTTTTTAGATCATGCGTTGCAGAAGGGTCTGTGGATTCAGTTGTTAGATCATGCGTTACTGAAGGGTCTGTGGATTCAGTTGTAAAATCATGCGTTGTAGAATGGTCTGTGGATTCAGTTGTTAGATCATGCGTTGTAGTAGGGTCTGTGGATTCAGTTGCACGATCAATCGTTGTAGAAGAGTCCGTGGATACAGTTGTAAAATCATCCGTTGTAGAAGGGTCTGTGGATGCACTTGTTAGAACATGCGTTGTAGAAAGGTCTGTGGATTCAGTTGTTAGAACATGCGTTGTAGAAGGGTCTGTGGATTCAGCTGTTAGATCATGCGTTGTAGAATGGTCTGTGGATTCAGTTGATAGATCATGCGTTGTAGGAGGGTCTGTGGATTCATTTGTAAAATCATGCGTTGCAGAAGGGTCTTTGGATTCAGTTGTTAGATCATGCGTTATAGAAGGGTCTGTGGATTCAGTTGTAAAATCATGCGTTGTAGAATGGTCTGTGGATTCAGTTGTAAGATCATGCGTTGTAGATGGGTCCGTGTATTCAGTTGTAAGATCATGCGTTGTAGAAGGGTCTTTGGATTCAGTTGTTAGATCATGCGTTGTAGAATGGTCTGTGGATTCAGTGGTAAGAGCATGCGTTGTAGAATGGTCCGTGGATTCAGTTGTTAGATCATGCGTTGTAGAAGGGTCTGCGGATTCAGTTGTAAACTCAGCCATTGTAGTAGGGTCTGTGGGTGCACTCGTTAGATCATGCGTTGTAGAAGGGTCTGTGGATTCAGTTGTTAGATCATGCGTTGTAGAATGGTCTGTGGATGCAGATGTAAGATCATGCGTTGTAGGAGGGTCTGTGGATTCAGTTGTAAGATCATGCGTTGTAGAATGGTCTGTGGATTCAGTTGTTAGATCATGCGTTGTAGAAGTGTCTGTGGATTCATTTGTAAGATAATGCGTTGTCGAATGGTCTGTGGATTCAGTTGTAAGATCATGCGTTGTAGAATGGTCTGTGGATTCAGTTGTTAGATCATGCGTTGTAGAATGGTCTGTGGATTCAGTTGTTAGATCATGCGTTGTAGAAGGGTCTGTGGATTCAGTTGTAACATCATGCGTTGTAGAATGGTCTGTGGATTCAGTTGTAAGATCATGCGTTGTAGATGGGTCCGTGTATTCAGTTGTAAGATCATGCGTTGTAGAAGGGTCTGTGGATTCAGTTGTTAGATCATGCGTTGCAGAATGGTCTGTGGATTCAGTTGTTAGATCATGCGTTGTAGAATGGTCCGTGGATTCAGTTGTAAAATCATGCGTTGTAGAAGGGAATGTGGATTCAGTTGTACGATCATTCGTTGTAGAAGGGTTCGTGGATTCAGTTGTAAAATTGTCCGTTGTAGAAGTGTATGTGGATTCAGTTGTAAGATAGTCTGGTGTAGAAGGGTCCGTGGATTCAGTGGTTATGTCATCCGGTGTTGAAGGGTCTGTTGATTCAGTTGTAAGATCGTGCGTTGTAGAAGTGTCTGTGGATTCAATTGTCAGATAATGCGTTGTCGAATGGTCTGTGGATTCAGTTGTAAGATCATGCGTTGTAGAATGGTCTGTGGTTTCAGTTGTAAAATCATGCGTTGTAGAATGGTCTGTGGATTCAGTTGTTAGATCATGCGTTATAGAAGGGTCTGTGGATTCAGTTGTAAGTTCATGCGTTGTAGAAGGGTCTGTGGATTCAGTTGTTAGATCATGCGTTGCAGAATGGTCTGTGGATTCAGTTGTTAGATCATGCGTTGTAGAATGGTCCGTGGATTCAGTTGTACGATCATTCGTTGTAGAAGGGTCCTTGGATTCAGTTGTAGAGTAGGTTTGTTCCGAGGCTATGATTGGAAGTATATTCCACTGTGATGTTCTATGCCGATCATCAATGCCTAATTCCTCCTGCACAACCAAGTCGCTGGCGTTCTTGAAATCCTGACGCATTATGGTGGGATATTCCATAAAATCGCTCAACCGATTATTACCCTTGCGTGCCGTGTCTCCGGAACGCACCAGGGACATCAATCCTGAAAGCAAAGCAAGCTCTTTGAGGGAGTCTATAACTAGTCCCTGAATGGGTCACATAACACAGACGAAGAGTTTTGGGGATGCGTTGGTTTGGGAGGGGGGGGGGCTGAGTGCGGAGAAGTCAATGAATTTACAAGATGACAAATATATCAAAATATAGCGATGAAATCTGTCGAACCAGGAGTATTTGTATCTATCATATCGATAGTAATGATGAATGTTTTATTTCATATAAGGCGCGAGCGCTTGAAAAATAGTGATAACAGAACGGAGTTTGAACCCATGACTAGTCACCGGCAAACCAAGAAACCGCCATCACGATGATAGCACGCCATATATTTCCATAAATCCAATACATTCCGCAATGTTTGTACTTACTTTCTTTGAATTACACAATCGTCTCCAAATATATAAAATGCACCCCCTCCCACAACCACGCGAGCATGTAAATTTCTGTGTGAAATAACCATGTTAACGCTATTGTATTTTTACTTCAACCACCAATTCGACACCACAATTGAAAACATGGTTATACCCACCGATTGCAATGAGGAATAACCACCTCAAACTCGCCATGATGTTACTCGCCCGGTGCGTGTTCACGTATTGAACTCATTGCCTTAAAGCTCTAGCTACATATCTTATTCAAGTCCTAGTGGATATTTTTTCGATTGTCAATCGTGAGGATTGTGTGGGTGTTTTTATGTATTGTTTCTGTGTGTTGGGTGTGTAGGATTTGAAGTCGGACGAGCTACTCATGCGGTGAAGAAACCGCCTTCTGTTCACTCAGAGTCTTCTAGTTTCGGTTGATAAGAAGAAGTAAGGTGACATGATATACTGGCTAACGTTGTCAGGCTCTTGTACACTTGATGAGCTGATAAGCCCTCCAGGTAGTACATTACACATTCCGTCAGTTTGGCAGCGCTTGACAAACTAAACTGTTCCTCACAAATCGTATATGACCTACGTCAGATCACGTCACCAGGCAACCTTGCGAGGCTAGAAATACAGGAAGTGCTCCCTATCAATGTTCATTGTAGCGCGGGATCAAAGGTACACAACTATGTGACGAAGCACTGACTGTGTAACGAGTCGATCAAAAATACATGAATGTACGGTAGTGCTTGTGTACATAGCTCAGTAGAGTTAGTTGAAAATCATTAAGTGCAATCGCATTCTGATGCACCGCTTCAAAAATATGTGTCAAAATATATTTCAATGACCGCATGTACCGGTGTATACAAATCAAACATTCAAACACGTACACACACACACACATATATATATATATATATATATATATATATATATATATATATATATATATATATATATATATATATATATATATATATATATATATATATATATATATATATATATATATATATATATATATGTGTGTGTGTGTGTGTGTGTGTGTATATATCATGTACTGTTTATCAATATATCTTTGCATCATCAGTTGTGTTAGGCGGCTTGTAACAGCTGAGCTAGTTGTTCTTTTGTAAAACAAAAGTGTGATATGCGTGGCCTGCACGTGGACATAAAACGAGTCGGTCAGAACAAATTCAATCCCGATGTCAAGTGGTGGTATCTTATGGGATGATCTATCAGCGTAACCCCCAACACAGGTATGACAAGACAAGGACATGGTATCGCAGTGATAACAAGGCAATCAGCCGACACTGGTTTCTATCAGTCAATGTTATCACAGAAACACGGGTGCAACATACACTATCATCCTACAAACCGCTTGAAAGCAGAACCTTCGAAACACATCAGTATAGCAGGACTTTGAAACGTCGGTTGAAGATTAACACAATGCCAATAACCCATCCTATGCGCCTGAAATGTGACGTCGCTATGTTAACCGCAGAAGCTTGACGGCGAGTTATATATGTTTTTGTGCCGTCGTCCTGATCATAACCATGGTGACGCAGTGGGCGGTGTCGGTTTCAACTATAGATGGGTAGTGACGTCCATATCCACAGCTATTTCTTCCAGTCTTTGCCCTCCTCTCCGGTCGCCTCCCCTAACCCTTGATGAGTCGGACAGGTAGGCTGGGAATTCCTGAGCAAAGACAGTCTCTATCATAGTAACGGCATATTATCAGAAAGTGGTGCATGGTCGTGAAAATACATCTTGAGGACCAAATTTATGAATGGCCTTATTAATTACTCGATGCTTGCTGTATTATAATGTAGTTAAAACCTCCAATCGACCCTTTGGACTCTTCAAGACCAATGTCCTTTGGACTCATCAAGACCAATGTCTACACAACTCATGGCAGACTGTAATTACGTGAGACCTACCGCCGGGCCATCATTGTCGTCGTTTGTTTCGCCCATAGAGACCGAAGAGTAATTGTCATTGTACAAATAAGCTGTATTATGATGGTAGTGATACTCCTGCAGTTCATCGCGACTTCGTGGTATCTGCTGGAAACCCGCTTCACTGAAATTAAACATGTATGTGTGTTATAGGTAATTAGCATATAAAGCCAGGTGTTTGTAAATAGAATAGAATAAACCGAATAATATAAGCGTCTCTTCGATAGTATTATACTGAAAGAGACGTATTTCTCCCCGTGACAATACCACAGGAACCTCTCATAACAACTTAATAAATTTGGAGCACATAGAGGCGAATAGACTGATGAAAAGATATCCGTCGATAGATACCGTCTTTATGGCCCAATGCTGCGGACTTTGAGTTGATCACCAGTTGTTGTTGTTTTCGGTTTTTTACATGCGTTATATAAAACAAGTGCCCACTCCACGAACCAGCCACCAACCTGCTATCTTCAAATGGCGCGCTTCCTTTCTTCTTTCGCTTCCGGTACAGCAGCACGCCGAGCAGTGTGATGGAGATGCTGAGGAGGCCCCCTCCGAGGCCCACTGTGAGGCCTATGATGACGTCTTTATGGGTACACGATGTGGTGTGTGCTATTGGCAGGTAGGACTCCTGGCAGCTGTAAAACAACGCTTCTCCTTAGACATCATATCAAAGGTCACCTCTTCATGGCGATGTATGAGGAGGAGAAACTAGCGTCGATACTTCAACACCACTTACTTGCTCGACGGGATATTATTGTGTACATTTATAAATAATTCAAGGATATTGCTATCATATATATTCGTTTTACTTAAAATCCGAACATGTAACATCCTTTATATTGACAGCCAATATTAAGCTGTGGACATGACCGAGGTTTATAAAACATAATATAAGAATATTACACGCATCCCTGGAACTTGCCATCGACCACGTGACATTGTCTATGCTCTCTGTCGTAGTCACAGCGAATATGACACAAGGCGGTCAGCTCACGACCAGCACATACGTAACACGGTTGACAGGCAGTTGGGCGGTCACAGATGTTACCGGTCAGGTTACGAACTCTTTCCGCTGGCACATACAACACAGAGTGCGAATGAGTGGAAGAAACACTGGACTCATCGAAACTAAAGCATGCAATTCTTCATTGTGACTGTCAACACTCGTATGAGGAGCTCGAGAGGCAAGTGGCGATCTGATAGAAACATTAGATGGTGCTGCAGCCCAAACACTTGCCCTACAACTACAATTTTGAATTATTGATGCTTTTTAACTGCAATTACTCTTGCGGATTATATGTAGTTTTGACATCGGTAATGCACTACTGTTCTCTGCAGGAAAGGATCGGTCCACTTTATCCGACCATACACACACTTCAGTATAGTAAGGAATATATGCTACTACCATAGTGAAGCTTGAAGGCTATAGTTTTATTAAGCAACTTCATTTTGTCAATCACTGATTTCCTTCCTGATGATATGAAGTCACGGTTGTTTGAATGCAGGAATTTGTTATGAAATATTGTATCAAAACAACTCACCTTCCAATTCTAATTCAGCTTTCACTACAGTATCGATGTAATCGGCATCAATAACACGATCTCCCGTTAACTTGCCTTTCAGAGATTCAATACTCGTGTTGGATATTGTTGTGAACAGGTCATCGATAGAACCAAATGCATCGCTAACTTCTTCAAGGTCGTAGGTGACCGTGTAGTTGACAACGACACTTTTTCCTTCTTCCAGTTGATCTTCGACCTCTTCCATATGACCTCCGACCTCATTATGTACTTTTAAGTAGCTGTAAATGTATGAGGTAAAACGAGCATAACATCAGAATTGGAACGGGTTTCATTGATGACGATATGGTGATAAGGTGGTATGGCTTGAGTTGTACTCTGAATGACAAGGCGAGGGCATTTTATTCGTACCCTCATCAAGCAGCCCACTATACACCAGTAAGCTCTGTATCTTTTAGTGTTTGACCGCCCCTGTGGTAGAATAGAATAATTTTCGTGCTTCAATTGTAATTGTAAACGCTTTGTAGAGTTATTTCGTCTACCATTATCTTACACATTAGGTGGATTTGCCGATTTCGCGCAGTTTTTGCTTTTTTTCGACTTCTGTGGTTTCTGGAAAATGGTGTAAAGTGGGTTGTTTGGTTGGTGTAAATTGGAGGGGTGAGGGGGTGGTATTTGTATAGTGGGGTGATTGGTTGGTGTTAAGTGAGGGGTGGGTGGTTGGTTTATAGTGGGTGGGTATCTGGTATAAAGTGGGGTGGATGGTTGGTGTAAAGTGGGGTGGCAGGTTGGTGTAAATGTGGGGGGTGCGGGTGGTTTGTGTGTGTGGGGTTGTGGGTTTGTGTTAAGTGGGGTGATTGGTTGGTGTAATGTGGAGTGGGTGGTTGGTTGGTGTAAAGGGGGGGGGGGGTGTTTGGTGTAAAGTGTGTGTGTGTGAGGGGAGGTGGTTTGTAAAAAGTAGGGTGGTTGGTTGGTGTAAAATGGGGATGGGAGTGGTTGGTGTAAAGTGGGGTTGGTGGTTGGTGTATATTCGGTTGGTGGATGGTGTAAAGTGGGCGGGTGGTTGGTGGGTTGGTGTATACTGGGGCGGGTGGTTGGTGGATATTGAGTGGGTGTGTGGTTGGTGTATAGTGAGTGGTTGGTTGGTGTATAGTGGGTGGGTGGGTTGTTGTATAATGGAGTGGGTAGTTGTTGTATAATGGGGTGGGTTGTTGGTGTATTGTGCGATGGGTGGTTGGTGTATAGTGAGATGCTATATGAGGAAGCTAAATATTGCTATTTAAAATGTGAAGTTGATAATATGCGCTTTAGATTGTGATGGAGACCTTTTCGTTAAAGACAGTGTCCATCAAATAAACTCAACGTAAAATGACCTGATGTGCTAAATGTGGAACTCCACCCCCCCCCCCCCTCCCCCCACTTCTACCCACCCTCTCTCTTTCCGCCCCTCTCACTCAGACAGTTACACTCCTTACTTTATACAGTACACACATCCAGCTGAACAGAATATTACCTTGTAGGGGTTACATTCACATACCGGTATCCCGGGATCGGTGCGTATGCCTCGTTTAACTGCAACAAAAGGTTACATTTTGAATATCCCTTTGCTCCAATTCTTGCCCCACAAGTGCATATTTCTTCTATTTCATATTAAATATTGCATGCCTTGTTGAGGGTAACACTCAAGGGGTGACTGCGTACAAAACAGTGCGATATATGTTTACTCTGTCTAATGTATTGAGGGTCGCTTGTTGGTGCTAGACATTATATTTTTACCGATACGATCAGGTTATCCTCCAAATCATCCCCGCCCCATGTGCCATTCAACCGAAGTGACGAGGACATGTTCAGTGTCTCCCCTCCTATATGTACAAATAAGCATGTAAGCAGACAGACAGTGAATTGGCAATAAGGTGGCGTAAACAATGATCCAATTGATTATCCACATCATTATCATTAAGGTATTCAGGATGGGAAGAATGTTGAAACAGTGTTCCTGACGCCAGGTGATTGATAAGGTTTGGACAGCATTATTGTCATCCTCTGTTGCTTACCCAAATCTGGTTTGTGAGTCGGAGGTGGAATTTTTGGGAGCGCTTGTGTTGTTAACGGTTCTGTCGAAGTCGGAGCAGTTGTTGATTGTTCAGTTGTTATTGCTGTGCTGCTTGGTGACGATGGGAACTCGGCTCCTGTGGTGAAGGATTGTTCAGTTGTTATTGCTGTTCTGCTTGATGACGGTGGGAACTCGGCTCCTGTGGTGAAGGATTGTTCAGTTGTTATTGCTGTGCTGCTTGGTGACGGTGGAACTCAGCTCCTGTGGTGAAGGCTTGTTCATTGCTGCTGCTTGGTGATAGGCTCCTGTGGTGAGCTAGTTGTACCGCGTCAATATATTTGAGGTAATATCTGCCGAGACACCGCCCGCTGATGTTGTTGCATTCGTTTCAGACGTTGATCCTGTGGTGACATCAAGAGTTGTAGTTAAATCCGGTGATGTTTGTGACGTCCTTTCAGGAGTGATTTCGACTTCCGAAGTTGATATATTTGTCGACCCTTCCGGGGTCATTTCAGTCGAGATATCCAGCACCAAAGTTGTGGTTTCCATTAATATGCCAGAGGTGGATTCGCTTGAGTTAAGGTCGACAGTCGTTAAATCCGGTAATACATTTGAAGTGGATTCAGAATCCGTTTTTGATTCTGCGGCCGACGTGGTCAAATCCGTGATTACATATGACGTTGTATCAGCATGAAAGTCCGTCGTTGTCATATATGTAACAGCTACAGAAGTAGTGTCTGTGGCAAATGTGGTTAATATATTCCGCTCTGAAGTTGTTCCAGATTCTATCGTCGATTTGATTACTACTGAGGACAAATCTGTGAATCTTACAGATGTGATTTCGCTATCTGAAGTAGTGTCAGATTCATTGGCGAACTCAGGGTATGAAGTTGCTAAGTCTGTCGACGTTTCAGATGCTGGTGTGAATTCAGGGTCCGAAGTTGTTAACCTTGTCGACGATTCGTCTGTAGTGTTGGATTCAGATGTTAATCCAGAGACGGAAGTTGTTAAATCTGTCGACGTTTCGGCTGTGGTGATGGATTCAGCTGTGAATTCAGGGTCTAAAGTTGGAAAATCTGTCAACGTTTCGGCTGTGGTGATGGATTCAGTTGTGAATTCAAGGTGGGAAGTTGTTAAATCTGTCAACGTTTCGTCTGTAGTGTTGGATTCAGCTGGGGATTCAGGGTCGGAGTTGTTGAATCTGTCGACTTTTCGTCTGTAGTGTTGATTTGGATTTCAGTTGTCGGTTTCGTCTGTAGTCAGGGATTCGGAAGGGTCGGAAGTTGTTGAATCTGTCGACGTTTCGTCTGTAGTGTTGGATCCAGTTGAGGATTCAGGGTCGGAAGTTGTTGAATCTGTCGACGTTTCGTCTGTAGTGTTGGATTCAGTTGAGGATTCAGGGTCGGAAGTTGTTGAATCTGTCGACGTTTCGTCTGTAGTGTTGGATTCAGTTGGGATTCAGGGTCGGAAGTTTGTTGAATCTGTCGAATCTGTAGTGTTGGATTCAGTTGCGGATTCAGGGTCGGAAGTTGTTGAATCTGTCGACGTTTCGTCAGTTGTTGGGGATTCAGGGTCGGGGAAGTTGTTGAATCTGTCGACGTTTCGTCTGTAGTGTAGGATTCAGTTGTGAATTCCGGGTCTGAAGTTGTTGAATCTGTCGACGTTTCGGACCATTCGGCTGTGGTGATAGATTCAGTTGTGAATTCCGGGGTCTGAAGTTGTTGAATCTGTCGACCATTCGGCTGTGGTGATAGATTCAGATTTGTGAATTCCGGGTCTGAAGTTGTTGAATCTGTCGACGTTTCGGCTGTGGTGATAGATTCAGTTGTGAATTCCGGGTCTGAAGTTGTTGAATCTGTCGACATTTCGGCTGTGGTGATAGATTCAGTTGTGAATTCCGGGTCTGAAGTTGTTGAATCTGTCGACATTTCGGCTGTGGTGATAGATTCAGTTGTGAATTCCGGGTCTGAAGTTGTTAAATCTGTCGACATTTCGGCTGTGGTGATAGATTCAGTTGTGAATTCCGGGTCTGAAGTTGTTGAATCTGTCGACATTTCGGCTGTGGTGATAGATTCAGTTGTGAATTCCGGGTCTGAAGTTGTTAAATCTGTCGACCATTCGGCTGTGGTGATAGATTCAGTTGTGAATTCCGGGTCTGAAGTTGTTGAATCTGTCGACGTTTCGGCTGTGGTGATAGATTCAGTTGTGGATTCAGGGTCGGAAGTTGTTGAATCTGTCGACGTTTCGTCTGTTGTGTTGGATTCAGTTGAGGATTCAGGGTCGGAAGTTGTTGAATCTGTCGACGTTTCGTCTGTAGTGTTTGATCCAGTTGAGGATTCAGGGTCGTAAGTTGTTGAATCTGTCGACGTTTCGTCTGTGTGTTGGTGTTGGATTTCAGTTGTGGATTCAGGGTCGGAAGTTGTTGATTTGTTGAATCTGTCGACGTTTCGTCTGTAGTGTTGGATTCAGTTGGGATTCAGGGTCGGAAGTTGTTGAATCTGTCGACGTTTCGTCTGTAGTGTTGGATTCAGTTGTGGATTCAGGGTCGGAAGTTGTTGAATCTGTCGACGTTTCGTCTGTAGTGTTGGATTCAGTTGGATTCAGGGTCGGAAGTTGTTGAATCTGTCGACGTTTCGGCTGTGGTGTAGATTCAGTTGTGATTCAGGGTCTGAAGTTGTTGAATCTGTCGACGTTTCGTCTGGAAGTGTTGGATGTCAGTTTGTCGTGGATTCGGAGATTCCGGGTCTGAAGTTGTTGAATTTGTCGACATTTCGGCTGTGGTTAGATTCAGTTGTGAATTCCGGGTCTGAAGTTGTTGAATCTGTCGACATTTCGGCTGTGTGTGATAGATTCAGTTGTTGTCGAATTCTGTAGTGTTGGATTCAGGGTCTGAAGTTGTTGAATCTGTCGACGTTTCGTCTGTAGTGTTGGATTCAGTTGGGGATTCAGGGTCGGAAGTTGTTGAATCTGTCGACGTTTCGTCTGTGTGTGTTGGATTCAGTTGGGATTCAGGGTCGGAAGTTGTTGAATCTGTCGACGTTTCGTCTGTGGTGTGTTGGATTCAGTTGGGGATTCCGGGTCGGAAGTTGTTGAATCTGTCGACGTTTCTGTCGACGTTTCGTCTGTAGTGAATTGGATTCAGTTGTGATAGATTCAGGGTCGGGGAAGTTGTTGAATCTGTCGACGTTTCGGCTGTGGTGATAGATTCAGTTGTGGATTCCGGGTCGGAAGTTGTTGAATCTGTCGACGTTTCGGCTGTGGTGATAGATTCAGTTGTGAATTCGGGTCTGAAGTTTGTTAAATCTGTCGACGTTTCGGCTGTGGTGATAGATTCAGTTGTGAATTCCGGGTCTGAAGTTGTTGAATCTGTCGACGTTTCGGCTGTGGTGATAGATTCAGTTGTGAATTTCGGGTCTGAAGTTGTTGAATCTGTCGACGTTTCGGCTGTGGTGATAGATTCAGTTTTGGATTCCGGGTCTGAAGTTGTTGAATCTGGATTCGGCTGTGGTGATAGATTCAGTTGAATCTGTCGACGTTTCGTCTGTAGATTGTTGGATCAGTGTGACCATTCGGCTGTGGTGGATTCAGGGTCGGGTCTGAAGTTGTTGAATCTGTCGACGTTTTCGTCTGTGGTGTAGATTCAGTTGTGAATTCAGGGTCGGAAGTTGTTGAATCTGTCGACGTTTCGTCGTCTGTGGTGTTGGATTCAGTTTGGGATTCAGGGTCGGAAGTTGTTGAATCTGTCGACGTTTCGTCTGTAGTGTGGATTCAGTTTGGGATTCAGTGTGTGGATTCAGGGTCAGGGTCGGAAGTTGTTGAATCTGTCGACGTTTCGTCTGTAGTGTTGGATTCAGTTGGGGATTCAGGGTCGGAAGTTGTTGAATCTGTCGAAGTTTGTTGTAATTCTCAGGGTCGGAAGTTGATCTGTCGACGTTTTCGTCTGTAGTGTTGGATTCAGTTGTGAATTCGGGTCTGAAGTTGTTGAATTTGTCGACATTTCGGCTGTGGTGATAGATTCAGTTGTGAATTCCGGATCTGAAGTTGTTGAATTTGTCGACATTTCGGCTGTGGTGATAGATTCAGTTGTGAATTCCGGGTCTGAAGTTGTTGAATCTGTCGACGTTTCGTCTGTAGTGTTGGATTCAGTTGGGGATTCAGGGTCGGAAGTTGTTGAATCTGTCGACGTTTCGTCTGTAGTGTTGGATCCAGTTGGGGATTCAGGGTCGGAAGTTGTTAAATCTGTCGACGTTTCGTCTGTAGTGTTGGATTCAGTTGTGTGATTCCGGGTCTGAAGTTGTTGAATCTGTCGACGTTTCGTCTGTAGTGTTGGATTCAGTTGGGGATTCAGGGTCGGAAGTTGTTGAATCTGTCGACGTTTCGTCTGTAGTGTTGGATTCAGTTGGGGATTCAGGGTCGGAAGTTGTTGAATCTGTCGACGATTTCGGCTGTGGTGATAGATTCAGTTGTGAATTCCGGATCTGAAGTTGTTGAATTTGTCGACATTTCGGCTGTGGTGATAGATTCAGTTGTGAATTCCGGGTCTGAAGTTGTTGAATCTGTCGACCATTCGGCTGTGGTGATAGATTCAGTTGTGAATTCCGGGTCGGAAGTTGTTGAATCTGTCGACGTTCGGCTGTGGTGATGGATTCAGTTGTGAATTCCGGGTCTGAAGTTGTTAAATCTGTCGACCATTCGGCTGTGGTGATAGATTCAGTTGTGAATTCCGGGTCGGAAGTTGTTGAATCTGTCGACGTTTCGTCTGTAGTGTTGGATTCAGTTGTGGATTCAGGGTCGGAAGTTGTTGAATCTGTCGACGTTTCGTCTGTAGTGTTGGATTCAGTTAGAGATTCAGGGTCGGAAGTTGTTGAATCTGTCGACGTTTCGTCTGTAGTGTTGGATACAGTTGTGGATTCAGTTGGAATTCCGGGTCTGAAGTTGTTAAATCTGTCGACGTTTCGGCTGTGTGTGATGGATTCAGTTGTGAATTCAGGGTCTGAAGTTGAAGTTGTTGAATCTGTCGACTTCGGCTGTGTGTGATGGATTCAGTTGTGGATTCAGGGTCGGAAGTTGTTGAATCTGTCGACGTTTCGTCTGTAGTGTTGGATTCAGTTTGGGATTCAGGGTCGGAGTTGTTGTTAAATCTGTCGACGTTTGGGTCTGTGTGTTGGATTCAGGTGTAAATTCAGGGTCGGAAGTTGTTAAATCTGTCGACGTTTCGTCTGTGGTGCTTGGATTCAGTTGTGGATTCAGGGTCGGAAGTTGTTAAATCTGTCGACGTTTCGTCTGTAGTGTTGGATACAGTTTGGGATTCAGGGCCGGAAGTTGTTAAATCTGTCGACGTTGGGGCTGTGGTGTTGGATTCGACAAATTTCAGGGTCGGAAGTTGTTAAATCTGTCGACGTTTCGTCTGTGGTGCTTGATTCAGCTGTGGATTCAGGGTCGGAAGTTGTTAAATCTGTTGACGTTTCGTCTGTAGTGTTGGATACAGTTTGGGATTCAGGGCCGGAAGTTGTTAAATTCGACGTTGGGGCTGTGGTGTTGGATTCAGGTGTAAATTCAGGGTTGGAAGTTGTTGAATCTGTCGACGTTGGTGCTGTGTGTGATTTGGATTCAGTTGTGAATTCAGGGTCGGAAGTTGTTGAATCTGTCGACGTTTCGTCTGTAGTGTTGGATTCAGTTGTGGGATTCAGGGTCGGAAAGTTGTTTGAATCTGTCGACGTTTCGTCTGTAGTGTTGGATTCAGTTTGGGATTCAGGGTCGGAAGTTGTCGAAATCTGTCGACGTTGGTCTGTAGTGTTGGATTCAGATGGATTCAGGGTCGGAAGTTGTTAAATCTGTCGACGTTTCGGCTGTGGTGCTTGATTCAGCTGTGGATTCAGGGTCGGAAGTTGTTGAATCTGTCGACGTTTCGTCTGTAGTGTTGGATACAGTTTGGGATTCAGGGCCGGAAGTTGTTAAATCTGTCGACGTTGGGGCTGTGGTGTTGGATTCAGATGTAAATTCAGGGTCGGAAGTTGTTGAATCTGTCGACGTTTCGTCTGTGGTGCTTGATTCAGCTGTGGATTCAGGGTCGGAAGTTGTTAAATCTGTTGACGTTTCGTCTTGTAGTGTTGGATACAGTTTGGGATTCAGGGCCGGAAGTTGTTAAATCTGTCGACGTTGGGGCTGTGGTGTTGGATTCAGATGTAAATTCAGGGTCGGAAGTTGTTAAATCTGTCGACGTTTCGTCTGTGGTGCTTGATTCAGCTGTGGATTCAGGGTCGGAAGTTGTTAAATCTGTTGACGTTTCGTCTGTAGTGTTGGATACAGTTTGGGATTCAGGGTCGGAAGATGTTGAATCTGTCGACGTTTCGTCTGTAGTGTTGGATTCAGCTGTGGATTCAGGGTCGGAAGTTGTTAAATCTGTCGACGTTTCGTCTGTAGTGTTGGATACATTTTGGGATTCAGGGTCGGAAGTTGTTGAATCTGTCGACGTTTCGTCTGTAGTGTTGGATTCAGCTGTGGATTCAGGGTCGGAAGTTGTTAAATCTGTCGACGTTTCGTCTGTAGTGTTGGATACATTTTGGGATTCAGGGTCGGAAGATGTTGAATCTGTCGACGTTTCGTCTGTAGTGTTGGATTCAGCTGTGGATTCAGGGTCGGAAGTTGTTAAATCTGTCGACGTTTTCGGCTGTGGTGATGGATTCGGTTGTGAATTCAGAGTCTAAAGTTGTTATATCTGTCAACGTTTCGGCTGTCAAATCCATGGTTGTGTAATCAGTAGATGGTGTTGCGGTCGATTCTGAATCCGGTGTCAACCCAACGTTCGAAGTTGCTAAATTCGTAAATGTATAAGCGGTTTCAGTTGCATTATCTTGGCCTGGAATCGTTATATT
Organism: Urechis unicinctus; assembly: GCA_034190875.2. Lineage (NCBI taxonomy): Eukaryota > Metazoa > Annelida > Polychaeta > Xenopneusta > Urechidae > Urechis > Urechis unicinctus. The sequence goes on from CM067355.1 coordinate 32,015,009, forward strand.
AGTAGGTGCATATGAGTCAAATTCCTGGATGAAATCAATGTCCACAATTGTCGATTCTGAATTAGTTGTGAGATTAGGTCTCATATATGTTAAATCTTTAAAAGATTCTAAAGCGTTATCTTTTGTTGCGGAAAGGTCAGATTCGGATATTGGTAACTCATTATGCTGTGTATAAGGGTGAAGGTCGGTGTTTTCTCTGAAGTCAAGCGATCGGTCTATAGCTCGAACTCGCCTTGTTTGCACGATGTCTTCATTATCCACTCGGTCTGTTACCGCATGGTATGTCGATGTCAATTTCATAATATGATAGACTGAAAAAAAAGGACATTTTACCATGTCAAGCAAATTGAATATCGTCGGACGGCCAGGTTTCTATATATTTACAACGTAACCAATTTAGGGAAAATGTTGTTTGTTTCCAAAAGCTCTATATATGCAAAATCATTCATTCACTCTGGTGTCGTATCAGCGCTACGATACTCTTATCAATCGAGCTAATGTAATCAAGCCACTTTAAATCTACATTGCGGGACAAACACTGTTCTCCGGCGATGTATCAATAATCTTCCTCGAGAATGATGGCACCCAGCTCACCTGCTCCTAGTGACGCGATGCTACATAGAATCCGCCACACAACAGCCATATTAATCCTTTCACAATCAGGGACTCTCTCGAGCCTGTCAGCCTTACTCTAATCAACCCGTGCTCTGTATTGTATTTTCTGTGGACTCCCACCATGAACGTTCCCCAATATAACCTTTGGCACTGGTAACGTGTAGCAGGTGTCAACGGGGCTGTTTGCGGAAAGGAATCTGTTAAGGTGTGGTGTTAAGCTGCCAAGACGATGACACGGCGTCAATCAGGTATGTACTACGGCTTATCGATGGTATCAGTGCTGCATTAGGCAATATGTGGGCACACCTTAAAAAACTTACATTGAGTGTGTTTTCAAGTCTCGTTATGACTCGAATCCGCACCAATAAAGGTATAAATCACGCCGATTACATATATAGGTCCTGATTGTTATTGACCTGATAAGCACTGAGGTGTATGTGGAGCAAATAACAACCAGTACTATGACAGATTCTGATGCGATATTCGTGGTCTTGCGAGCACGGATAGGTTTGTCGGGGTTATGAGGACTTAATCATCGAAGAGGACTTAATCATCGAAGAGGACTTAATCATCGAAGAGGACTTAATCATCGAAGATGACTTAATCATCGAAGGGGACTTAATCATCGAAGAGGACTTAATCATCGAATCACACTCGGTGGTAGGATCGTGTTGTTGTGTATATTAACAAACAGGAAGATAAATGACCCACTTCATGAATAAAGCGTTAATTCAGGCGGGGCATTTTCACTAGTTTTCAGAGAGGAGCGTGATTGTTTCAATCGAATTCCTAGGGACCTGGCGCTACATGTCTGGTATAATATGACCCTCGCTTACCGTATTGAACTATAATGTACCGCTGGAATATGCGCGTGAAATATCAGTAATTATCCGTCCAGTTTTGATGCGACTGGCAGGGCGTGAGTTTAGTTATAGGTCCTGCGATCACCTCAAGTATATAAGTGTTTCTTGGCTAAAACCACATTGATATACGGTCTCTGCCGTGGATACATACGGATTACATTTATGAGGAAATTCACACCCCCTATATGTAGCAGATGTAGGAAGGGTCACCTGAATTTCGTAATCTTTGAAACCGCAGCGCTCCCTGCTGTTAGCCGCCTGACTAGGTAGAGCCTCCGTCAGATAGTACATGCTGATTGTTGCTATGGCTTTTATTATGTGCTGAAAATCCCCCAACATTCAAGGTGAACCGATCACCATGTCCCGCCTTTTAATGGTATTTGCATATAATTAGGGACCTATCTTTTCTTTTATTAGAGATTGAACTTCAGTTGAATCATACATGATATCCATGTTTTGCGTTGCAATTGAAAAGAAACGGCAATAGAACAGGAGCAGGACGTCACCAGGTGGCGCTGTCATTGGTTTAGGGAACAGCCCAACATTTTATTTTTCAAACTACTAAAGAAACCGTACCGGTCTGGAGCTGTCATCTTTCTTTGCAGATAGTGTCTACCACACGATCAGAAAGGGATTAAAAAAGGTTCGCATCAATTTTGCGGTTGTCAACTCTGAAACGATAATTAATGCTCAGACTAAGCTCTTTCATCTGAGTTGACTATTAATGCAAACGATATTCTCCAATAAACGCTTCACCAAAACAATTTTCTATTCAATAGCAGTGTCGTATTTTGTACATATTTAAATTCAGTTAAAGACTTGTCACCGCCCCATTGTCTGTATAACCGCTCCAGTGGCGTTGTCCCAGCTGCACGCAGGTTTGAAAATCATAAGTGAAGATGAATTATCGAGACAACATACATAGCATGAAAGTAGATAGAAACACGGCGATCGCGATCGGTCCATTACATCATAATTCATTGACAAGACTGGCTTCAAGTGGAGCAGTTTCATTGCTTGGTGGCGCTCAAACAAAACAACTTGTTCTTTCTTGCTCTGGTAGAACCGAAGTCGAACGGACATCGTCCTCTGCAGTCCTTGACTAAGTAAAGCGGACACATTTTTCTGTTGCGTAGCGGCGAATCGACTTGGCTAGGATCATTGTGAGTAAATCGACACAGGCAGCTGTATACTGGGTTAGGATCATTATGAGATACTGACAGAGTGAGCTGTATACTGGGCTAGGATCATTATGAGGTACTGACAGAGGGAGCTGTATACTAGGCTAGGATCAATAAGAGGTACCTACAGAGGCAGCTGTATACTGGGCTAGGATCATTATGAGGTACTGACAAAGGGAGCTGTATACTGGGCTAGGATCAATAAGAGGTACTGACAGAGGGAGCTGTATACTAGGCTAGGATCAATAAGAGGTACTTATAGAGGCAGCTGCATACTGGGCTAGGATCAATAAGAGGTACCTACAGAGGCAGCTGCATACTGGGCTAGGATCATTATGAGGTACTGACAGAGGGAGCTGTATACTGGGCTAGGATCATTATGAGGTACTGACAGAGGGAGCTGTATACTGGGCTAGGATCATTATGAGGTACTGACAGAGGGAGCTGTATACTGGGCTAGGATCAATAAGAGGTACTGACAGAGGGAGCTGTATACTGGGCTAGGATCATTATGAGGTACTGACAGAGGCAGCTGTATACTGGGCTAGGATCATTATGAGGTACTGACAGAGGCAGCTGTATACTGGGCTAGGATCATTATGAGGTACTGACAGAGGGCGCTGTATGCTGGGCTAGGATCATTATGAGGTACTGACAGAGGGAGCTGTATACTGGGCTAGGATCAATAAGAGGTACTGACAGAGGGAGGTGTATACTGGGTTAGGATCATTATGAGGTACTGACAGAGGGAGCTGTACACTGGGTTAGGATCATTATGAGGTACTGACAAAGGGAGGTGTATACTGGGCTAGGATCATAAGAGGTACTACAGAGCTGTATACTAGGATCATTATGAGGTACTGACAGAGGGATGTGTATACTGGGTTAGGATCATTATGAGGTTACTGACTGTATACTCAGCTAGGGAGCTGTATACTGGGGGCTAGGATCATTATGAGGTACTGACAGAGGGAGGCTGTATACAGAGGGGGCTAGGATCATAAGAGGTACTGACAGAGGGAGCTGTATACTGATCAGAGGTACTGGAGCTGTATACTGGGCTAGGATCATTATGAGGTACTGTCAGAGGGAGCTGTATACTTATCATTATGGGTACTGTAGGATCCTGGGCTAGGATCATTATGAGGTACTTTCACAGGCCGCTGTATACTAGGCTATGTTCCCTCAAACTATGACACGCCTCCCTCACGCCATGACACACCCCTTGCACTATAATTCATCCCTTGAACTATGACACACCCCTTGCACTACATCATAAGTCGTAGGAGTGTCAGTCCAGTGGATTCATTATAAGTTAGGAGCTTCAACTAAGTTCGAGTATGCAATCAAGCATGTTACGAATACGCAATCAGGAAGGTCTCGATTAACTATTCCTTATGCAACCTGTCTCTGCTACGGGACCCGCCTAGAATAAGCTCTATGTGTAAGGTGATATATTCATTACAGTGGCATTGACACATCGGCAAGAGCTCAAGGGGGATCAAAAACATTCCATCGAGGGCACGTTTGATAATGATGACTAGAAGGTGTGTGTAGGGGAGGGGGGCTTAACTGTAAATACTCGCTAGACAAGTGGTGGTACAGCTGTGTTCAGTATTCATGTTCTAGTTTGATGTACCGTTAAATGCTCACAATTGATAGCCTAACATCATGCTTAAGTCAAGTAAGCAGTTAGATGATTTCATGATAAAGGTTTTTTGAGCAAGTTTGATCTCATGGTGTTGAAATGATGATTGAACTTTACATAGCAAGCTTACATATATTCTCTGGATTGGTCCAAATTATTCGTAAATCTTTAACACATCGCTCCATGTGGAAGCTGAGCTCATTGTACACATAGTTAATGCAACTTTTGGACAGAAAGAAAATTTGCAACCATTGATCGCATGTTGTATTTGATAATGTATTTGAGTTGAATACATAGGAATTTATGTGTATTTGATAGTTTTGTAATGGTGAGACTTGACTTGTACGGTATGACTTATTTGGTCACATGACCAAGACGGAATATATCGAAGGCGAACTTATTTGATCACACGACCAAGACGGAATATATCGAAGGCGAACTTATGTGGTCACATGACCAAGACGGAATATATCAAAAGCGAGGTGACTCGGCTGTGAGGGAACTTGATAGAGGGAGCGCAGAGGTACGTGACTCTCAGGGAGGGACTCATGAGTGTTGAAATTATATCAAACGGGATATCTTCTGCCTTTATAAACACGACGGTCGTTGAATGCGACGCCGTGGGTAAGGTAAGTGTAGGATTTAACGGCACACTAACAGTAAGATGTTATATGATGCCTGAAAAGGTGAGGTAAATAGGAGTTAATAAGATTAACCTGATTAAGCAGCCGCCGCCAAGGATACATGGAAAAGAGATGAATATAAATATGGGTGAAGATGAGCTGGTAGAAGAAGATGAAAAAGGTAATAATACTAATGACTATCCTAGGTCATGTCACCACCTGCCGATAAACTTGACCAAGCCATTCCTGCCTCGTGTCCAAAGTGTTGCACGGGAGTTGTCGCTAGCGAAAGTACCTCATGTCGGGAATATCCGTGTCCTCTACACTGAGGAGCGGATATTTTCCGGCGACGTTTGGGTAATGTCGGATGAGATGATCGGCTGTCATTATAGCCTCTCTGCCGCGAGGTGTCGAACCACCCCGTCCCCATCCCAGGCTGTAAGATAACAAACGGAGGAAAACAAATATCATATCGAGTCGGTCGCGTATGCCTCAGCTCAACTTTTCATCAGACCAAAAAGAGATTACCGCTGGCCCATCGACTCATGTCTTTGACGTCTTTATGAGAAATAAATGTTTCCATATTCACTGGAATAGCAATGATAAACGACTGTGACACTATTTAGGAAGGCCGCAGTATTATCATCTTTGGCAAAAGTTGACGAGAACCGGACAAAATGAGGATCTGATATAATTCAAATAACAGCAATTTATTAGGTAAACAGGAAATACAAAAGCCAAAGAGTTATGTGAGGACAATATAGCAAACCATATCAAAACAATCCCCAAAATGTTTTTTACAGCATTAAACTGGTTTTCTGTGCAAACGCTCTTGCCTTATCAGCGTAATTGAATTCCTAGAGGATGTTACTAAAATGATAGACACTGGGTGTCCCATAGATTTTGTTCACTTGGACTTTCAGAAAGCGTTTCATAGAGTTTCCCACCAGTGGCCATGGTGTCAGCGGTAAGGTATAAGCTTGGACAAATTGATGGCCGAGTAACATAAGACAGAGGGTGGTGATAAATGGCATTGAATCAGATTGGTCAAGCGTTATTCGCGGTGTCCGTCAAAGGTCGCTCCTGGGGCCAATTATCTTCTTAAACTACATGAATGATCTAGATACTGCTGTTGACATAGCATGTTTAAAAATAGCAAAGTGAAGAAGAAAAACCAGGTTCATAACTTACACCCGAGCTTATATAGCACATAAGTCTGTGAAAATGCGACTTAACCTAACACAAGTAAAGCCCTACATATTGGTCAAACAAACAAACATTTTGATAACAATGGGCGATTCTGCTCTAGAACAGGTGTATAGGGACGGGATTTGGGAGACATAATTGATCAGTCATTCATATATAGCAAACACTGCAGTGCTTCTGTCGTGAAGGCAAACCGAGTTGCTGGAATGATCACACAAACGTTGACAAATCACTTTATGGGAGCTTTTATCGAACTCTACATGACACTGGTAATGCCCCATAATACGCAACTGAGCGTGAAATAGAACTATGAGACGAGCAATACAGCTCCTAACAGGTTGATTTCAGTTACGAACAAAGACATTTATCAGGAGGGACAGTTCATTAGACCCTGTAAAAAAAACCAGCTTGATGTGTTTTTTAAGGACAAAAGACAAAGGTTTAAGCGATATTTTAACCCGGCTTTTTCGTGATATTATCTGAACAATGTAGGAAATTGCTATTAACAAATGGCAGGGCACTTCAGGGCCAAACAGACTTTTCGCTAAGGCCACCCATCGCCACGAGGTTTTGGGTGGCCATCATTGAAAATCAACGCATGTCGGTCACTGATAATCTAACAGATTAATGTGATCGCCCGATTTGAGGGGTCGGGATTGTTGTCTAACAGCGTTGGTGAGCAGTTTATAGGAGCAAAGTAGACACGTAGTATTAACATGTTTCATTAAACTATCATGAAAAACTGTCGGGATGTAAAATACCGCGTTCCGCCTAAATCTGTATCTCGTACGAACGTCCTCGTATTGCCGGTGAACGTTCTCGTATTGCCGGTGAACGTTCCCGTATTGCCGGTGAACGTTCTCGTATTGCCGGTGAACTTCCTCGTATTGCCGGTGAACGTCCTCGTATTGCTGGCGAACGTTCTCGGATAGCCGGTGAAGATTGACTCTTGTTGACTAAAATGCTCGAGACCAGTTCTGATTATTTTACTTACCCAAGACGAAGGTTTCGGTTTGAACCACCAACATAACAAAGCATTGTTCAACGAAAGCGTTGTCGCGATTGATTCTGTCGCCATTTGTGTATAGTGCATGCAGAAGTTTTAAGGGACATTAGACAAACCAATATCCCACAACACAACTTGACCATATCTGCAGAATACATTGTAACCATCATCCCCCATTGACTTGTTCATTTCCACAGTGTAGAGGAACCTGACAATGGATCTGACAACTTCAGAGAAACTTTAATTGTTCAAACATAAGTATGTGACTTCGTTATAGAGTGTGACTTCATCGGTGCAAATTGAATAACTGACCGGGATAAAGCAGGCTGTGAATTCGTCTTGTTCACACCCAGTTATAGTTGAGGCTGCTGATAATAACATTTTATGGATATTCCAGTTACAGATCTAAGTAACCATTATCAGCATGTTTGAGGAATTAATACCCAATAAGTCTGAATTGTGCATTGATTATTGTTAGATGACAAAGCACGTGCTCCCTTTTCAGGGTTTGTGAACTTTATCGGTGTCACTCATATTAACAGTAAAGCTCCAGGAAGTATTGCATCAATAAGCAGTTCTCAAATAAAGGATTTTTCCCCTACAAGATTTTTACATTGTATTATTGTAAACTTCCATCTGATCAGGGTATTCTGAATTTGGATGTATGATGCAGATACAAGCGTCCCATCGAAGCAGATAAGACAGTTCATGGGTGCCCGAGTTCCTCCCTGATAAACTTTAAGCCTTTATTCCCCCTTGTACTAGAACTGATAAGGCCTCCTGCCAACCCATGGTTTATCCAGCAGAAGGGGAGAAGCTGTTTCATGTTTAGTCGAAGGAATTGGCATACCTTGGGAGAGAGTTATCGAGAGTGTGACAATAAGGCACCTGTCCTGGGAACATCAGCACACCACTCCCTTCTTCACCACAATCCAGATACCGAGCAGTTTGTCTTCATAGTTACCCCCTTTTCCCGGATCGTCCTCTCTCGGGGAACGTGCTGCTGACCGGAACACTGATGAAATATAATACGGGTAATGCAACAGTTACATGGTACACCATTTGGCACAGATTTCAAACTCTCCCTGTTCCACTCTCACTCTCTTTCTGTATATATAAATATATATATATATATATATATATATATATATATATATATATATATATATATATATATATATATATATATATATATATATATATATATATATATATATATATATATATATATATATATATATATATATATATATATATATATATGTATACCCACAAAGTAAGTATATCTATGTATACGCGCAGAGCCACCGACCCTTCATGTGGATTTTGACACAGATAATGTTCCATCTCAGTGCTTGTATTGCTCTTGTCTTGGGTTGTTAGACGCATACAAGCAGGTTTGGAATGTAGATAGTTTAAATTTTGTCCATCATAATATGGATGTGACAATCACTTCACTGCTTAAGATTAGGATACTACTCGCTTACAAAGATGGGGATGTGTGTGGACAAAGGAACACATTGGGTTGCCCTTATCAGAGAAGCCATGCTTATACGAATTATCTGATTATTTCCATCTTACACTAACACTGAAGTTTTCTGGTGGGGGGGGGGGGGGGGGGGGGGGGGGGTGGGGATTACATTACTTTCAATCTAATTATGCTATAATATGTGTTCCAGACCATAACAGTGATTTGTTGGTTGAACTTAAAGGAAGCGCTTCACCTCGTGGATTGTGGAACGCAAGCACAGGAAGAGGAAAGGTAGTATATGTTATTGATATATTTATGTGAAATGAACGATTAATTTGCTAATTTTCTCCATACCCTCCTGCCACTGCTGCTTGAACGTCTGTATGCAGCTGTCGACCATGGGGGAGAAGTTGTCATTGATGTGTCTGGGAAGCAAGAAGCAAGGGCCGGTCTATTTATTCTACAGTACTTCCATAATTACCAGATCTTACCTTGTATTTGACATATGTTCTAAGTAATTGTTTACCCTTCTCATTAAACTTGATGTTTGAATGATTGAGTCAGTCACTTTTTGGCCATAATTATCATCAAGGCAAAATGTTACCCATTTATGTTAAATTCAATTATGATCTGGTATATTACTGAGTACAGTTATTGAATCTGATCTACTACATTAATGTCCCATTGACAATCATGTATATATGTATTCCTCAAGGGCGCATATATTTCTTTGTAGATGGTCAGTGTCTTTATGCAAATGATGAGATGATCTTGTTGCTGAGAAAGCTTCATTTAAATTAGACCTGCCAGAATGGTACTCACTGATCATTTTGTATGATGAATTTGATTATCATTGGTTTTTCTTTCCGGGATATAAAAGTAGCTGTCGATGTACATATGTTATGAAAAGTGGTTTGGTATCAGTGCTCCTGTGCATTAATGATTTGTAGTATTATACAGCTGTTACATGTGATTGCCTCGGTTACCTGATTTTTAATCATAACACTAAGGTTGGCCCTATATATAACCGACTTTAGCTGGTAAACCCCCTGTTAGGTGTGTTATGTTGCTCTTTTCACAGAAATGTACTACAATGGCGCTTGTTAGTACCTCTCTTCTACTTCAGTAAACGTGGGCTTAATTTGGAGAAAAGACCATTAACAGCTAAGGCTGGTTTCTCTTTCAACCAATACTAACAAAGGCCGAATAATTCAGTAACTATCATGTAAAATTTTTGAAGTAAACTCTGTCTTGTACATTTGATCACGTGTACAAGATGTTGCCATCGCACAGGAGCAGACGCCTCCACTAATCCACTTAATGTCCTCGTGACATCAACATGTCATTCCAGCAGAATGGCGCTCGTCCTCGCGTCGAGTTCCGAGTTTTTGCAAACGTTCGTCAACAACAGTTTTGCCGTTGAGGAAGTCGTAGACCGGGGCTAACGCATGCCCGAGTTCTCTACTACAATTCATGTGTTACTGCGCGGGGTTATCAGGGTCAGATTCATCCAATGAAAAGTTAATCGAAGTTTATATATATGTATATTCATGTATTACTGCGCGGGGTTATCAGGGTCAGATTCATCCAATAAAAAGTTAATCGAAGTTTATATATATGTATCATGTGTTACTGCGCGGGGTTATCAGGGTCAGATTCATCCAATGAAAAGTTAATCGAAGTTTATATATATGTATATTGGTTTGATTGGATTGCAAGGCGCCTCCACAGGGCCGTTAGAGAAGCAGCGAATCATTGCCATAGGCCACGACTATCAGGTCCTTGGTAGCATGTTTGTAGGGTGTACCCTACAATTGTACACCCCAACATTGACACCCAATCATTCTCAAATAATTGGGTGAATGTGGACCTCAAATAACTTTACTTTCCTTATCCTAAAGAAACACATCGAACTTTGTGTTGTGAAGGAATGAATAACCGATCGTCAATTAGTTAGCACGAAAAGCAACTATTAGCGCCGAGTGATTAACACGCAGGCACTCATGTTCGGACATCATGATTTCCCTACACTAGCATTATGATATTACATCATAATGCAATGGACTTAACAAATCATGATGTCCGAACTCGGGTGCCTGTGGATCAACAAGTCAGCCCCTCTCACTTGGTATTTCGAGCCGAATAAAATTTGAATTAAGGCAAAACAGATAACCACATAGCTGACGCCGAGTCAATTCATGTATATGTGAATCAGGCGAGCATAGGGTGGGCGTGAGGGCACCCTACAAACCCCAGAGCAGCCCTACATGGTCAATTGAGTTCAAAATGGCGTAATATTGATATAACCACAGCAACAAACCTGATACCGGTGACGTCACTGGCCGAGTATAGACGCAAAGCATCATGCAATGGGTCAGAGAACATGAAATACTAGTCAGTTATAATAACCTCATGCAATGTGACTCGTACTACTCAAAGGGGTGTGGGCGAATTATACTCACTGTTATATCTGTGTCGGTCCGTTCCCAGAACTGACCTCAATGGGCAGCTTTCAGTGAGTTGTCAAAATCAGGAATGGATTCCGAGTTTGAGCAAGCCAAGGGTCCAGGCAGCTGAAATACGTGGATGGTTGAACTCTTGCATTAAACACCTACTGATTAATACACGGACTGATAAACTCACGTGAATGTACTAATTAATTTACTTCATGGATATTCTTCCATTATATTTAAATTAGGAAGGAGAGATTGGAGCCCACTCTCCACCGACACGATAGTGCAGGGATTGTCAGGGTCAAAAAAGATCGCAAGCTCTGATTTGTCGAGCGTGAGCTCATAGGTTTTTCGACAAAAAGATCCAACAGTTGGAAATCAATACAAATTGATGCTTGAAAATTTTAACCACGCATAGCTTTTTTTTAAACAAAATGAATAAATATGTTCTGTCGCAGACACTATCACTATTAACGTTCCCACGGATTTTACATGAATAATTGGTCCAACGGTCGGTGTTAATGTATCAGCAGAAAGCGTGATTGAGAATACCGACCAATACTGACCGTATCTTCACGGTCGGTGATGCCTTTGCATAATAGACTAAGCATCTATATTAGTCTAAATGAAAATTATTTCCCTCACTTTTCGCAAATACTAACATTTCGACCCTACCACTAACCCCTTCCCATCCTCCAGCCTCTTGGGCCCCAAAAAAGTGCCGATAGGGAGCGCTTATTTAACCTGGGGCCCGTCAAAAAGTAAGGTTGATATTCTCAGTCGCACCTCCAGCTGCTAATGTTACTTCTGACAAAATACAATATGCAACAGCATTTACTTATATCAGCAGTGTTTTGTGCCGAGATACCTATAGTCCGTGAACAATGTACTATATCAATGTCTTAGATTGTCATTTTTTGAAGCAAACACCTAACAATTGCAATGCGTTAAAATGTTTTGTGGGCATTCTGCTTCGATATGATCGTTTATTATTCGGCAAAAACAGATTCAAAACACCATTTACGGTACGCTACGAACTGTTCATACAGCGTCGCCAAGGAAAAGCTTGTTACGAGTAGCAACAAGACGGGGTACGGGAAGAACTACTTCCGGGTCACCGGGAAACGGCCAATTGCAATGCTTTAAAATGTAAGCCCGCGGTTCAGAGTACGGGGGTCTCCATTATAAACTGACCATGGTGAGATTTCATTTGGGGTAGGACGGGGTAATGTATGGTTGCTTGTACGACGTATAAGCAATGTTATGTTAAAATTATTGTATTCTTGTAGACTTCTTCTGACTGTTAGGGGCAGTGAGGATGGGGTAAGAGGTGTGTGTATACTATTGTGAGTCAGTTCGATTAGGATTGTTAAATCAAAGCTTATCTGCTTATACTTTTTCAATTAAATCTCGTCAGGTATGTGATATAACAGATGATCTTTGTTTTCAGCTGTACCCTTTCAGATTGATGAAAACCAGTGATTTGAGAGGGAATATGATGTATTATTCGATATATCAATGGAGGTATATTGTGGTAACATTTTGTTTTTAATACTGGACAAAAACTTATATTCAATTTCTCATTAAACTTCTTTCCTGCCTCTGGACAGCTACACAAAGATAAGCCAAGTATGTGATTGAAAAATATATCCGTTATTGAATTTCACTTTTAATTATTAAAATGTACATCTGCTGAAAATGTGCTCAATAATAATTGAATACTCTAATTTTAATATCAATATTTATTCTCAAGAATGATCAGTTCCTGTCATCAAGTTTTGTAAAACCGCTGAATAAAATTATGTCACCAATTCCCATATCTAGAATGTGTCAAGTGAATCCACCTATAATTTTTTTCTCCAGTGTCAAGTGTTTGCATTCATCCATGGCGAGTCGTAAAATTCACAAAGACCGAACATGCACATAGAGATATTTATTATGCTTCCAATGCCTTTTGATTCAGTCAAATCTTTTGTCTCAAATGGCCAGTGCTATACGTAGGTCGAAAATCTCTTTTTACAATGCAATTAGAGGTCAACTGTAGTAATAGATAGGTAATGAATGTGTGTTGTGTCTTTTGAGTTCAGTGTACGTAAAATTTACAGAGTGAGCTATAGAGATTTGGAAGTAGAGTCACATAAGCAGAGGCCACGTGTGACTTTCGCGAATTGTGTTAGCTTTTGAATTTGTTATGCTAAGGGATGATTGCTCCAGTAGGGTGCTAGAGAGTGCTGGAAGAAGGTTTGTCGCGACAAGTGGGCTGCTCCAGCACATGATAGTTGCAGAGTAAATAACCCTGGAGGTTCCTGGATGGTAAGTGCTCATGAAAGGTGGTAGTATAATACCATTAAGAGAGCAAGGAATAATGATAGTGGCGGGGGTATTTGTTTTTTTAATTAATAATGTGAAATTACGTTGTGTTGATAATGGTAATGATGGCTGAAGCATTCGCTATCTGTTGTGATGGTATCGTGGGAGGGGGGGGGGAGTGTTGGAGATGGGTGTGAGGGTGGGTGTTGATGGGTAGTTGGTTAACGTTATGATGTATCGATTTGTACTAGAATGCATACTTCGGATGAAAAAGCGTCGTCGATATTTTTCCGCGATATGTTATGTTGTCTTTTAAAACGTGGTGGGTATTGTGTTGATTGATGGGTTTAGTTGTGCAAGTGGTTGTTGTCTCTGTGTGGCATCGAAATATGTAGTGACAGTGGACGTAGTTCGAGTGTTTGTATGGATCAGTGGATGGATGGTCGATATTATAGTAGTTGCCTGGGCGAAAGTTTGTGAAGATGGATTCTTTGAGTACGCTTTTATGTGTTGTCTTTGCGGTATTGTTGACTTTCGGTTGTATTTAATGTTGGAGATTATGAAGATTTGTGAATGTGTTGGTATTTGTGTGATATTCCTTGCGGTGACTGGTGTGTATAAATAGAGACCTACAATAGGTATGTGGCAATCCCAAGCGGTAGGCGTGGGCCGATGTCCGCAGACCGCAGCTTGGGTCTCTCGCTTATCCCGCGCAGGGCGATCAATGATATCCTGGCTACGGATTGGCTGTTGTAGAGATTTCCACAGGGAATTCTTCTATTACGTAGATGGAAACCCCCATTTTCCCCTCGTTTTCGAATTTTTTGATTCCGTCACGTCATTGGGGAGATATCGAGATTTACAAATTGTCGTTAGGTTCCGACGCTCCAAAACCTACTTTCTCATGCATAGACATCATCCTAAAGTTAATAGACGTAAAACAACATTTCATCTAATAACTGGCCAAGTTTCATCAATATTGGTGGCAGGCAACTTGAGTTATACTTAGCGGAATGTCCCCATGTACATTCAGCAATGGTGTGGGTGTCAGCTGAACGTCGCAAAAAGCGGCCGCGCTTATCCCGCAATGTTAATAGTATATTTTTAAAACTCCATAAAAACGATAGTTACAGTTTAATCAAATTCTCGTTTCAAAATATAAATGACCGTTAATGCGTTTTGTCAGAAGCGGATAATTCAAACCAACGGACGTATTAGTCGTCTACCGTGGCGGTCAACATCAAAAGTGCAATTCGTCACGTCGCACGCAACGCGCCATGGCGCACCAAGTAGCTCAGGCTGCCGAGTCCAGATCAAAAGAATGCAGCAACGGACAAACTGTCTCTGTCTCTGTTCTTGACTGTATATAAGATTACCCTCGCACATCTACATTCATTATAACTCAAATTTTCATTGAATTATCTTGAAAAACTAAAAAGTTATGGCCAATTCATTTCCCAGATCACACCATTTTGGCCTAGTCAATGCAAAACAGAGGGACAAATTTGTTAGTATTCATTGGACTAAAATCAACATAACTTTCTTGTTTCATAACATATTTTGACAATCTTGGTGTCATTTTTTTTTCTTTTATTAAGCTCTATCAGAATAAAAAAAAAATTAAACTCAATTCTAAAATTATTTTTTATTTGTCACATACCTACCTACAACCGGCTTCTAAGTTCTATCTCCACGGAGTTTTGGTCAACTCGTACCCAGACCAACTCGTACCCAAACCAATTCGTACTGAGACCAACTCGTACCCAAGTTTTACGATTAATACCAGACTCACGTGGGATTCACTAATGTACAATAATGTTGAGTATAAACATCATCAATATAAATTTCCTTTATTTTGACAAGCAATCCCATATATGTTGTCGCCCTAAACAGATAAACAACTCTCATTGCGGACGTACCATGCCTAAAATAGCCCATTGCTCGCCTGTCACAAGCGACCATAGCGCAGCGTCCGAGGCGTGGTGTACGTGGCCTTGGGTAGGGTAGGGTAGCGTCGGGTAGGCTAGCGTAGCTTGGGTAGGGTAGCGTCGGGTAGGGTAGGGAAGCTTTGGGGAGGAAGGGGAGGGGACCTACAGAAAGTTGTTGGAGAAGACAACAGACCCCCACACTCCTGGATCTACTTCAGTACGTTGACTCAGTGCAATCCTCTGTGTGGGAGGTCTCCAGCTTTATGAGGGCTACGAGGACCAACAATGACGTCGAGGGAGTAAATGCCAGAGCTGGAAGATCAAGCCTCCATTTCTACGCATTACTTTGTTCAGGAAGCAATGCTGGACCCGATTCTATGTCTTTGGTGTCCGAAGGGAAGTTGTGCCGTCAACAGAAGAATTCCACGCGACAAACCCAAGGGAAAATCTTCACAGCACACAGGTTGCCCCTATTAGTCACCTCTTATAACATGCAGTAGGATACAGAGGGGCTATTCTACCCCCAGAGGGGTACTTTATGGTGGGACGAAAGTTAATGTTTAGCTTGTGGATGTAGCTCACATCTTTAAATAGTGAAGATTTGATGAATTCAACATTTGGTAGCTTTAGCAAAATTATTCACAAAAGTTAGTTAGTTATAGGGTGTGCAAAAAGATTTACAGCCACCATTAATGTGGTTCTTGGTTTAAGTAGGACCTGTGCCACTTCTCAACGAGTGGATGTGAGTGAATGAAAGAGATTTTTGGTTTGTATCATGTGTATTCCAGCCTAATAACAGTGATCAGCATAGATTCGGCTAATTAAAATTTGCCGCACAAAATAAAAGATGACATTATTTAGTTGCTGCTTATATTTCTGCCTTGAAGATTGAGTCATTGTGGAGTATTCTGAAGGCTTTGTTCACTTTTAGTTGTGTGATTGTGTATTGTCTTAATTGTGTGGTTTAGGTTGTCCTGATGGGGCTCTGTCCATACTGAGTGGGTCAACCAACTCAACCACTAATATTGTGGGTTTGTGAAGTCAGATTCCACCTCAATGCTCCCTACAGACCCGCCACTGCAGGCTGTGAACCCACACAAGGCCATATGTCATGCCCTCATCACGCCCATTTGCTGAAAACATGTGAAATTGATCTTGCTTCACCCTACACCATACTTTTAAAAGATCTATCTAAGACTGTAGTGCCAGCCTGGAAAGCATCAACCATCATGACAGTAGCAAAGAAACCGAAACAGGATGTGCTCAATGACTTCCGGCCAATCACACTATCAGGCTATGAAGTGCATGGAGTGTCAGGTACTGAAGCATCTCACCATGGATCTGCACCAATTCGGGTACCGGCAGCTAGGAGCGTTGAGGACTACACGTCTCCTCAAGCACTGTGTGCACCTGGTGACTCTGCTCATCTGCTGTTTGTTGACATTAGCCAAACGTTTAACAACATGAGGCCAACCACACGGTTTAAAATCTGAATGGACACTTGTCTGTGTAACTGGATCAGGAATGTAACGAGGACAAAGAAGATGATGAAGGACTTGAGAAGAGGGGAAAGACATGCTTATCAAGACTGTCTGAGTCGACCAAGCACTACCTACGACTCCTTTGGAATGACCATCTCAGATGAACTGCTCACATCACAAAACTCACCAAGAAAGCTATGAAGCGGCTGTACCGCCTACAACAGCTCTGTGAGTTTCACATCAGCTTGCAACTGATGAAGTTCTTTTACTGATGTGTCATAGAGTCTGTGGTTGTGTTCAGCCTTGTAGTGTGGAAGTAATGCCACCTCCTCCAACAGAAGACTCCTTGAACGAGTCACTACCCGTGGGGGTTGGATCCTCAGGGCCGATTAGACGAGCTGGGAAGTGCTATACATTCGTCAAGTGAGCATGTTGGGAAGCAGGATCTCAACGGCCAGGTGACATCTACTGAGAAAACACTTCATCCTGGTCCCAACGGGAAGGAGACTCAGGCAGTTGTCAGCAAGATGTAACAGACTGTCCAAGTCGTTTGCGTGTGAGGCTATTGGACTGCACAACACCTTATAAGCATGTTATCTATCTTGCACCTCACCTGTCATAATGCGCTCCTGCCATATGTAAGATCATAACGTCCTTATACATCATAACATAATTTTTTTGCATGCTCTGTTTTATTATTATTTATTATGTACTGTGTGGAATATTTTTAGCATCTGCTGTTTGTATATTTGTAGATGACCTATGATCCTGCGTGCACCTCATTGCCATTGTTGAAATAATATTTTGGTGTAATTTTGCTATGTTGATGGTGTCTCAGAGTTGAATGTTTATAGTGCTTCTACTGTGCCTGAAACCTGATTGTTTGTGGAGGTATCACGCCCGTCTATTATTGATAATTGTTTCAAATGTTTTGCATGTGTTTGTAGTTAGGCTGTCATCTGTTCACCATCTACACCAACCTCTGTTTACCATCCACACTAGCCCTCATAAAGCTGGACCAGCTGGAGAACTCCCACACAGAGGATTGCACTGTGTCTCTAGGGGATGTGTTGATTGGGGGACTTGTATGAGTTAAATGTTTGGATGAAGGAGCTTTGTTTCCGTTGTGTAGGGTATTTCCTGGGGGACCAGAGTTCAACAGTTGGTTCAGTATTTGTAGTGTTACTTCTTTGGCTGTTTGTGACATGTTTTTGATGCAGGAGCAGTTGATGTGGTCTGGGGCTATCTTGTTGTTGAGTGCATTGAGTTCTTGTATTGTAAGTGGGTCATTGGCTGGGTGTTGTAGTTCAGGTGGGTGTTGTTGAGTGCGTTATTGGGTGGGTGTTATTGTTTGCTTGTATACTTTCAAGTAGGTTATCTAGTGGGTGTTGTAGAGTGGGTCATTTGGTGGGTATTGATGTTTAGGTGTTGCTGAGTGTGTATGTGTTTTTGTTTGAGTTGTTGTTTGTGGTTATTGAATGTAATTATGTTGATTGGAAGCTGCTTGTTGTCGGCAGGTGTGAGGCTATTAGGTGAGGCCAGGTATTGTGTTGGTGTTGATGCCTTTTAGTTTTTATGACAGTTTGCAGAGTTGTGTATTGCATTTCAGTGTCATTGTTTTGGATGTCTTGTAATAAATGGCATTGATAAGCTTTTTGGTTAAAGAAGGCAGGGTGATGGTAAGAAGAGAATCAAAGTGCTGTGCAAATAATAATAATACTAGTGTTGAATCACATATGAACCTAGCAGGCTAGCTGTGCGCCTGGATTGTAATACCCAACAATTTATCCACCTCCATACACACACTCAGTATATTATGTGTGCTTTGATTAGCACCAATAAGTGTTATGAGTTGATCTGGTTTGGAGCGCGATCAAAAATGACCACAGCCAGACATGACTGCCGTGTAAATCTTAATTTGATCAAAAAGTAACTCTTTCCTCTTTATCAGTTTTAATGTCTTCAACTTCATCTCTCTCTTCTCCTTCAACGATACGTTCAGCAACATCCTTACTTAGCAGAGCAAACCTAAACCATACTGAACAACATTAATTGGAGTGGCATCATGGGTATAATCTGAGGTCTCATTGCCTGCCACTTGCCATCTAAGTACCACCCATTTCTGAAACATATTGTGCACTAGGCACCAATTTGGCTCTATCTAGCCAATAAAAAAACCCTCTTTCGTGGGTAAAGTTGTTAAGCATATACATTGGCAAGAAAAGTCATTTATTATTTAGATTGAATGCATGAGCATACATGCACAGAACCCATAGATTTCTTTGGAAATCTGGAATGAAGATTTTCAGCAGTATGCAGAGGAAACAGTGCCTGGTGGCTAGGAAGGTTATTGCGCTGGCCAACACATGTGTTATAATACTATTCTGGCTCATACATTCTTAAAAAGCCTCCCCGCTTGATTATCAACACGAGAGCCCAAGCTGCCATCCTTAATTGCACTTCAATTTAAGGCAATTTCTAGAGGCAGTCTCCAAAGTGACATACACCTTTGACGCTTAATCTCACGCATGCTTTGCCGCCACCCGAAATCCAGTAATTTGTGAGTCCAGGTTTAAATTATAAGAAGACTCTTCAAACTTGTCTTCTTCCACGCAGCGCTAACTTGACACAATGATATCATCAATTATATTCATAATTATTTTGCCTCTATGTATGCAGATAATAAGACAAAATCTTACTATAAGTGAAGTCAACTGCGCTATTATCGCACCGTCTGGCATATCATGCGGACACACGTAAAATTAGCGACCCTTTATGTTACACATTACCCATAACGCTAATCTTATATCATTCAAGTATATGCGGGGTATAATCTCATGAAGGAATCTGCAGCTTAGGGAAGACGTGCGTATTTATCAAAATAATTAATGGAGAAGTATCGTTCACGTTTAATTCTCAATACAAATATATATGAGATGTTTATATAGATCTTCTCCCGCACGTACAACACATGCTATGAAAGTGTCACACCGTTGTGTGTCCGGACGTACATGTTTGATAGTGGCCATTTGCAACATATATATATACTTTCCTGCACAATTATTCTAAACAGACTCTCCGCATCATAGCTTTCTTAAAACACTACTTGGGCAATAACCGTCACTCATTTACCCGCGCTCCAAACACCCCATGCAGATGTTATAATATTACACAAAAGTGACATACTAACTCATACGCACACATTGAACACCCATGTTTTTAATATACCATACATTACCCATAATCAAGACACACTGATCGCTGCCGTAAGTTAATTTGTTCCCAGGTATATTTAAGCCATACAAGAAGGAGATAGCGCCTTCACCCGACGCGCCAACACCTTGAAGCCAAAGCTTACGTCTCCCTGACCAAGAAACTCATTCATGGGTGTAGCTGTCAGTTCTTCCTGGACATGGCTTATGCATGTGCCATACTCCTTAAGCAGGACCTCCAGGATGACAACAGCATCAGGGAACATCAAACAGATTATCATCCACTTGAAATGAGGAGAACTTTTATGAACATTAGTTATAATTCTAGAATCGTTTAATGCTTGGAAAGAGTACTTCTGGAAGGCTTCGTTGCTGCTGTACATACAGTAGTGAACTTCCATGGTCTTTCCTTTAAAAATAGTAATTTCGTTTACTCAGTGAAAGGTTTTGCGTTCAATATAAGTGATGATTTATCAAAAAATAAGCAGAATTAACACTCTGTCCATCTTGTTTCTCCTTTGATTGCCCGTTGACATCATTCTGGTCCAAAAAGGACTGAGTTGGCATGTTGGCCTGTTCACTTCCTACACCAGAGTGGACCTTGTGAGCATGGTCGCAGTTACCGTCCAAAGGGAGGTAAAGCTACATACTTGTCTGATCAAGAAGAAAATTAAGTTAGAATAGGTAGATAAGTCTGTCATTATATTCAAATATGTGTAATATATCACAAGCATTCTTTACAAGAGCTTACTGATTGAATTCTGCCAGTTTTAGACCTCGTCTTGTCGTAGACTCAAGGGCGAGAAACGTAGCAGAAACCCCAAGAGTCTGGGACGCATACTATATTGTAATATTACTACAACCGATACAGGTATTATTACAATGTAAGTGCAAGCAGTTTAGGAGTACTGGTACTGTGATAAAATTTCCGTTTTGAGGATTCCCACAAAGCATGCTAGGAGTGGCTGCAATAACAAGCTTATTTTGTCCTGTAACAAATAACTAATTAATATAAAAACATTTAAATATAGATTAAACCAAAAGTAGCCACTTTCCACTAAACGTAATTTCAAAAGATATGGGTCGGCTGCATATTAAACAGAATAATGTGTGCTATAGATTATATTGTGTCACACATTGGTACAAAACATGGTATCCCTGTCTTATCATACATTTAGAAAATACTGCAACTATTAACACAGCATGCCTGTCTTGGTGAGACTGTAAGCACTGGACACAAGCCAAATAGAATATTCAACTTACATGCATACATAATGTCCTTTGATCCAGCCATGCAGTAATTGAATGGATGATTACTAAAGTTGCTTCAAAGGATGTACTATTTTCCAATGCCCAAAGCTGAAAAATTAACAGTTAGCCACAATATAGACTAAATACACAATATGAAATGCACAGAAAATCAAATCCATGGAGATTATAAAAGATGGTTTCTGTTTGTTGATTGACCGTTGGCCAT
This sequence comes from Urechis unicinctus, assembly GCA_034190875.2. Classification (NCBI taxonomy): domain Eukaryota; kingdom Metazoa; phylum Annelida; class Polychaeta; order Xenopneusta; family Urechidae; genus Urechis; species Urechis unicinctus. The sequence goes on from CM067355.1 coordinate 32,036,483, forward strand.
GTACCCTTACAATTTTCCTTGTGGCAGGTAGGAAGTCCTGTCTTCTCCTTGTACACCTGTTCATTATCTGTCTCCAACCTGAGGCAAAATAGGATCAAATATTTACATAATATGAAGGACTAATTGATATGTTGGCATGACAGGTGGGAAGGAAGTATCAACGATTGAATAGAATATAACATCCAACCACAAATTATCTGGTCAGTTATTGATTAGTCAAGGTCCCCCAGCCTGATGGCTGCGGGCGCTTTTTACATGTTACTGATATTCAATAGTCTCGCCTTCAGGTGTGGGAGACCATAATGTCTTGAACTGGACAGGCATCCCAGATTTGGGATGCTCCAATCACAAGCCGTGTCTCTCGGTCTCTCTCCATACTTTTGAGTCGTTGTCTCTCATTGGTCTATTCTACAAGTTCCGAAGAACTTGTCCAACCGGCCGAGTGATTTTTATGAGCCGGGCACACATTCTACAACACTCCGATTTGTTGTTTCACGCTGAGTGGCACCGTTTATCACACAGTCGACGAGGAAGCAGACACACAGCTGGTTCTTTTTAACTGACTATCACGTAAACATACTATCGTGCAGCTACGCGATAAAAGCGCTGGTTGTAGTTCCAATTTGAACTTTTGAAGACGCCGATAGTTCCAGAAGACCTTCAATGTGTTCTCATTGGATGCAGACCACTACAATGTCCATGACGTCACATGGAACCGAAGGGTGCGTATCACAAGCCAGTTTCATGAGCCAGGCGCAATTAAGGTCAATCCGGGTCACAACCTTTGTGTTGATTGGTCACGAAGATCAACGAACGTGTCTAATGAATATTCGAACGCGCCACTTTTAGACCTTGTCTGGTCGTAGACTCTAGGGCGAGAAGCGTAGCGGAACCCCTAGAGTCTGGGACGCAGCAGACTAGTTATTGATAGTCATAAATAAAATATCACACAAATCCATCAGTCTGCGTCCCAGTCTCCAGGGGTTCCGCTACGCTTCTCGCCCTAGAGTCTACGAAAAGATAAGGTCTTAAACTGGCGCGTCCGAATATTCATTAGACACGTTCGTTAATCTTCGTGACCAATCAACGCAAAGGTTGTGACCCGGATTGACCTTAATTGCGCGTGTCTGGCTTGTGAACGCACCCTCTGCTCTATGTGACGTCATGGACATTGTAGTTGTCTGCGTCCAATTAGAACACATTGAATGTCTTCTGGAATTATGGGGCGTCTCAAAAGTTCAAATTGACACCACAACAAGCGCTTTAATCGCTTAGCTGCACGATAGTATGTTTACGTAATAGTCAGTTAAAAAGAACCATTTGTGTCTCCTTCTCTCGCCGACTGTGTGATTAACGGTGCCACTCAGCGTGAAACAACAAATCGGAGTGTTGTAGAATTTGTGCCCGACCCATAAAAATCACTCGTCCGGATGGATTTCTTCGGAACTTGTAGAACTAACCAATGAGAGACAACGACTCAAAAGTACCCGAGAGTGACCGAGAGACACGGCTTGTGAATGGAGCATCCCAAATCTGGGATGCCTGTCCAGTTCAAGACATTAAGGTCTCCTAGACCTGAAGGCGAGACTATTGAATATCAGTAACATGTAAACAGCGCCCGCAGCCATCAGGCTAGGGGACCTTGACTTCAAATAAATGGTGACTGACCAGATTATTCAGTCAATGGTAATGTGAAGAGCAATCATTACAAACTCTCCATCACACACTGATGTATGACTGGAATTGCTTCATATACTCCAGAAAGTCTGACAATATTTCATTGCACTGGCTATGCTGTAGATCCTATTCAAATGGAGCACTTATATTGCACTTATAAATGTACACATATATTACACTTATAAATGTTTCAGAATGGTCATATACCATATTTCAATGGACTGTAGTAGCTGTACACCATACGTCCATATCATATTTAAATGCACTGGGGGAGCTGTACAGCATATTTTAATAATCTGAAGCAGCTGTACACACCATATATCAATAGCCTGGAGTAGCCATACACCATTTTTCAATAGACCTTAGAAGCTGTACATCATATTTCAATCGAATGGAGTAGCCATACACCCTTTAATGGACTTTAGTAGCCATACTCAATGTTTCAATGGACTGGAGTAGTCGGGGTTTGTGAATAGATGGACTTGAGTAGTCGTACGCCAAGTTTCCATGGACTAGAGTAGCCAGGGTACATGTTTATATGGACTTCAGTAGCTGTACGTCATGTTTCAATCGACTGGAGTAGCCATACATCATATTTCAATGTACTGGAGGAGCTGTACAGCATATTTCAATGGACCGAAGCAGCTCTACACCATATATCAATAGCCTGGAGTAGCCAGGGTTCGAATTTAGATGGACTTGAGTAGCCATACACCATATTTCGATGGACTGGAGTAGCCATGCACCATATTTCAACGGACTTGATTAGCCATACACCATATTTCAATGGACTAGAGTATCTGTACACCATATTTCAATGGACTGGAGTGGCTGTGTACCCAATATCAAATGACTGGAATGATTGGTGTTCATTTTGTAATAGACCGGAGTAACTATACATCATATTTTAAAGGGTTGAAAGGAATAATCACCATGAGAGGGTTTCACCTATGATTTGAGGCGGTTGAATTGCTTTATAAGAAAACATTGGTTTAAAACTTTTGTTTTGTAAGGTTTACATGGACAATAATGGTTGTATAAGTTTTATTCGTAATAGACTATCTATGTTAATTATGGTATGCTAGAAGCCATCAACAAAGGCAGGGTCCACGTGATATGTGGGGAGAGTAGGAAATGTACAATGTACTATTTGTTGTGATAATTGTGCCTAAGGTTAGGAAGGTCTACATTTTATATTGCTAGTTGCCATTAGCAACAGAGTGGTCATATGTTATTTGGAGCAGCTCATTTGCTTTCTTAGGAAATGCACCATCAAAATATGTTTTTCTTAAAATAGTACAGAGATTTTATACAAGTTTTTCTCAACTAACTCGGGGGTCAAAGGTCATTAAGGGCTGATTATAGATGTCTAGTTACCATCAACATCAGAAGGGTCCATATATACGGGGAAAGCTAGCTTATTTTATAAACACGCATATGTTATCTGGGACACCTAGCTTGCTCAATAAGGATACATGCCTTCAAAATTAAAAATCTATTTCTCTTTTGGGCATGCATAGATATTTATTTTACAAGATTACTCAAATAACTCAGGGGACAAAAGTAGTAATGAGCTAGATTTGTTATGGCAAAGAGCCATCAACATCATAAGGGTCCATGCACCTTTTGGGGCAGCTAGCTTGCTTTATAAGGAATGTGCTATCAAAATTTATTTCAGACAGGACAAGAGGTTTTTACTTAGGGGTAAATTGTCATTTGAGTCATGAATTTCATTGTCGGGAAGGATTAACATCAGAGGAGTTCATTTGAACTTTAAGGATGGTAGCTTGTTAAATAGGAAAGGTACAATCAAATGATGAAGGGACAAACACTGAAGCAGAGGTATATAATAAGCTCTGCTCACCTGTAGATCTTATAAAAAAAAGAGTGGTCATACACCATATTTTAATGGGCTTTTAGTAGCAGTACACCAGACTGGAGCCGTTGTACACCATAATTCAATGAGTTAAATAGCCTAGAACCATATATCAATGAACATACTGCCGTAAACCAATGAATTAAAATGCGCTACAAGGCAATGAAGTAGGCATGCACCAAATATCTGTAGACGGGATTAGTCTTACACAACAATTTAATAGACTGGAGTTGCATAAACAATATTTGAAAGGACCTTAGTAGCTTTACACTGATTTTGGATGGAGTAGAGATGCAGTA
>CM067355.1:32045334-32252834 GCA_034190875.2 Urechis unicinctus
CGTAACACTAACGCAAAAGAGATTCGAATATGCGACGACGTTCACCTTCTCATAACCTTCATTGCTTGCTCCATCTGCGGCTAGATGTCTAGCCTTGAGTGGCATGTAGTCTGGGCGCGGATACATCTCAGCGCCGTTTGATGTCATGTATTCACCTTCGACACTTTACGAACACATATATAGTCCTTTTGTAATTATTGGCTTAATAAGCAGCTGAATAACATTGATAAATGGCACCCAATCTATGTCGTGAACATCAAAATGCTCCAAGGTCGTATATACTCCAATGCGAATAGGGATACACACCTGCCTTCCTCGGTATTTTCTTTTCGTTTTGACTTTCTGTTCCGCACCACTCTCACTGTAATTACTGCTACAATAATGATCATGATCAAAGCAGCCACGCCAGACACTGATATTATTATAGTGTTCTGATGGACGCATGTCTCGGTGAATACGATGGGCAGGTAAACCGACTGACACCTGCAGCAGACGAATATTGATTGATATATATAGCAGACAAAAGCTTATCCGACGTTAGACAAATAGCTGATTGGCAGTGTTTGTTGAGAAGTCTACCTGCCGCATTGCAGACCATGCACCAAACTTAATCTTATTGACATTAAGCTTTATTCTGATTGATGCTATACTTAATTCATATTGACCTATCCAAGGTACCCACTGTGCTCACCCTAATTCAGGTATCAACTTAGCCAATCCTAATCTGGGTACTCAGAGAACTCACCCTACCCAGATACCCACTAATTTCATCCTACCCAAGGTACCCACTTAGCTCATTTACCCCCGGTACCAACTTAATTCATCTTAAACCATGCACCAATTGAGCAAATCCTAATCCAGGTACCAACAGAGATCACCCTAATCCAGGTACCAACTGAGCAAATCCTACCAAAGCTACCCGCTGAGGTCACCCTAATCCAGGTACCCATTCCACGAATCCTAACCTATGTACAAACGGAGCGAATCCTAATCCAGTTAACCACTGAACTCATTTAACGCGGGTACCCGGTGTGATCATTTTTACACTGGTACTCAGTGTGATCATATTAATACAGGTACCGAAAATGCTCATATTAATTCAGGTTACTGGTGCGATCGCATTTATGTAGGTACCCAGTGTGATCATATTAATTCAGGTGCTCAGCGTGATCCTCTTAGCCCCAGCACACAACCATATGCATACGATATTCCACTATTGATACCATCCCAGCATCCACCTCTACCTACCTCCCATTTCCTTGTACATCAATCTCTCACCTGCAGCCCATGAACTCCCCGTCACGCTCGTCACATTCGCGATGTTGTGCTCCATAGTCACATCGTATCAAGCAAGATGGGATTACACTTATCGCTTCACATCGGTAACACAAATCACACACTCCTGGTATTCCACAGAGGGATCCTCGAATTGAGTCCTCTGAAACATAAACTCTGCCAATATAACATGCCATCCACGTTTCACCAGCGGAACACACGCACCAGCTGCAACACTATGCGTCGCAGTTCAACCCTGTGTTATCGAGTATAACTATTTAGTTATCAAGCATAACGAGCAATACACAGATAACATCACTTACTTTCGTTCTCTAATCCATGCGTGATATTTTCAAAATAATCTTCATTAAGTTCACGACCTCCGATTGTTTTATTCCTCAACGAATCAATAACTTCGTTTGCAATGAAGTCTATCAAATTATCCGTTGTGTTGAAGTGATCATTTACTTCCCGTATGTCAAAAATGGCGAGGTAGTCACACACGAGAAAGGTGTCGGACGTATGGCCGCCTAATAGCTTCCTGCTAATAGCTTGCTTCCTGTTGTTCACGAGAAAGGTGTCAGGTGAGTAGCCGCCTGATTGCTTCCTGTTGTATTGTTCTCCGGACGCTACTACACTGCACAGTCATTTGGCATTCATCAGACTATCCACTTACCCAATATGTAGACAGATGACAGGTTTGTTCGGTTACAAAATTGCGATAAACTTTGAAAGATATATTACATGTCTATAAGGGTGATCGCACTGTATCCGGGTGTTTCAGAAAAGGCCTCCTCTAGCTGGAATAAATGGGAAAATGTCAATAGTTTGTATGGCGTAAGGTATGCATCTCGTGAATTACCTATCGGCAGGTAATTTACTAATTTGATATACGGCCATGTATGTAGGGGAGAATCCTACCAGCGACTAATTATCTTTTTGACAAATTGGTGAACAGCTCATAAATCAAGAGGAGAATTCTTCCAACAACTAATGAGCCGAGCGCATTATTTCCTATGACTTAAATCAGATATGTGGATTCAATAAATTTGTAAAGAGATCGCGCTAACCACTTTAGTGACGTTCTGTTCGATCTCGGCTCTTGTTTGTCATCTTTCAAGTCTTCTGCACTGCCTTGAAAGCCGAGTGAGGATGGAACGTCAAGTGTCGCATTACCTGAGAACAGGCTCATATAGCAACGATGACAATTCATGAAAAGCTCTGAAGGCGTTGGCAGATAATAAAAAACAAATCTAATGCTTAAGAGAAGCATTTGTTCCCCTTCACTTAATATGTTATATAGCACACCCACCTAGGTCAGGTTCCATAGTAGGGGGTCGTGTTGGTGGGGGAGTTGTAGGTGGTTTGGGGGTCGTTGTAGCTTCTGTCGTAAATTCCGTATATTTAGCTGAGGAATACACCTCAGTGGCAGTTTCTGTTGACGCCGCCGTTGAGTACTTTTCTGTAGTTGGTTCTGTAGATGTGGATATGGCGTCATCTTCAGAAGTTGGTTCTGTTGGTGTAGATGTGGCGTCAGCTTCTGTAATTAATTCTGTTGGTGTGGTTATGGCGTAAGTTTCTGTAGTTGGTTCTGTTGGTGTGGATGTGGCGTTGGCTTCTGGGGTTGGTTCGGTTTGTGGGGATGTAGCGTCAGTTTCTGTAGTCGGTTCTGTAGATATGGATGTGGCGTTTGCTTCTGTTGCTGGCTCTGTTGATGTGGATGTGGCGTCAATTTCTGTGGTTGGTTCTGTGGATGTGGATGTGGTGTCAGTTTCTGTGGTTGGTTCTGTGGATGTGGATGTGGCGTCAGTTTCTGTGGTTGGTTCTGTGGATGTGGCGTCAGCTTCTTTGGTTGGTTCTGTGGACGTGGATATGGCGTCAGTTTCTGTGGTTGGTTCTGTGGATGCCGCGTCAGCTTCTGTAATAGGTTCTGTAGATGTAGATGTGGCGTCAGCTTCTGTAATAGGTTCTGTAGATTTAGTTGCCGTGTCAGCTTCTGTAATAGGTTCTGTGGATGTAGATGTGGCGTCAGCTTCTGTAACAGGCTCTATAGATGTGGATGTGGCGTCAGTTTCTGTAGTTGGTTCTGTAGATGTAGACGTGGTGTCAATTTCTGTAGTTGGTTCTGTGGGTGTGGGTGTGGATGTGGCGTCAGTTTCTGTAATAGATTCTGTTGATGTAGCTATGGCGTTAGTTCCTGTGGTTGGTTCTGTGGATGTAGATGTGGCGTTGGCTTCTGGGGTTAGCTCCGTAGATTGTGTAGAAGGATCTGTGGATTCAATTGTAAGATCATTCGGTGTAGAAGGGTCTGTGGATTCAGTTGTAACATCATCCGGTATAGAATTGTCTGTGGATTCAGTTGTAAAATCATCCGGTGTAGAAGGGTCTGTGGATTCAGTTGTAAGGTTATCCGGTGTAGAAGGAACTGTGGATTCAGTTGTAGAATCATCCGGTGTAGAAGTGTCTGTGGATTCAGTTGTAGAATCATCCGGTGTAGAAGGGTCTGTGGATTCAGTTGTAAAATCATCCGGTGTAGAAGTGTCTGTGGATTCAGTTGTAAAATCACCCGGTATAGAAGGGTCTGTGGATTCAGTTGTAAAATCATCCGGTGTAGAAGTGTCTGTGGATTGAGTTGTAAAATAACCCGGTGTAGAAGTGTCTGTGGATTCAGTTGTAAAATCATCCGGTATAGAAGGGTCTGTGGATTCAGTTGTAGAATCATCCGGTGTAGAAGGGTCTGTGGATTCAGTTGTAAAATCACCCGGTGTAGAAGGGTCTGTGGATTCAGTTGTAAAATCATCCGGTGTAGAAGGGTCTGTGGATTCAGTTGTAAGGTCATCCGGTGTAGAAGGGTCTGTGGATTCAGTTGTAGAATCATCCGGTGTAGAAGTGTCTGTGGATTCAGTTGTAAAATCACCCGGTGTAGAAGGGTCTGTGGATTCAGTTGTAAAATCATCCGGTGTAGAAGTGTCTGTGGATTCAGTTGTAAAATCATCCGGTATAGAAGGGTCTGTGGATTCAGTTGTAAAATCATCCGGTGTAGAAGTGTCTGTGGATTGAGTTGTAAAATAACCCGGTGTAGAAGTGTCTGTGGATTCAGTTGTAAAATCATCCGGTATAGAAGGGTCTGTGGATTCAGTTGTAGAATCATCCGGTGTAGAAGGGTCTGTGGATTCAGTTGTAAAATCACCCGGTATAGAAGGGACTGTGGATTCAGTTGTAGAATCATCCGGTGTAGAAGTGTCTGTGGATTCAGTTGTAGAATCACCCGGTGTAGAAGGGTCTGTGGATTCAGTTGTAAAATCATCCGGTGTAGAAGTGTCTGTGGATTCAGTTGTAAAATCACCCGGTATAGAAGGGTCTGTGGATTCAGTTGTAAAATCACCCGGTATAGAAGGGTCTGTGGATTCAGTTGTAAAGTCGATTTCTTCAGAGGCTATGATCGAAAGTATATTCCACTGTGATGCTATATGCCGATCATCAATGCCTAATTCCTTCTGCACGACCAAGTCGCTGGCGTTCTTGAAATCCTGACGCATTATGGTGGGATATTCCATGAAATCGCTCAATAGGTTATCGCCCTCGCGTGCCGTGTCTTCGGAACTCACCAGGGACATCAATCCTGAAAGCAAAGCAAGCTCTTTGAGGGAGTCTCTAACTAGTCCCTGAATGGGTCACATAACACAGTCGAAGAGTTTTGGGGATGCGTTTGTTGAGTGGGGGGGGGGGGGGGGGGGGGGGGGGGTTAGGACGGAGTAGTCAAGGAATTTAAAAGATGACAAATATACCAGGTGTACCAGGAGTATTTGTAAACAAGTGCAGCGCCATCTCTACCATATCAATAGTAATGATGAATGTGTAATGTTACATAGGATGCGAGCGCTTGAAAAATAACGATAACAGAACGGACTTCTAACCCACGACCAGTCACCGACAAACCAAGATACTGCCATTCACGATGATGACACGCCATGGGTTTCCATTAATCTAATACGTTCTGCAATGTTTGTACTTACTTTCTTTGAATTAAACATTCGTCTCCAAACATATAAAATGCGCCCCCCCCCCCCTCCCCAACCCCGCGAGCATCAGTGTAAATTCCTGTGTAAAATAACCATGTTAACGCAATTGTATTTCTACTTCAACCACCAATTCGACACCACAATTGAAAACGTGTTAATACCCACCGATTGCAATGAGGAATAACCACCTCAAACTCGCCCGCCTCGCCATGATGTTACTCGCCCGGTACGTGTTCACGTATTGAACTCTTTGCCTTAAAGCCCTAGCCTTTATCTTATTCAAGTCCTGGTAAAGTGGATATTTTTTCGATTGTCAATCGTGAGGATTGTGTGGGTGTTTTTATATATCTGTTTCTGTGTGTTGGGTGTGTAGGATTTGAAGTCGGACGAGCTACTCATGTGGTGAAGATGCACTGGAGAACGTGTCTGCCACTCGAAACCGCCTTCTGTTCACTCAGAGTCTTCTAGTTTCGGTTGATAAGAAGAAGTAAGGTGACATGATATACTGGCTAACGTTGTCAGGCTCTTGTACACTTGATGAGCTGATAAGCCCTCCAGGTAGTACATTACACATTCCGTCAGTTTGGCAGCGCTTGACAAAATAATCTGTTTCTCACAAATCGTATATGACCTACTTCAGATCACGTCACCAGGCAACCTTGAGAGGCTAGAAATACAAGAAAGTGCTGCCCTATCCATGTTCATTGTAGCGCGGGATCAAAGGTACACATCTATGTGATGCGTGCAACGACTCGATCATAAATGCATGAATGTTCGGTAATGCTTGGGTACATAGCTCGGTTGAGTTAGTTGAAAATCAATAAGTGCAATCCCATTCTGATGCCCCGCATCGAAAATATGGGTCAAAATATATTTTAATGACTGCATGCACCGGATTATACAAATCAACCATTCAAACACGTACAAATATGTTTGATATCATATAAAAATATATTTAGTTTGTAAAACAAAAGTGTGATATGCGTGGCCTGCAAGTGGACGTGAAACGAGTCGGTCAAAACAAATTCAATCACGATGTCTAAGGGTGGTATCTAATGGAGAGATCTATTACCGTAACTTCCAACACAGGTATGACAAGACAATGTCATGATATCGCGGTGATAACAAGGCGATCAGCCGACATTGGTTTCTTTCACTCAACGTTATCAAAGAAACATGGGTGCAACATACACTATCATCCTACAAACCGAAACATCTTAGTAAAGCAGGACTTTGAAACGGAGACTTCTGTTAAGGATCAATTAACACAATGCCAATGACCCATCCTATGCGCCTGAACTGTTATGTCACTATGTAAACCGGAGAAGCTGGCTGACGAGTTCTATATGCATTTGTGCCGTCGTCCAGATTATAATCATGGTGACGCGGTGGGCGGTGCCGGTTTCAACTATAGATGGGAAGTGTCGTCGATATCAAAGGCTATTTCTTCCAGTCTTTGCCCTTCTCTCTCGGTCGCCTCCCCTAACCCTTGATGAGTCGGACAGGTAGGCTGGGAATTCCTGAGCCAAGAAAGCCTCTTTCATAGTAACGGCATATTATCAGAAGTGGTGCATGGTAGTGAAAATACATCTTGAGGACCAAATTTATGAATGACCTTATTAATTGCTCGATGCACTGGCTGCTGCTGTATTGTTATACCGTTAAAATCTCCAATCGACCCTTTGGACTCATCAAGACCAATGACCTTTGGACTCATCAAGACCTACACAACTCATGACAGACTGTCATTACGTGAGACCTACCTCCGGGTCATCATGGTCATCGTTTGATTCGCCCATAGAGTAATTTTCATTGTACAAATAAGCTGTATTGTGATGGTGTGGCCCTCCCGCCGTCCATCGCGACTTCGTGGTTTATGCTGAAAATCCGCTCCACTGAAATTAAACATGCATGTGTGTTACATGTAATTAGCATATAAAGTCTGGTGTTTCGCACAAATATAAATTTCTCTTCGATAGTATTATACTGAAAGACTGATGACAAGTTATCCGTCGATAGATACCGTCTTTATGGCCCAATGCTGCGGACTTTGAGTTGATCACCAGTTGTTGCTGTTTTCGGTTTGTTTGCATGCGTTATATAAAACAAGTGCCCACTCCACGAACCAGTAACCAACCTGCCATGTTCAGATGACGCGTTTCCATTCTTCTTTCGCTTCCGGTACAGCAGCACGCCGAGCAGTGTGATGGAGATGCTGAGAAGGCCTCCTCCGAGGCCCACTGTGAGGCCTATGATGACGTCTCTATGGGTACACGATGTGGTGTGTGCTATTGGCAGGTAGGACTCCTGGCAGCTGTAAAACAACGCTTCTCCTTAGACATCATATCAAAGGTCACCTCTTCGTGTGGATGTATGGGGAGGAGAAACTAGCGTCGATATTTCAACACCACTTGCTTGCTCGACGGGATATTATTGTGTACATTTATACATAATTCAAGAACATAGTTATCATATTTATTCGTTTTACTTAAAATCCGAACATGTAACATCCTTTATATTGACAGCCAACATTAAGCTGTGGACATGACTGAGTTCTATAAAACATAATATACGAATATTACACGCATTCCTGGAATTTGCCATCGACCACGTGGCATTGTCTATGGTCACTGCCGTAGTCACAGAGAATTCGACACAAGGCTTCTAGCCCAAGACCAGCGCATTCGTAACACGGTTGACAGGCAGTTGGGCGGTTACAGATGTTACCGGTCAGGTTACGAACTCTTTTCGCTGGTACATACAACACAGAGTGCGAATGAGTGGAAGAAACACTGGAATCATTGAGTAATCTAAGAAACTAAAGCATGCAATTCTTCATTGTGACTGTCAACACTCATGTGAGGCGTCCAAGAGTGGCGATCTGATAGAAACGTTAGATTCTGCTGCAGTCCAAACACTAGCCCTACACGAGCATAGACAACTAGAATTTTTTAATTATTGATGTTTTTTTAACTGCTATCAATCTCAGGAGAGGTCGAAATTTCCCTAAAGACTGAACCAATCCATGTTGGTTTGTATGTCATGTTGACATCCGTAATGCAATACAGTTCACTGCAGAAAATGATCGGTTGACTTTATTGGGCCACACACACACTTCAGTACACAGCTACCACACTTTATAACTTCATTTTGTCAATCACTGATTTCCTTCCTGATGTGTGAAGTCACGGTTGTTTGAATGCAAGAATTCGTTATGAAGTATTGTATCAAAACAACTCACCTTCCAATTCCAATTCAGGTTTCACTACAGTATCGATGTAATCGGCATCAATAACACGATCTCCCGTTAACTTGCCTTTCAGAGATTCAATACTCGTGTTGGATATTGTTGAAAACAGGTCATCGATAGAATTAAATGCTTCGCTAACTTCTTCAAGGTCGTAGGTGACCGTGTAATTGACAACGACGCCTCCTTCTTCCAGTTTAACTTCGACCTCTTCCAATTGACCTCCGACCTCATTATGTACTCTTGAGTTGCTGTAAATTTATGAGATAAGACAAAGACATCATCAGAATTGGAACAGGCATCATTGATGACGATATGGTAATGAGGTGGTATGGCTTGTGTTGCACTCTGAATGACATGGCGAGGGCATTTTATTCATAGCCTCATTAAGCACCCCACTATACACCATCCACTCACTATCCTCCCCCACCCCCGAAAATACACCGACCACCCTAAAAAGCCGCAATTATTCACCCAACAAACCTTCTCCCACTCAGACAGTACAACACTCCTTACCGCAACGGTACGCATAGCAAGCTGAACAAAACGTTACCTTATACGGGTCACATTGACGTACCGGTATCCCGCGATCGGTGCATATACCTCGTTTAACTGCAGTAAAAGATTTCATTTTCAAATATATCCAACTGCATCAATTCGTATCCCGCAAGTGCACATTTCTTTTGTTTTATATCCAATATTGTATGCTTTGTTGAGGGTTACATTCAAGGGACGACTGCGTACAAAACAGTACAATATTGTATGCCTTGTTGAGGGTTACATTCAAGGGACTGCGTACAACAATATATGTTTACTTCAATATATTGACTGTGTCAAACGAATTGAGGGTAGCTTGTTGGTGATATGCATTTTATTTTTACCAATACGATGAGGTTATCCTCCAAATCACCCCCGTCTGATGTGCCATTCAACCGAAGTGACGAGGACATGTTCAGTGTCTCCCCTCCTATATGTACAAATCAGCATGTAAGCAGACGGACTGTGAATTGGCAATAAGGTGGCGTAAACAATGATCCAATTAATTATCCACATCATTATCATTAAGGTATTCAGTATGGGAAGAATGTTGAAGCAGAGTTCCGAACGCCAAGTGATTGATAAGGTTAGGACAGCATTATTGTCATCCTCTGTTGCTTACCCAAATCTGGTTTGTGAGTCGGAGGTGGAATGTTTGGGAGCGCTTGTGTTGTTATCGGTTCTGTCGAAGTCGGAGCAGTTGTTGATTGTTCAGTTGTTATTGCTGTGCTGCTTGGTGACGATGGGAACTCGGCTCCTGTGGTGAAGGATTGTTCGGTTGTTATTGCTGTGCTGCTTGGTGACGGTGGGATTTCGGCTCCTGTGGTGAAGGATTGTTCAGTTGTTATTGCTGTGCTGCTTGGTGACGGTGGGAACTCGGCTCCTGTGGTGAAGGATTGTTCAGTTGTTATTGCTGTGCTGCTTGGTGACGGTGGGAACTCGGCTCTTGTAGTGATGGCTTGTTCAGTTGTTAACCGTGTCACTATATTTGAGGTAAGATCTGCCGAGACACAGCCCGCTGATGTCGTTGCATTCGTTTCAGACGTTGATCCTGTGGTTACATCAAGAGTTGTAGTTAAATCCGGTGATGTTTGTGACGTCCTTTGAGGAGTGATTTCGACTTCCGAAGTTGATATATTTGTCGACCCTTCCGGGGTCATTTCAGTCGAGATATCAAGCACCAAAGTGGTAGTATCCGTCAATATGCCAGAAGTGGAATCGTTTGCGTTAAGGTCGAGAGTCGTTAAATCCGGTAATACGTTTGAAGTGGATTCAGAATCCGTTTTTGTTTCTGCAGCCGACGTGGTCAAATCCGTGATTACATATGACGTTGTATCAGCATCAAAGTCCGTTGGTGTCATATCTGTAACAGCTTTAGGAGTAGTGTCTGTGGCAACTGTGGATAATGTATTTTGATCTAAAGTTGTTCCAGATTCTATCGTCGATTTGATTACGGCTGAGGACGAATCTGTGAATTTTACAGATGTAAATTCGCTACCTGAAGTAGTGTCAGATGTGAATTCGCTACCTGAAGTACTGTCAGATGTGAATTCGCTACCTGAAGTAGTGTTAGATGTGAACTCGCTATCTGAAGTAGTGTCAGATGTAAACTCGCTAGCTGAAGTCGTGTCAGATGTAAATTCGCTACCTGAAGTAGTGACAGATTCATTTCCGAACTCCGTCGACGTTTCAGATGCCGGTGTGAATTCAGGGTCTGAAGTTGTTAAATTTATCGACGTTTCGGTTGTGGTGATGGAATCAGTTGTAAATTCTTGGTCTGAAGTTGTTAAATCTGTCGACGTTTCAACGGCAGTGATGGATTCAGATGTAGTTTCCGGGTCTGAAGTTGTAAAATCTGCCGACGTATCGGCTGTGGTGTTGGATTCACTTGTGAATTCCGGGTCTGAAGTTGTTAAATCTGTCGACGTTTCAGCGGCAGTGATGGATTCAGATGTAGATTCCGGGTCTGAAGTTGTTAAATTTGCCGACGTATCGGCTGTGGTAATGGATTCAGATGTAGATTCCGGGTCTGAAGTTGTTAAATTTGTCGACGTTTGGGCTGTGGTGCTGGATTCAGATGTAGATTCCGGGTCTGAAGTTGTTAAATTTGCCGATGTATCGGCTGTGGTAATGGATTCAGATGTAGATTCAGGGTCTGAAGTTGTTAAATTTGTCGACGTTTCGGCTGTGGTGATGGATTCACTCGTGAATTCCGGGTCTAAAGTTGTTAAATCTGTCGACGTTTCGGCTGTGGTAATGGATTCAGATGTAGATTCCGGGTCTGAAGTGGTTAAATTTGTCGACGTTTCGGCTGTTGTGATGGATTCAGATGTAGATTCCGGGTCTGAATTTGTAACCTCTGTAGACGTTTCGGCTATGGTGTTGGATTCACTTGTGAATTCCGGGTCTGAATTTGTTAAATCTGTCGACGTTTCGGCTGTTGTGATGGATTCAGATGTTGATTCCCGGTCTGAATTTGTTAAATTTGTCGACGTTTCGGCTGTGGTGATGGATTCAGATGTAGATTCAGGGTCTGAATTTGTTAAATCTGTCGACGTTTCGGCTGTGGTAATGGATTCAGATGTAGATTCCGGGTCTGAAGTTGTTAAATTTGTCGACGTTTCGGCTGTGCTGATGGATTCAGATATAGATTCAAGGTCTGAAGTTGTTAAATCTGTCGACGTTTCGGCTGTTGTGATGGTTTCGGTTGTGAATTCCAGGTCTGAAGTTGTAAAATTTGTCGCCGTTTCGGCTGTAGTGAAGGATTGTGATGTAGATTCAGGGTCTGAAGTTGTTAAATTTGTCGACGTTTCGGCTGTGGTGATGGATTCAGTTGTAAATTCTATGTCTGAAGTTGTAAAATCTGTCGACGTTTCGGCTGGGGTGATGTCATGTGATCCGTCTATAGCTCGAACTCGCCTTGTTTGCACGATGTCCTTATTATCCCCTCGGTCTGTTCCCGTATGGTATGTCGACGTCAATTTCATAATATGATAGACTGAAAAATAGGACATTTAACCTTAGGCTGAATATCGTCTGACGGCCAGGTTTCTATATATTTACAACGTTACGTATCCAGACAAAATGTTGTTGTTTCCAAAAGCATTTAATGACTCTGGTGTCATATCAGCGCTACGATACTCTTATCAATCGAGCTAATGTAATCAAGCACTTTAAATCTACATTGCGGGACAAACACTGTTCTCCGGCGTCATATCAGTAATCTTCCTCGAGAATGATGGCACCCAGCTCACCTGCTCCTAGTGACGCGATGCTACATACAATCCGCCACACAACAGCCATATTAATCCTTTCGCAATCAGGGACTCTCTCGAGCCTGTCAGCCTTACTCTAATCAACCCGTGCTCTGTATTGTATTTTCTGTGGGCTCCCACCATGAACGTTTCCCAATATAACCTTTGGCACTGGTAACGTGTAGCAGGTGTCAACGGGGTTGGTTGCGGAAAGGAATTTGTTAAGGTGGGTGTTAAGCTGCCAAGACGATGACATGGCGTCAATCAGGTATGTACTGTGGCTTATCGATGGTATCAGTGCTGTATTAGGTAATATGTGGGCACACCTTAAAAAACTTACATTAAGTGTCGTTATGACTCGAATCCGTACCAATAAAGGTATAAATCATGCCGATTACATATATAGAACCTGTTTGTTGTTGACCTGCTAAGTACTGAGGTGTACGGGCGGCTAATGAGAGCAAATAACAACCAGTACTATTATCCGATTAAATCCATGCGATATTCATGGTCTTGCGAGCAGGGATAGGTTTGTCGGGGTGAGGGGGACTTAATCATCACTCGTTGGTAGAATCGTGTTGTTGCGTATATTGACAAACAGGAAGATAAATGACCCACTTCATGAAAATAACAGTTGGCGTTAATTCAGGCGGGGCATTTTCACTAGTTTTCAGAGAGGAGCGTGATTGTTTCAATCAAATTCCTAGGAACCTGGAGCTACAAGTCTAGTATAAAATGACCCTCGCTAACCGTATTGAACTATAATGTACCGCTGGAATATGCCGCATGAAATATCAGTAATTATCCGTCCAGTTTTTATGCGACTAGCAGGAAGTGAGATAAGTATAAGTTATAGGTCCTGTGATCACCTCAAGCAAGTGTTTCTTGGCTAAAACCACATTGATGTACTCACTGCACCCGGTCTCTTGAATTTCGTAATCTTTGAAACCGCAGCGCCCCCTGCTTTAAGCCGCCTAACTAGGTAGAGCCTCCTTCAGATAATACATGCTGATTGTCGCTATAGCTTTTATTGCGTGCTGAAAATCACCCTGCATTTAATGTTAACCGATCTCCATGTCCGCCTTTAATGGTATTTGCATATAATTAGAAGCCTATCTTTTCTTTTTTTAGAGATTAAACTTCAGTTGAATCATAGATGATATTCATGTTTTGTGTTGCAATTTAAAAGAAACGGCAATAGAACAGGAGTAGGACGTTACAATGTGGCGCTGCCATTGGTTGAGGGGACAGCCCCACATTTCATTTTGTAAACTGCTACTGCTACAGATACAGCACACGGGACTCAAAAAGGTATGCATCAATTTTGCGGTTGTCAACTTTGAAACGATATCTAATGATCGAACTAAGCTCTTTCATCTGAGTTGACTATTAATGCAAACGATAACTGATGATTGAACTAAGCTCTTTCATCTGAGTTGACTATTAACGCAAACGATAACTAATGATCGAATTAAGCTCTTTCATCTGAGTTGACTATTAATGCAAACGATAACTAATGATTGAACTAAGCTCTTTCATCTGAGTTGACTATTAACGCAAACGATAACTAATGATTGAACTAAGCTCTTTCATCTGAGTTGACTATTAATGCAAACGATAACTAATGATTGAACTAAGCTCTTTCATCTGAGTTGACTATTAATGCAAACGATAACTAATGATTGAACTAAGCTCTTTCATCTGAGTTGACTATTAACGCAAACGATAACTAATGATTGAACTAAGCTCTTTCATCTGAGTTGACTATTAATGCAAACGATAACTAATGATTGAACTAAGCTCTTTTATCTGAGTTGACTATTAATGCAAACGATAACTAATGATTGAACTAAGCTCTTTTATCTGAGTTGACTATTAACGCAAACGATAACTAATGATCGAATTAACCTCTTTCATCTGAGTTGACTATTAATGCAAACGATAACTGATGATTGAACTAAGCTCTTTCATCTGAGTTGACTATTAACGCAAACGATAACTAATGATCGAATTAACCTCTTTCATCTGAGTTGACTATTAATGCAAACGATAACTGATGATTGAACTAAGCTCTTTCATCTGAGTTGACTATTAACGCAAACGATAACTAATGATCGAATTAACCTCTTTCATCTGAGTTGACTATTAATGCAAACGATAACTAATGATTGAACTAAGCTCTTTCATCTGAGTTGACTATTAATGCAAACGATAACTAATGATTGAACTAAGCTCTTTTATCTGAGTTGACTATTAACGCAAACGATAACTAATGATCGAATTAACCTCTTTCATCTGAGTTGACTATTAATGCAAACGATAACTGATGATTGAACTAAGCTCTTTCATCTGAGTTGACTATGAATGAAAATGATATCCACCAATAAACGCTTCAACAAATCAATTTTCTATTCAAAGGCAGTGTCGTATTTTTTACATATTTAAAGGAACTTGTCATCGCCCCATTGCCCCTCTAGCCACTCCAGTGGCAATGTCCCAGCAGCACGCAGGTTTGAAAATCGAACGTGAAGATGAATTATGGAGACAATGACACATAATGCATGAAAGTAGCTATAAACATGACGGTCGCGGTTGGCAATATCCATAACATCATAATTCATTGACAAGACTGGCTTCAAGTGGAGCATTTCCATCGCTTGGTGGGGCTCAAACAAAGCAACTGGTTCTTTCTTGCTCTGCAAATTGAAGTAGAACCAAAGTCGAACGGACCTCAACTCTGCAGTCCTTGATAAGGTAAAGCGGACACATTTTTCTGTTGCGTAACGGCGAATCGACTTGGTTAGGATCATTGTCGACAGATTGAGCTGTATGCTGTGCTAGGATCATTATGATGTACTGAGAGAAGGAGCTTTATGCTGTGCTAGGATCATTGTAAGTCGACAGAGAGCTCCCTCAAACTATGACACGCCTCCCTCACGCCATGACACACCCCCCTTGCACTATGATTCATCAGTTGAACTATGACACGCCTCCCTCACGCCATGACACACCCCCCTTGCACTATGAATCATCCGTTGAACTATGACACGCCTCCCTCACGCCATGACACCCCCCCTTGCACTATGAATTATCCGTTGAACTATGACACGCCTCCCTCACGCCATGACACACCCCCCTTGCACTATGATTCATCCGTTGAACTATGACACGCCTCTTTCACGCCATGACACACACCCCTTGCACTATGAATCATCCGTTGAACTATGACACGCCTCCCTCACGCCTGACACCCCCCTCACGCCATGACACACGCCATGACACCCCCTTGCACTATGAATCAACCGTTGAACTATGACAAGCCCCTTTGCACTACATCATGAAAGTCGTACCCCCCCCTTGCACTATGAATCATCCGTGAACTATCACGTCCTCACGTGGAATTCCGTTGAACTAAGCCTCCCTCGAGCACTATGCAATCAAGTCGTAGGAGTGTCAGTCCAGTGGATTCATTATAAGTTAGGAGCTTCAACTAAGTTCGAGTTAGGAATACGCATCAGGAAGGTGTCGATCAAGAAGGTCTCGATTAACTATTCCTTATGCAACCTGTCTCTGCTACGGGACCCGCCTAGAATAAGCTCTATGTGTAAGGTGATATATTCATTACAGTGGCATTGCAGATCGGCAAGTGCTCAAGGGGGATCAAAAACATTCCGTCGAGGACTACTTAACTGTAAATACTTACCCGACAAGTGGTGGTAAAGCTGTGTTTAGTAGTCATACTCTAGTTTTATGTCCCGTCAAATGCTCACAATTGCTAGCCTAACACCATGCTTTAGTCAGTAAGCAGTTACATGATTTCATGTTAACGTTTTTTTTAGAAAGTTTGAACTCATGATGTTTAAATAATGATTGATCGCATATTGTATTCGATATTTTTTTGTTGTTGAATACTTAAGAATGTATGTGTATTTGATAGTTGAGACTTGATTTGTACGGTATGACTTATTTGGTCACATGATCAAGACGGAATATATCGAAGGCGAATTTATTTATTCACATGACCAAGACGGAATATGTCGAAGACGAACTTATTCTGTCACATGACCAAGACGGAATATATCGAAGGCGAGGTGACCCGGCTGTGAGGGAACTTGATGGCGGTAGCGCAGAGGGACGTGACTCTCAGGGCGGGACTCACGAGTGTTGACATTATATCAAACGGGATATCTTCAGCATTTATAAACACCTTTAACATGGTGCATAACAACTTGAATCTAGCCCGATTTGGGTAACATATTTTCAAGTCAGTCTTCCGCTGTCATCTCGTATTCGACAGGGTGTTTGTAATTTGAAATGACAAGATAAACAAAGCCTAACTTTAAAAACCATCAATCATTTCTTCGATTTTCTCTATGGCTAATGTTAGCCTACTTCTGAGCTCAAGAGAATATCCGGGTTCTTAGAGTACAATAGTGTCATACATATTTCATAAAAATGCTCAACTCATAAATACGAATTGACACGTTTGATCGACGAACAACATCTATGGTCAACTTTTAAATACGTATTGACACGTAAGTAAATGCTTTATTGCAGGCATAAACATATCCATCCACACTAAACAAAACAATACAAGTACAAATAGCCTACGGCATG
This sequence comes from Urechis unicinctus, assembly GCA_034190875.2. Lineage (NCBI taxonomy): Eukaryota > Metazoa > Annelida > Polychaeta > Xenopneusta > Urechidae > Urechis > Urechis unicinctus. The sequence continues at coordinate 32,062,287 of CM067355.1, forward strand.
GTAGTCAATATAAAATATAATTGTATGACACCATAATTGCATATTCAAGTACAGCAAGGTCAAGGTCATCCAGTGTATTGTGATACGATGCGGTATGTGTCAAAAGACACAACCAGAAGATGGTCTCATTCATTGAATCATCCAACCTTTTCATGAATCATACGATCAAATTTCGATTTACAGCTTGACAGCATTGCGCGTTTTATGCCGTCCAAGCAAGAAGGTCAGGAATGACTCGGCGCTGGATTTCATGAAGATGGCCGTTAAATGCGACGCCGTGGGTAAGGTGTTTGTATGATTTAACGGCAAACTAACACTAGGATGTTATATGGTGTCTGAAATGGTGTGGTATATAGGAGTTAATAAGATTAACCTGATTGCGAACCGCCGCCAATGATACAGAGATGGACTGGCATAAGAAGATGAAGAAGGTCATAATGCTAATGACCATCCTAGGTCATGTGACCACCTGCTAGGTCATGCCACCACCTGCTAGGTCATGCCACCACCTGCCCATAAACTTCACCAGGCAATTCCTCTTGTCTAGACTTAAAGTGTTGCACGGGAGTTGTCGCTAGCGGAAAGCACCTCATGTCGGGAATATCCGTGTCCTTCACACTGACGAGCGGATCTTTACTGGCGACGTTTGGGTCATGGTTGATGAGATGATCGGCTGCCATTAGAGCCTGTCTGCCGTGCGGTGTCAAACCAACACGTCCCCATCACACGCAGTAGATAACATACGGGAGATAACAAATCAATAGACCGAACATCATATCGAGTCGGTCGTGCATGCGTCAGCTCAACTTGTCATCAACCCAAAAAGAGATTACCACTGGCCAATCGACTCATGTCTTTCACGACTTTATGAGAAATAAAGATTTCCATATTCACTGGAATAGTGATGATAAACGATTGTGACATTTTTTAGGAACGCCGCGGTATTATCAGCCCTACATGGCTCAAAACTAAAGTCAAGACGGATAACAGCAGCAACAAATAAGCTGCGGCAAATGTTGACGAGAACAGGAAAAAATGAGGATCAGGTATTATTCAAATAACAGCAATGTATTAGGAAAACAGAAATTAGAAAAGTCATATAAAAGAGTTATGTGAGAACAATATAGAAAACCATATTGAAACAATCCCAAAAAAGCTTTTTAAAGCATTAAACCGGTTTTCTGTGCAAACGCTATTTCCTTATCAGCGTAATTGAATTCCTAGAGGATGTTACTAAAATGATAGATATTGGGTATCCTATAAATTTTGTCCACTTGGACTTTCAGAAAGCGCTTCATAAAGTTGCCCACCAGTGACCATGGTGTCAGCGGTAATGTATAAGCTTGGACAAATTAATGGCCGAGTAACATAAGACAGAGGGTGTAAATGAATCGCATTGGATCAGGTTGTTCAAGCGTTATTAGCGGTGTCCGTCAAAAGTCGCTCCCGGGGCCCATTATCTTCTTAAACTACATGAAGGATCTGGATACTGCTGTTGCCATAGCGTGTTTAAAAACAGCAAACTGAAGAAGAAAAACCGGGCTCATAACTTACACCTGAACTTATATAGCAAATAACAATGGGTTATTCTGCTCTAGAACAGGCGTATAGGGACGGGATTTGGGTGACATAATTGATCAGCCATTCACATATAGAAAACACTGCAGCGCATCTGTCGTGAAGGCAAACCGAGTTGCTAGAATGGTCAGACAAACGTTGATTAATCACTTTATGGGAGCTTTTATCGAACTCTACAAGACACTGGTAATGCCCCAGAATACGCGATTGAGCATGAGAACTCTGACAGACAGGTGGGAGCCAAGCAACAAAGTTCCTAACAGCTAACGGACTTTTCACTGTGACCACCCATCGCCGCCAGGTTTCGGGTGGCCATCATCGCATGTCGGTCGTCGATTATCTAACAGCTTTATGTGATCGCCCGATTTAAGGGGTCGGGATTGTTGTCTGACAGCGTTGGCGAGCAGTTTATGAGAGCAAACTAGACCAGTAGTAACATGTTTCATCACGCTATCATGAAAAACTCTGTATTTCGCACACTGTCGGGATGTAAAATACCGCTTTCCGCCTAAATCTGTATCTGGCACGAACGTCCTCGTATTGCCGGTGAACGTCGTCGTATTGCTGGCGAACGTTTTCGTATAGCCGATGAACGTCCCCGTATTGCCGATGAAGATTGACTTTTGTTGACTAAAATGCTCGAGACCAGTTCCGAATATTTTATTTACTCTAGACGAGGGTTTTGGTTTGAACCACCAACATAACGAAGCATTGTTCAACGAAAGCTTTGTCGCGATATATTCTGTCGCCATTTGTGTATAGTGCAAGCGGAATATTTACGGGACATTAGACAAACCAATATCCCACAACACAACGTCACCATACCTAGCAGAGCAGGTACTATAGTGGGGGGTGGGGGGTGGGAGGAGGTAGTAAGTGTTGTACATAATATACCAGTATTGAAATTAGCATGATCCGGTCTATTTTTAGCATGATCCGGTCTATTTTTAGCATGATCCGGTCTTGATCGCCGTAAGAAATATTCAGCGGAAATGGTAATCCTTTGTCGTCACCCCTTACACTGGGATTGCCTTAGCCATGTTTAAGCATCTCATCCAGCCCCCTTTATTCTACAGTACTTACATAATTACCAGATCTTACCTTGTATTCGACATATGTTCTATGTAGTTGTTTGCCCTTCTCATTATACTTGATTTTTGAATGATTGAGTCTGTCACTTTTTGTGCGTAATTATCATCAAGACAAAATGTTACCCATTTTTGTCAAATTCAATTATAATCTGGTATTATTGAGCAGTGACCGTACAGTTGTTTAATCTGATCTACCACATTAATTTCCCAGTGACAATCATGTATGTTTGTATTTCTTAAAGGCGCATATATTTCTTTGTAGATTATCAGTGTCTTTCTACAGAGGATGAGATGATCTTTTTGCTGAAAAAGCTTCATTTAAGGAAGACCTGCCAACACAATCCTCGCACATCATTTTGTACAATGAATTTGATTACCATTGGTGTTTCTTTCCAGGATATATAAGTAGCTGTCATTTATGCAACATTACTCCTAGGGGCAGAAAATTAACAGTCCAATTGCCGGTATGTGTGTTTGTACATATGTTATGAAAATGGGTTTTGTACCAGAGCTCCTGTGCATATATGATTGGTAGCATTATACAGCTGTTACATGTGATTGCCTCGGTTACCTGATTTTTAATCCTAACACTCAGGTTGATGTTGGCAACTACCATCATATTCTTTTCCCTTTCTTCATTGAAGGCATGTCCCACTTCACTCTGGGTGTTAGTGGCCCTATATATAACTGCATGTTGCTGGTATACCCCCTGTTAGGTGTGGTATGTTGCTCTTAACACAGAAATGTTCTACAATGGCGCTTGTTATTACCTCTCTCCTTCTTCAGTTAACGTGGGCTTAATTTGGAGAAACGGCCATTAGACTTGACAGCGACAGCACGCTGGCACGAAAATAACAGCTAAGGCTGGTTTCTCTTTCAAACCAATACTAACAATGGCCGAATATATATATAGGTTTGATTGGATTGCAAGGCAGGGGTACGCATGCTTTAGTGGCGCCTCCACGGGACCGATTAGAGAAGCAGCGAATCATTGCCCCAGTCCAAGACTATCAGGTCTCGGTAGCGTGTTTGTAGGGTGTACCCTCACATGGATACGCACTCGTTCTCCAATAATTGGTTGTATGTGGTCCTCAAATAACTTTGATTTCCTTATCTTAAAGAAACACAACAAACTCTTTGTACTGAAGGAATGAATAACTGATTGTTAATTCGTTAGCTTGAAAAGCGACTATTAGCGCCGAGTGATTAACACACAGCCTGCCGAGTTCGGACATCATGATTTCCCTAAACTAGCATTATGATATTACATGGAGATAACAAATCATGATGTCCGAACTCGAGTGCCTGTGTGTCAACATGTCAGCCCCTCTTGCTTGGTATTTCGAGCCGAAAAAAATTGTAATTAAGGAAAAACAGATAACCAGGTAGCTGATGCCGAGGTAATTCATGTATATATGAATCAGGCGAGCATTGGGTGGGCGTTATGGGAACCTTACAAACCCAGAGCAGCCCTACATGGTCAATTGAGGCCACAATTGCGTAATATTCATTTTACAACAACCACAGCAACAACCTGACACCAGTGACGTTACCGGCAGAGTATAGGCGCAAAGCATCATGCAGTGGGCCAGAGAACATGAAATCCTGGTCAAGCCGAGTTTATCAGTTAAAATAACCTCATGCAATGTGACTCCTGCTTCTCAAGGGGGTGAGGGCGAATTATACCCACTGTTATATCTGTGTCGTTCCGTTCCCAGAACTGACCTCAAAGGGCAGCAGTCAGTGGGTTGTCCAAATCAGGAACGAATTCCGAGTTTGAGCAAGCCAAGGGTCCAGGCAGCTGAAATACGTGGATGGTTGTGCTCTTGCATTAAACACCTACTGATTAATATATGGACTGATAAACTCACGTGAATGTACTAATTAATTTACTTCTTGGATATTCTTCCATTATATTTAAATTAGGAAGGAGAGATTGGGGAATGGAGCCCACTCTCCAGCTACACGATAGTGCAGGGATTGTCAGGGTCAAAAAGGATCGCGAGCTCTGATTTGACGAGCGTGAGCTCATAGGTTTTTCGACAAAAAGATCCAACGGTTGGAAATCAATACAAATTGATGCTTGAAAATTTTAACTACGCATAGCTTTTTTTACTCAAAAGTACCCGAGAGTGACCAAGAGACACGGCTTGTGATTGGAGCATCCCAAATCTGGGATGCCTGTCCAGTTCAAGACATTAAGGTCTCCCAGACCTGAAGGCGAGACTATTGAATATCAGTAACATGTAAACAGCGCCCGCAGCCATCAGGCTGGGGGACCTTGACTAAATACTGACCGTATCTTCACGGTCGGTGATACCTTTGCGTAATAGACTAAGCATCTATATCAGTCTAAATGAAAATTATTTCCCTCACTTTTCGCAAATACTAACATTTCGACCCAACCACTAACCCCTTCCCATCCTCCAGCCCCTTGGGCCCCAAAAAAAGTGCCGATAGGGAGCGCCTATTTAACCTGGGGCCCGTCAAAAGTAAGGTTGATATTCTCAGTCGCACCTCCAGCTGCTAATGTTACTTCTGACAAAATACAATATGCAACAGCATTTACTTATATCAGCAGTGTTTTGTGCCGAGATACCTATAGTCCGTGAACAATGTACTATATCAAATGTATTAGATTGTCATTTTTTGAAGCAAACACCTCACAATTGCAATGCGTTAAAATGTTTTGTGGGCATTCTGGTTCGATATGATCCTTTATTATTCGGCAAAAACAGATTCAAAACACCATTTACGGTACGCTACAAACTGTTCATACAGCGTCGCCAAGGAAAAGCTTGTTACGAGTAGCAACAAGACGGGGTACGGGAAGAACTACTTCCGGGTCACCGGGAAACGGCCTATTGCAATGCTTTAAAATGTAAGCCCGCGGTTCAGAGTACGGGGGTCTCCATTATAAACTGACCATGGTGAAATTTCATTTGGGGTAGGACGGGGTAATGTTTGGTTGCCTGTACGACGTATAAGCAATGTTATATTAAAATTATTGTATTCTTGTAGACTTGTTGAGCAACTCTTCTGACTGTTAGGAGCAGTGTGGGTGGGGATAGGGTAAGAGGTGTGTGTTTAACATTGTGAGTCAGTTCGATAAGGATTGTTAAATCAAAGCTTACCTGCTTATTTTTTTTCAATTAAATCTCGTCAGGTATGTGAAATAACAGATAATCTTTGTTTTCAGCTGTACCCTTTCAGATTGATGAAAACAAGTGATTTGAGAGGGAGTATGATGTATTATTCGATATATCAATGGAGGTATATTGTGGTAACATTTTGTTTTTAATACATGGACAAAAACTTATATTCAACTTCCTTCTCATTAAACTTTTTTTCCTGCCTCTGGACAACTACACAAAGATAAGCCAAGTATGTGATTGAAAAATATATCTGTTATTGAATTTCACTTTTAATTATTAAAATGTACATCTGCTGGAAATGTGCTAAATAATAATTGAATACTCCTATTTTTCAATATCAATATTTTCTCTCCAGAATGATCAGCTCCTGTCATCAAGTATGGTCAAGCAGCTGAATAAAATTATGTCACCAATTCCCATATCTAGAATGTGTCAAGTGAATCCACCTATAATTTTTTTCTCCAGTGTCAATTGTTTGCATTCATCCTGTTGGCGAGTCGTAAGCAAATTCACAAAGACCGAACATGCACATAGAGATATTTATATATGCTTCCAATGCCTTTGTATTCAGTCAAATCTTTTGTCTCACATGGCACAAGGAAGTGCTATATCGTAGAAGGTCAAAATCTCTTTGTTACAATGCAATTAAGGTCAACGAATGGTGGAGTAATAGCCAATAGGTAATGAATGTGTGTTTGTGTCTTTTGAGCTCAGTGGCCCACGTACGTACAATTTACAGAGTGAGCTATAGAGATTTGGAAGTAGAGTCACATAAGCAGAGGCCACGTGTGACTTTCGCGAATTGTGTTAGCTTTTAAATTTTTTATGCTAAGGGATGATTGCTCCAGTAGGGTGCTAGAGAGTGCTGGAAGAAGGTTTGTCGCGACAAGTGGGTTGCTCCAGCACATGATAGTTGCAGAGTAAATAACCCTGGAGGTTCCTGGATGGTAAGTGCTCATGTAAAGTGGTAGTATACTACCATTAAGAGAGCAAGGAATAATGATAGTGGCGGGGGTATTTGTTTTTTTAATTAATAATGTGAAATTACGTTGTGTTGATAATGGTAATGATGGCTGAAGCATTCGCTATCTGTTGTGATGTTATCGTGGGGGGGGGGGGGTTGGAGATGGGTGTGAGGGTGGGTGTTGACGGGTAGTTGGTTTGAGTAGGTTTATACTTCCGCACATGGCTTAATGTATGGGGCATTATGATGGTTGCGTTAACGTTATGATGTATCGATTTGTACTAGAATGCATTAGATCGGATGAAAAAGCGTCGTCGATATTTTTCGCGATATGTTATGTTGTCTTTTAAAACGTGGTGGGTATTGTGTTGATTGATGGGTTTAGTTGCGCAAGTGGTTGTTGTCTCTGTGTGGCATCGAAATATGTAGTGACAGTGGACGTAGTTCGAGTGTTTGTCTGGATCAGTGGATGGATGGCCGATATTATAGTAGTTGCCTGGGCGAAAGTTCGTGAAGATGGATTCTTTGAGTACGCTTTTATGTGTTGTCTTTGCGGTATTGTTGACTTTCGGTTGTATGTAATGTTGGAGATTATGAAGATTTGTGAATGTGTTGGTATTTGTGTGATATTCCTTGCGGTGACTGGTGTGTATAAATAGAGACCTACAACCGGCTTCTAAGTTCTATCTCCACGGAGTTTTGGTCAGCTCGTACCCAGACCAACTCGTACCCAAACCAATTCGTACTCAGACCAACTCGTACCCAAGTTTTACGATTAATACCAGACTCACGTGTGATTCACTTTTGTACAATAATGTTGAGTATAAACATCATCAACATAAATTTCCTTTATTTTGACAAGCAATCCCACATATGTTGTCGCCTTAAACAGATAAACTACTCTCATTGCGGATGTACCATGCCTAAATTAGCCCATTGCTCGCCTGTCACAAGCGACCGAGGCGTGGCGTACGTGGCCTTGGGTAGGGTAGCGTCGGGTAGGGTAGCGTAGCGTGGGTAGTTTCGGGTAGGGTAGCGTCGAGTAGGGTAGGGAAGCTTTGGGGAGGAAGGGGAGGGGACCTACAGAAAGTTGTTGGAGAAGACAACAGACCCCCACACTCCTGGATCTACTTCAGTACGTTGACTCAGTGCAATCCTCTGTGTGGGAGGTCTCCAGCTTTATGAGGGCTACAAGGACCAACAATGACGTAGAGGGAGTAAATGCCAGAGCTGGAAGATCAAGCCTCCATTTCTATGCATTACTTTGTTTGCTTCATCAGGAAGCAATGCTGGTCCCAATTCTATGTCTTTGGTGTCCGAAGGGAAGTTGTGCCATCAACAGAAGAATTCCACGCGACAAACCCAAGGGAAACTCTTCACAGCAAACAGGTTGCCCCTATTAGTCACATCTTATAACATGCAGTAGGATACAGAGGGGCTATTCTACCCCCTGAGGGGTACTTTATGGTGGGACGAAAGTTAATGTTTAGCTTGTGGATGTAGCTCACATCTTTAATTAGTGAAGATTTGATGAATTCAACATTTTGTAGCTTTAGCAAAATTATTCACAAAAGTTAGTTAGTTATAGGGTGTGCAAAAAGATTTACAGCCACCATTAATGTGGTTCTTGGTTTAAGTAGGACCTGTGCCACTTCTCGACGAGTGGATGTGAGTGAATGAAAGAGATTTTTGGTTTGTTTCATGTGTATTCCAGCCTAATAACAGTGATCAGCATAGATTCGGCTAATTAAAATTTGCCGCACAAAATAAAAGATGACATTATTTAGTTGCTGCTTGTATTTCTGCCTTAAAGATGGAGTCATTGTGGAGTATTCTGAAGGCTTTGTTCAGTTTGAGTTGTGTGATTGTGTATTGTCTTAATTGTGTGCTTTAGGTTGTCCTGATGGGGCTCAGTCCATAGTGAGTGGGTCAACCTACTCAACCACATATACTGTGGGTTTGTGAAGTCAGATTCCACCTCTATGCTCCCTACAGACCCGCCACCAAGGTTGATGAGCAAGAAGTATGCTAAGTCTTGCAGGCTGTGAACCCACACAAGGCCATATGTCATGCCCTCATCATGCCCAAATTGCTGAAAACATGTGAAATTGATCTTGCTTCAGCCTACACCATACTTTTAAAAGATCTATCTAAGACTGTAGTGCCAGGCCTGTGGAAAGCATCAACCATCATGCCAGTAGCAAAGAAACCGAAACAGGATGTGCTCAATGACTTCCGGCCAATCACACTATCAGGCTATGAAGTGCATGGAGTGTCAGGTACTGAAGCATCTCACCATGGATCTGCACCAACTCGCGTACCGCCAGCTAGGAGCGTTGAGGACTCCACGTCACCTCAAGCACTGTGTGCACCTGGTGACTCTGCTCATCTGCTCTTTGTCGACATTAGCCAAACGTTTAACAACATGAGGCCGACCACACGGTTTAAAAATCTGAATGGACACTTGTCTGTGTAACTGGATCAGGAATGTAGCGAGGACAAAGAAGATGATGGTGGACTTGAGAAGAGGGGAAAGACAAGCTTATCAAGACTGTCTGAGTCGACCACACACTACCTACGGCTCCTTTGGAATGACCATCTCAGATGAACTGCTCACATCACAAAACTCACCAAGAAAGCTATGAAGCGGCTGTACCACCTACAACAGCTCTGTGAGTTTCACCTCGGCTAGCAACTGATGAAGTTCTTTTACTGATGTGTCATAGAGTCTGTGCTTGTGTTCAGCCTTGTAGTGTGGGGAAGTAATGCAACCTCCTCCAACAGAAGACTCCTTAAACGAGTCACAACCCGTGGGGGAGGATCCTCAGGGCCGATTAGATGAGCTGGGAAGTGCTATACATCCGTCAAGTGAGCATGTTGGGAAGCAGGATCTCAAAGGCCAGCTGACATCCACTGAGAAAGCACTTCACCCTGGTCCCAACAGGAAGGAGGCTTAAGCAGCTGTCAGCAAGATGTAACAGACTGTCCAAGTCGTTTCCGTGTGAGGCTATTGGACTGCACAACACCTTATAAGCATGTTATCTATCTTGCACCTCACCTGTCATAATGCGCTCCTGCCATATGTAAGATCATAACGTCCTTATACATCATAACATAATTCTTTTGCATGCTCTGTTTTATTATTTATTATGTACTGTATGCAATATTTTAAGCATCTGCTATTTGTATATTTGTAGATGACTTATGACCCTGCGTGCACCTCACTGCCTTTGTTGATATAATATTTTGGTGTAATTTTGCTTTGTTGATGGTGTTTCAGAGTTGAATGATGATGTTTCTAGTGCTTCTACTGTGCCTGAAACCTGATTGTTTGGTTGTTGTAGTTCAGGTGGGTGTTGTTGAGTGGGTCATTGGCTGGGTGTTGTAGTTCAGGTGGGTGTTGTTGAGTGGGTCATTGGCTGGGTGTTGTAGTTCAGGTGGGTGTTGTTGAGTGGGTTATTGGCTGGGTGTTATTGTTTGCATGTATTTGTTCAAGTAGGTTATCTAGTGGGTGTTGTAGAGTGGGTCATTAGGTGGGTATTGTTGTTCAGGTGAGTGTTGCTGAGTGTGTATGTGTTTTTGTTTGAGTTGTTGTTTGTGGTTATTGAATGTAATTATGTTGATTGGAAGCTGCTTGTTGTCGGCAGGTGTGAGGTCATTAGGTGAGGCCAGGTATTGTGTTGGTGTTGTTGCATTTTAGTTTTTATGACAGTTTGCAGAGTTGTGTATTGCATTTCAGTGTCGTTGTTTTGGATGTCTTGTAATAAATGGCATTGACAAGCTTTTTGGTTAAAGAAGGCAGGGTGACGGTTAGAAGAGAATCAAAGTGCTGTGCAAATAATAATAATACAAGTGTTGAATCACATATGATATGAACCTAGCAGGCTAGCTGTGCGCCTGGATTGTAATACCCAACAATTTATCCACCTCCATACACACACTCAGTATATTATGTGTGCTTTGATTAGCACCAATAAGTGTTATAAGTTGATCAGTTTTGGAGCGCGATCAAAAATGACCACAGCCAGACATGACTGCCATGTAAATCTTAATTTGATCAAAAGGTAACTCTTTCCTCTTTATCAGTTTTAATGTCTTCAACTTCATCTCTCTCTTCTCCTTCAATGATACGTTCCGCAACATCCTTACTTAGCAGAGCAAACCTAAACCATCCTGAACAACATTAATTGGAGTGGCATCATGGGTATAATCTGAGGTCTCATTGCCTCCCACTTGCCATCTAAGTACCACCCATTTCTGAAACAGATTGTGCACTAGGCACCAATTTGGCTTTATCTAGCCAATAAAAAAACCCTCTTTTGTGGGTAAAGTTGTTAAGCATACACATTGGCAAGAAAAGTCATTTATTATTTAGATTGAATGCATGAGCATACATGCACAGAACCCATAGATTTCTTTGGAAATCTGGAATGAAAATTTTTCAGCAGTATGTCTGGTTGCTAGGAAGGTTTTTGCGCTGGCCAACACATGTGTTATAATACTTTTCTGGCTCATTCATTCTTTAAAAGCCTCCCCGCTTGATTATCAACACGAGAGCCCAAGCTGCCACCCTTTAATTGCACTTCCATTTAAGGCAATCTCTAGAGGCAGTCTCCAAAGTGACATACACCTTTGACGCTTAATCTCACGCATCCTTTGCCGCCACCCGAAATCCAGTAAATTGAGAGTCCAGGTTTAAATTATAAGAAGACTCTTCAAACTTGTCTTCTTCCACGCAGCGCCAACTTGACACAATGATATCATCAATTATATTCATGATTATTTTGCCTCTATGTTTGCAGATAATAAGACAAAATCTTACAATAAGTGAAGTCAACTGCGCTATTATCGCACCGTCTGGCATATCATGCGGACACACTTAAAATTAGCGACCCTTTATGTTACACATTACCCATAACGCTAATCTTATATCATTCAAGTATATGCGGGGTATAATCTCATGAAGGAATCTGCAGCTTAGGGAAGACGTGCGTATTTATCGAAATAATTAATGGAGAAGTATCGTTCACGTTTAATTCTCAAAACAAATATATATGAGATGTTTATATTGATCTTCTCCCGCATGTACAACACATGCAATGAAAGTGTCACACCGTTGTGTGTCCGGACGTACATGTTTGATAGTGGCCATGTGCAACATATATATATACTTTCCCGCACAATTATTCTAAACAGGCTCTCCGCATCGTAACTTTCTTAAAACACTACTTGGGCAATAACCGTCACTCATTTACACGCGCTCCAAACACCCCATGCAGATGTTATAATATTACACAAAAGTGACATACTCACTCACACGCACACATTGAACACCCACGTTTTTAATATACCCTACATTACCCATAATCAAGACACACTGATCGCTGCCGTAAGTTCATTTGTTCCCAGGTATATTTACGCCATACGTCAAGGTCACGTTTTAAATTTTCAAACCTTGATATCATCTTAACCTACGGTGCGACTTTTTTAAAAGTTTACAGTACCTGGTAGCCTTGTTTTTCATAACAAGTGTCATGATAATATATGCATGTTTCGCCCCGATTTTTACCACAATTTTAAATCGCTTATAACTTCGACAATATTGGATTGATGGGTCGAATGTTGTAAAGAGCAGTGGCTATCGAAAGATAAATTTGCTTATGGATGTCGATGAGGTCATTTCCGGTTACGAGTAAAACAACGAAATTCAGCTGCGCAATAAGAAGTTAACACGTCGCTTCTCCGTCGTTAATGGTTGTATTGGAAAAATGTTTGCACTTGAAGATAGCCCATTCACTTCCAAACTTGTAACTCATTCATCTTATTCTATATTTGTAATAGTTTTCTCACAAACTGAGCTTAAATTTCAAAACGCCCCCCAAAATACATTAACATCCCGATTTATTGGGTCGATTTTGAAATTTTGTAACTCTTATAGTAACATTTCGTTTGCCGCGTATCAGCACGAATTATCCGTTGTTTTTCACGAATCGCTGGTAAAAGTTCGGAAAACAGCTAAATTTTCGATCGCGCTTATAGAATTGAAAATATGCGTTCGACGGTCATAAAACGTGGGTCAAATGTTACCATGGAGAGCGTCGACCGCATTATAACTCTTTTGGGGAAGTCGCTGACGTCATTTCCGTTCATGAACGAATCAAAGTTGAAATGGGACTAAAATCTGAAGTTATCGCGTCGTTTGTCCGTCGTGAATAGTCGTATTGTGTATTGGTTTACGCTCGAAGGAAGCCCATTTAATTCTGAGCATAAGACAAAATCATTTTAAGCATATATGATTTAATTTCATATGCCGTATTTTGCATCGCCCAAATTTGCCCGCCGTTTATAGATATACTGCACCATAAGACTCACCAGGTCACATTTCATAAACACACAAACACCCAAATCCACACTTTCATACTGGACAACACGAACCCCTCAAAGAATCCCCACAACACTACATATTTATCCGACTGTGTTGCCCATAGACGCACTAAATCACTGCATTACACTGCACCACTCATCTCACTGCACCGCGACGTAACACTGAATCACTCATGCATCAAAACACACCACTGCATAACGTTGCACCACTCTGACGCCCATGTACACCACTACATAAAACTGAACCACTCATACATTCCTTTTCACCACTAGATAGAACTTCAACATACGTTCCTTCACATTGCACCTTCACCCCACTACACCTAACATAAATCCCACCCTATCATAATGGTCGCTGAGTTAGTCAAATGAGTCAATCAATCAGCTGCAGATTATATGTCACACATCCGACCTTCGCTCTGTCCTGTAACCGCCTCGACCATGGCATGGGGGGATGTGGTGCTTGGGAGCTATATATGTATGACGGTACATCTACACATGCTGACAATACTGAAGGTTCTCTCACCGTTACACACTCTGCGCGTGAGGAAAATTCAAATAATTTAGGGGAATGGAATACATTGATGTAGGGCAGGTTTGCTGTTAGCATAGAATTGTGGTCGTACAGATAGTAACATTCGCTCACAAAATGCCCTGAATGGAAATACTTCGTACTTAGTTTTGTTTAGATATTCAAGCGCAATATACGTGTTTTTATCACATCCCTATGACCCGTACGCCAGAGTTGACACTGATGTTGCAATGAATTAACACATATTATACTTACCAGTTTTGTGACAGCACTCCAACCTATGTAATATAAATCCGAACAAATGTCGTTGTAAATGACCATTCTGTCATAAAGGCAGGAATGCAACCCCAGGTCGATACCAATCATTGTTTTGATGACGTCGTCTGCTTGTTACTCTTCAGTAGAATTCTATTTCTTAGTGCTTGGAGCTTTTGATTTGTGTTATCAGCAACATTTACTGATGCGGCCTGATATGACTAACTGCGGTCATAGTTTAATAGAGTAAATATTTAAGAACATATATCTTACAATTTATGAGTGATTAAAATAGTGACGTTATTTGCAAGTTTCATCTATCCGTGTGATCTTGTGATGGAAAGTGTATATGGGGGGTGGGGATGTAACCATCAGATTTGAGTCAAAACGCATTTGAATTTAATCGTTGTGGGTGTGTGCAATGAAGATTATATTTATCCACAAGACAGAAGATAAGGAAACATGCTTTAGAAGAAACAGTGGCTAGGAAGGCAATTTGTGAACCACAGAGAGGGTAATTGTTTTATTTATCATTAATAGAAATGGAATTGTTTAGACACATATATGGAATAGTTGACGTGTGCATTCTGCAAATATTAATTGTTTTGGGTCTGTGATAGTCACAAGTAGACGCTCAGAATCTTCGGGCTAGACGAGACAGTGGTTAAAAGACATTTTGTGAACAACAAAGAAGGTAATTATTTCATTCATTAGTAGTAAAGAAACATTGAATAGTTGAAGAGTGCCTTTTATAAAGGTTAATTGCTTTGGGTTTGTGTTCTGCAGTGTCTACATAGCCACAAGTCGACGATCAGAACAACAACACAGAGCTACACAAGACAGTGGCGAACTATAAAAGAAGGTTATTAATTTTTGTACCATCATGTATCACTGGTGTTACGTGTGTTGTTTAGAGCCACAGCCCCTTCACCACACCTTCCACCCACTATCCTTAACATACACGCACTGCCACAATGATTAACAACACATCATCTTTTTACATCTTCATCAATAACAGCAAATTATAATTATAGGAATTTATGTGTTACTTGGGTTTCATGTTAATGCAAGACACAGGGCCCCAAGAGATATTCTACATTCAAATTGGACAGAAATGAGTCGGTAGTGTGGAAGTTTGGGCTGAATCTTCTAGCAAACACCAGCTTTGTACTTGGTATATTAAAGTAAAGCGTGTAGACGTGATGTTGAGGGTGCATAATAAGTGACCAGTTTCAAATTTATTCACTGTGCTGACACAATACACCTCCCCTTGTGGTTCATAATGTTCATCATTGGCATGAAAGATAGACATCAATAAATGTGGCGGGGCATTCTTGAGCCGATCGTTTATGTTGCTCACACAAGGTAGTGTGTTCAATGAGAGGGTTACTCTCGTCAAGACATATGAAGGGTGACGCCGGTGATGTTTGGGTCACTAATTGTGTTGAGTGAAGAGCTGCAATGATATGGCCAAAGTTAAATTGCAGCAGGAAGACGCAGTCACGCAACATCTATTTTGACATGGCTCTCCCGTGAGGCCCATATCACTTAGCAGCATGAACAAAAAACGAAAATTCCAAAGGCATCCTTATTCATATACTGATAGATCAATCTTGGTACACTACTGACACCCCAGTTGCCATCACAAATCTATCATGCTTAGTGTAATTCCAAACCCACTGCAAACCCATACCTACCACCAAACCATACGAAACACTACACAATGCTATTTGCAAACCAATTCCTCTTGAAAAAACTAATACCTACTGCCATCCCATACCCATTGCTAACGCATATCTACCGTCAACTTACTACAACGCTTGTATACTCCCAAACCACACATACAGCAACCCTACCTGCTACTAACACATAATTACTGCCAACGAACACCTACACCAACCAACACCCATCCCAAATCCATACATACTGCCGACCCCATCGTCTAAGTTTATGACCTCTTCTTTGGTTCTTAAAATCACCTCGGGAAAGACCATGAATGAAGTGGCCTTAAAATCCTGAGCGACTCACACTACTCAAAGCAATCCGCTCCTTGGAGCAATCAAACTAAGTCACATCCCATCAGAACACGTATTACTTAGAACACTATGGTAGCGGGACAAATCGCTTGGCGATTCCAATATGGTATAACCAGTAACCTACAACCAACATTGGTCTTGCTGAGCCTACTTGGTTTGTAACTTTCAACTTTTATCACATCCTCCAAATTTGACTTGGAATGGTGTAGTCTCTAATGCAGTTAACAGTTTGATATCTCTGTATATCCAAAAAATGTAGATTCAAAACATATTATCTATTAAAATAATTATTAAAACTACTGTCTTTTAGTGTAAAACGGTCATTGTTGGTTATTTGTCATAAATAACGATGATTACATTATCTGACTGCGTCATGTTTTAGATTTCCGCATCTGACAACAGCTGACTTACAAGGGTCGAAATATTTGATGAGAATCAACTGACTTGCTGAAAGAAGATCGAAGCCTGATTCCTCAAAAAAGGTAAAACAAACCTTCATAGCTTGTCAATAAGTCAACCCATTCTAAATGTGCCTTTTGTGGCGTGTTTTTTGAGTAGTATTATGTTTTTGTGAAGTTAAAAAATTAATGAGCACCTACCAAGAATAATAATTAGTCTGCATGAGCGACTAGACACTATTATCACATCTACCATATTTCTCCTGGAGTTGTGCAGCCTATGATGCAGTCATCAGCGTTGATATCTATATACATCCCGAATATGTAGATTCAAAACGTAATAACAAATAATCATTGAAACCTTTCTCTTTTGGTGTAATACCGACATTGGTGTTTTTTATTCATAAATTGGGATGATTACATTATCTGACTCTGCATAATGTTTTAGATTTCCACATTTTACGGCAGCTGACTCACACCGGGTAAAAAAATATTTGATGAGAATCATGTGACTTTTTAAATGAAAATCAACACCTGATTCCTCAAAAAGAGAACCCTCCAAATGCTGTCCACCCACTGTAAATGTGCCTTTCGTGGTATTTTAACACCATAATTGTTCTTGCCGAACATAATTGGTCAGGACTAGACACTTTAAAGCATCAGCATTGTCATTCATACATTTCAGTCTTATAGATTAATCATTGAAACTGTTCTCCTTTGGTGTAAAACGGGCAATGGCGCTCAATACTAATAAATAACGATGATGACATTTACTGACTGGTTCATGTTTTAGATTTCCACATCCAACGGCGACTGACTTGCTCCGGGTCGAAATATTTGATGAGAATCAAGTGACTTGTTGAAAGAAGATTGACTCCCCTTCACTCAAAATGGTAAGACAAACTTAATGTTTATCAAAAGGTGCTTTCAACCTCCTCTAAAAGTGCTTCTTTATTTTGTGGGAGTTTTTGATCATTTTCATCCGATCTCTAAAATAAAGACACTCGTTGCTATAAGAATGGGGATTTAAATATGAACGTGCATTCCCATAGTGTTCAGGTATTATCTATTTCAGCATTGTATCATATAAGCTATAAGGGTCAACTGAGAGCCGCCTTTTAATATAAGCAACCTAACAGTAAAATCACTATAAATCAAAACGATGTGCCAATCAGACTCGCGTTTCCTGAATCCAATGTCAAACGTTGAATTGATACAGTTATTTAAATTTTTTCACCAAAGATTTTCAGTGAATTTGCGCACGTATGCTTCGTTGACAGCACCGCAATCACGGGATTACCATACCTAACGTTTTTAACTGACGTAAGGTCCGCATTCTGCCCTACCCAGCTGTAGTGAAGTTTCAATCAACACAAACTTCGACTCAACATTGCTCATTGAACTCCATCCACACATTGTCAACTAATTATAAAATACACTGGCGATATAACCGGTGGACTATGAGTTAACAAATTACCTAAGTTAACAAAGTAATTTTTTTGATAACACAATAATACCAGCAATGGTATCATCCTGCTACCATAATTTGTCCATATTTTGGCGCTCATTTCATATGATGATTCATGGCGCCACTAATACATAAGACACACACCCATGAACGTTGCTCGTGAGCAATACACAATTTGACAGGGATTATTTATTTACATCAAGTGTAGTTAGTTTTAATAGGGACAGCAAGTTTTCGACATAGAAATAAGTGCCCGATATAATTATGTTATGATAAGGCAAAGTGATATGTGAAAGCAAGGTATGATCAGACCATCCATTCTCTCTCTTTCACTCTCTCTTTCACTCTCTCTCTGCCCTCTATCTCTCTACGCCATGTATAGGAGAGTGAAGGAAAGGGTGTGACTTCATTTGGAATGAGGATCCGCCATATATAGGATGGTGAGAGAAAGGGTATTACTTCACTGGGAACGTTGATTCGCCATGTATAGGAGAGTGAAGGAAAGGGTGTGACTTCATTGGGCCATATATAGGATGGTGAGAGAAAGGGTGTGACTTCACTGGGAACGTTGATCTGCCATGTATAGGAGAGTGAGAGAAAGGGTGTGACTTAATTGGGAACGCAGACCCGCTATATATTAGATGGCAACATAAGTATTGGGGGCGTTACTGGGAACATATATATGATTCTCTTCATATATTCACATGATATATAACCATTCATGCGCAGTACGGTACGTTATAAGTTTTGTTATCGGCTTATTGTTACAGCTGTTCCATGGTGTTCAGCGTTCGCACTGTTACAGCATTGACTGTTTCCATGCCCTCCTTTTCAGCTACCTCCCTTTCTCTATTGCAAATGACACGCGATTCAGCCACTACGACTACGTTGATGTTGATACCATGGCACACAGTTTTAGGATGTCTTTGCAGACCTACGGAAGCAGAATCCAACAAACATAATCGCGCGAAAGGAGCCAAATTTGAAGATGATTCGGTGAGTTGCTCATTAAGGTAGTGATTTTCCAGTAATTGCAAAGCCCATATATTTTTATATTTACGCTACACACAATAGCTTTTCTTAGTGCTTTGGTGATTTATTCTATCTACAGTTAGGTTGCGTAGTGAAGGTGACTCAGGTCCCCAATTATATCCTTCATAGGCCTTTACTATTTTTACTTGTTATGCACAATGATATAGCCATGATGCTTTTGGACGCCAAAACAAACTGTTGTGGAGTCACATTTTATTTGCTACATTTGCATGTATGGTTGTAATACTAATAAATTTTGGTTTGTGGTTCACACTTTTTCGGGGTTATTCATTAACTTTGCTTTTATGAACGAGGATGTTTTAATCCAACATCACTTTCGAAGATGCATGAATATGACTAGAATCATTGCATGCTTATCCTTTCATTGCAGATTGCACCTGGTGCAACAAGCGCTAATTCACCCATATCATTTGTTGAATGCCTCACCGTAAGTAGGGTACGAATCGTTGGGGAGTTAGAGGAGTTAGACAATATCCTAGGGCATCTGTTATCGAATCACGCGGTAAGTAAGATCCAGATTGATGTGATAAGGACTCAGAAGCAAGGAAGGAACAAGGTTAGGGAGCTGTTGGATTGTGTGCATAGAAGAGGGGAGGAGGCCTGTAGAAGCCTTGTTGTCGCCCTGAGAGATACTGAGCAGATCCAACTGTGTGAGTTATCAGCCAGCCTTAAGAAAAAGTTAGACAAGCTGCCAGTTAGAGATGTCCTCAGTATTGATCAGTACATGACTGAGATGAAGGGTACCTATCAGCAGAAGATTGAAAATAGAAACGAGCAAGAACAAACCCAGTACGGAAATAGCATAAGTTTAGAGCAGCACGTTCCGGTTATCATAAACCATGACACACAGCACCAGACGGACAGACAAGACAATGTTTCAATGAGTTCAAAATTCAAAAGACGAACAGAAAACAATTGACATTGGACGGTATCTTTCTCACCGACACCGATAGACGTCGACCTCATTCAGTGCTCATGCTGGGTGGCCCCGGCATGGGCAAGACTTCATTATGTTTCACTATCTTGAATCGCTTTGCGTGTGGTCGATGGGGGGGGGGGTCATCATTTCATATTTTTAATGTTATTGAAAGAGTTTGGTGATCTTGGACTGTCGCTGACATTAGCTGACCTACTGTTTGATTACAACTCACCTGCACAGAATAAGGCACATGAAAAAAGGCTCATGCAACAACTTCAAAAACGACAAGACAGAGTTCTCTTTATATTCGATGGTTATGATGAGCACGACGAGTTTATGACGGACGAAGTGACTATTTCTGATCCATCAACAAAAGCTAAACCTGGTGTTATTCTGCGTAGCCTCGTTCGTGGAACCCTTTTACCACATTCCCAGGTCTTGCTAACCAGCCGTCCATTTCGTCATGTTGACATGAGGGTTGATAGAGTGACGGAGCTGGCGGGACTCTCTTATCAATCGGTGCAGACATTACTTGATCAATATCTGGTTGGTGAGATGGGGTCTGAAACCGCTGCATTTCTCAAGAATCACGAAGACGTTAAAAGCATGTTAGCAATTCCAATTAACATCCAAAAATTTCTCAGCTATCTTATTTGGCTACGTGATAACGATAAAGATATTTTACCAAACCTTCCAAAAACTAAATCATCATTGTATTCCAAACAAATGTTACCTGTACTTACGCAAAGCCTTCGGTCCGAAGATATCCACCTGTATGACGAACAGCTTATTTGGCGACTCCAACTCGTTAAGTCATTTCTGTGTAAGCTTGCTAAATTAGCTGGCTTGGCCTTTAGTAAGTTCGGGGAGAAACAAATCTTATTTGAACCGAGTGACCTTGAGAGATGTGAACTTACCGAGAAGGATGTCAAGACTAGTGGTTTGATGAGTATGTTCACAAAGCAGACCAAAACACGCCATGGCGTACGCCCGGTCGTCTTTTTCTACTTCAACCACCTCACCACATTAGAGTGGTGTGGTGGGCTGGATACTGCGAGTCGTGATATCAAATACATGAAGAATCTCATCAAACATAATGACGGAAATCTCGACGTTGTCTTGATTTTCTGTGCAGGCTTATTAGGGGCCAATGAAGGCCAGCTGATCCTTGAAAATCTATATGACATTCCTAAACAAGAATGTCAACAGAAAGCCCAAATCGTTTTGAACCAAATAGTCAGCTCTGACAGGTGTATGAAAAATGGTGGCCCTCAATTTGCTATCGAAGTTTTTTTCGAGGCCTCATTCGTTGATCCTCGTCCCCTACTGCCATTGTTAGCTCCTGACGGACAGACACTTGAAATATGTGATATAGCGATGTCTAACAGACACGCTGTAGGTTACTTTGTAGAGCAGGTAAATTCGTCACAGGACGAGCAGAATGGAGCAACAGGGACACCTGGTAGCAAGATAGGTTTAGATACGATGATGCTTCACTTCACTTGGGCGGCTGACGGTACAGTTCAAAACAGCATGGTGACGGAAGTCGCCAAATTGAAGAAGCTCTTACACCTACTGATTGAGACTGACGGTAGGTGATAGCGCCGGTTATATCACATTATGTACGTGCACATTGCTGGTCTAGTTGAACAAAATATACTTGATTTCATCACTATGAGTAGCAGGTGAGCTGAAAGATGGCAAATATTCCCTCCATTAAAGAGTCGGCTAACATTTGTTTGCAGGTCAAATAATATACGCCAGTGAGGTTGTTGTGGGTCATTGGGTGTCATGACGTATGATACGATGTTGTCATTGGTGTCAGTGAAGTTACGCGTATGGTGTTGTTGTGTTGTGTGTAGGTTGCTGTGAGTTAGCCGTTGAGAGGCCGCTAGACATGCTGCTGGTACATGGGTTAATGACGAAGGACGGCACAGCCCGTGTTATAGAGACGAGCTGCGCCAGCACGCTGTGTTTATATTCAGACGTGAGTATTTCTATCATCGCAGTACCCAACTGACAGACCATGATATGCTGACATTATAGCAGGTCAGCATCACGCTTATTGGGCGCGGTCAATCCGGGTTTCCTTTTCGGGTTTGATCTCGTGGTGTCTAATCACAATCGGAACTTTCCTGGCCAACTTGCTTCTCCAGGCCCTTTCATCGTCACCGTGTTACACTTATGTTCACTTAATACGATTCGAAGTATGTCATATTTATCGTGATTGATATCCGGGATACGAGTTAGTCATTTGTACTTTAGAACCAGAGCTTCTCATACAAACTTCCCGTTGCGGAGCGCAACGACCATCATGTGTTCGCTTTATAAGTTGACGACACGGGCAGTTTTTAAGTCATGGGTGTCCTGTGATAGCACACCGGACGGGAGTTATGTATGGGATTAATGAGTTTCCGCCAGGTGGTCGTTGACACCTCCTGAGCAGAATTACATCATCACAATCACCTTAACCTTTCCTCAATTATCATCGTATTTCTCGTTCGTGTTTGGCTGTGAACAACTCAGAGATCCATCTTTAGTTAGCACTCTATGATTATGTTTCCCTTCCATCATGGTTTCACCTTTATCAGTATAGATAACCACATTTAAAATTTATATGGGTCCATTTACAATTTAGTAAGGGACTTTTTACTCAACTTGACATAGCCTGGAGAAAGTCTCCCTCAGGCGTGTATGGATCAACTACAGGGAAGTTACACCGAAAAGCTCCATTTCTACCGATTACGTTATTTTTTTAGATCAGCTTAGATGGTTGCCATCACTAGCTCTATTTAATTGCCACTTCCTCGTCGTAGTTTTACTCTCCCCCATCTCAAGTAACCACGCCCTCATCCCGTGTTAACTCTCCCGCATTGTAGCTTACCATTCTCTCATGGTAAGATACCTCTTCATTGTCATATATCACTTGTGTTTGATCCTGGTCACTTTCGGGGTTCTTTCTTAGGTTGTTTCCGCAATGATAAAGAGTTAACTTGAGACTTAAGAGATCTCTGGCACGCTAGCGAACGATAGGTGTTGTGTTAGTGTGTCTCTTGACGAGTCTGGTCTCTGTTTGGCGTGTGGGTTCTCTCTTGCGTGTGTCTCGTATCTCTTGGCTTGTGTGTATATCGTATATATTGGCGCGTGTGTATATAAGTGTGAGCGGAGCCTCGCTATTTATAAGGAAATGGATATTAGGCATCGAAGGCATGTTTTACTAAGTGAGGGCAGATTGACCGTAACTGAATATTTTGTATCACTGATGGGATTATGTATCGAAATGGGTTTCTGTTGCCGATCGCTAGAAATTGGAGTTGGACATATTGACAATGTGAAGTGTAAGTTTGGAATAAGCGGCACCAAAATTCTGCGTGTCCCGAAGTGCCGAAAATGTAGGTTTTAATCAAGGCATCTAAATTATGACGTGGCTTGAGTTGGAGCGCTTATGAGCGTGGGTGCTAACATATGGTGTGCTTATGAGTGTATTCGTGTATGGGTGTGTTTATGGGGGTAATACTTCTCCCCATCTTTGGTGACCCATCCCCCATCCTAAGTTACCTCTACCCATCTTGATTTACTTTCCCAACTTCCCCCCATCTTAAGCTACCTGTCTCCCATTCTAAGCTACTGCTATCCGATCTTAAACTACCGTCTTTAGTTACCTCTCCCCATCTTAAGTTACCTCTCCCAATCTTTATTTACCTCTCCCCATCGTAAGCTCCCCCCTGTGGGTCCGGGGGTAGAATAGGCCCACTGTATCCCCCTACATGTCGTAAGAGGCGACTAATAGGGGTCAACCTGTTGGCCGTGGGTTGCGACTCGTGTAGGTGGACAATGGGATCCAAGTGGTTGAGTGGAGCGGTCCTTTTGAGGGCCGATTCTGCAACACACTACTCTGGCCCGGATTTCGCCTAGACGAGAGGCTGGAATGGCCTGGTCCAGTCAATCGGCTGGTGGTGACTTGCCCTAGGATATTATTTGCATTTTTATCTTTTTCAATATCATCCACTTGTATGTCCCTCTTTTTTCCATTTATCTTAGAAGGCGGCTGCTTAATCAGATCAAACTTATCTATTAATCATTCTAGGCGCCATATAACACATACGTGTTGGTGTGCCGTTAAACCCTATTCTCACTCACTCACTCACCCATCGTAAGCTACCTGTATCCCTTGTTAAGTTACCTGTCTCCCATCTATAGTTACCTCTCCCCATCTTAAATTTCCTCTCATCACAAGTAACCACGTGCACCATTCTGCTCCTTCTTTGGGCATAGTTAGGTCTAGTGATGTATTAAGTAGGCGTTATAATATACTACTGATTGGGTGATTGTGGGCATATTCAACGCTCATATTTGTGACTGATTGCTTATGCTGATTGCGTAATACCCTTACAGTGCATTTCAATACCTGTTAGTTACACAGGGATTAGCATTGGCCTGCCGGCCGCTATCTTTTATTTATGCATAAACCTAGTCAAGGTCCCCTAGCCCCGGGGGGGGGGGGCACTTAAGTGTATAGAGGTAGTATATATGTGCCGCGCGACGGGGTATGTTTTTTTCGGCCTCTAGACTTGTACGACGGGTTTTTGGGCCTTATACTTGTACGACGGGGTATGTTTTTCAGCTTCAATCTGTACGACGGGTTGTACATTCGCATAATACCTTGTACGACGGGGTATGCTTTTTGGCCATTTTGACCTTGTACGACGGGTACGGGTTTTCGAGGTCCCGCGGCACACCCCTATCCAGAATAAGGCCATCACGGGGCTGTGGTATGATGACGACACCCCGGCCGCCATACTACACGTAATAGAGAAGACGCCCTCTTTACAGGCTATAGGTCTGTGGCTTGGTACAACAGATGATGATGAAGCTGCCTGCAGGAAGTTGTCGCGCGTCGTGTCCACCTCCAGCGTCGCCTGTCTGTCGCTGTGTGTGACCCCTAATGCCGCGCATGAGATGGAGGTCATCAGAGACTTACTGTTTAACGCGTCATCTTTACGGGAACTCTGGCTGGAGTTCTTCTCTCCACCACGTGCTTCTGTACTGGTTAAACTGGCGAGGTGGGTGTGTAGACACGGCCGCCTCATCAGACTATCACTCGTGTGTTCGCCCGGTGACCCTATCAACGTGACGCGTTTCCTAAAGCAGCTCATCAAAGAGCCTCACAGCCTACGTCACATCTACACTGACAGCAAAGTCAGGTCAGTGGACCCTGATGTAGTGGAGTGCTTCACAGGCCACCTGCAACAGGTCAGGTGGGGTGATGAGGGCGCGTTCTTCACACCACTGGTTTACAGTGACTATCTACTGACCTCCATCCCCAGTTATGTAAAGAAGGACCTCTATCGGAGGTATGTCTCACCCGATTAGTCACCCACATGTGTTTATGTCTTGTGATACACATGGCTGCGATGAACTGTATATCCATTTGTCATTGTTATTTAGCGTTATGATGTCACATATGTATTCCCCCGAGGGCATGTTGATGTCCACGCTCGTCCCTATCCCCAAGAATAGGAAGAAATCGATGAATGTTAGCGAAAACTACCGATCCATAGCCATCAGTAGCGTAGTAGGGAAATTACTAGATAATATTTTGATTGAATCTTATGCTGATATTCTTCAGACAAGTAACTTGCAATTCGGATTCAAACCATCTCATTCGACGACGCAATGTACATTTGTTCTCAAAGAGGTAATTGAATACTATGTTGGTCATGGCTCTCCATGTTATGTGATGTTATTAGATGCCTCTAAGGCTTTTGATCGTGTTGATTATATTAAACTGTTTATGCTGCTACGCAAGCGAGGCATGTGTCCTACCACAGCTGAGTTGATGTTGAACATGTATACGCAGCAACAATTGCGCGTGCAATGGGATAATGACATTTCGGACAGCTTTAGCTGTACAAACGGCGTGAAGCAGGGCGCAGTTCTGTCTCCGATTCTATTCTGTGTTTATATGGATGATCTACTCACCCGTCTGTCACACACTAAAGTTGGATGTCATATTGGTCATGAATTTGTTGGGGCACTTGGTTATGCTGATGATCTGTCGTTAATTGCACCCTCATTGACCGCCGCCAAGATAATGATTGAAACATGTGAGCAATTTGCGGCTGAGTATAGTGTCGTTTTCAACTCAACGAAGAGCAATTTATTAGTTTTTAATGATAACCAGTGCACTGTAGATTTAAAGCTTAATGGATGCACTATTCCTATCAGGGAAAATGCTTTGCATCTTGGTACCTATGTCGGTAAGGACTGTAATACTAATAATATGAATGTAGCATGTTCTAATTTAGTGTCACAAACACATTTGTTGATGTCCAGGTTTGGGGCTTGCAATGTAGATGTGAGAAACAAGTTGTTCATTAGTTTCTGTACAGTTTTTTATTGTTCTCCCTTATGGAGTTTAGACCATCGACACTTAGAGGTTTTTTGCCGAACCTGGCGAAAATGTATTAGGCGTGTCTGGAAGCTCCATCCACAAACGCGTTCCATATACTTACATCTTTTGACAGGTCAACAACCAATTATTAAACAATTAATGAAGCGCTTTATCATGTTTCTATGTAAATGCATAAGCAGTGGTAACAATGTGTTGTCCTTTGTGAGCAGACTCTGCGCATCTAGTTATTCGACTGTGGCTTGCAATCTGAGAATTGTAATGTCCACCATTGGTGTCAGTACTAACGCTATTTTCTCGGCAGAAATCACGCCGAATGAGTACCTACTCCGGTTGAATGAGAATGTAATAGACATTAATGTGTTAAACACTATTTCTTTATTAAAAGAGCTCATTATGCAACGGGATGGGCGAGCAATTTCTATTCTTACCCCAGAGGAAATTGACGAGCTCCTGTCCACAATTTGCACGTTACGATGTTAATCTTCATTTCTTTTTTGCACTGATTTTTTAATCAAATCTGTACGTGTATATGTACGAAATAAATAATAATAATAATAATAAACAATTACTTTTGTCATGATGTGATGCTGAGTCACGCAATTTGTCCGCCATGTTTGATTGAATGTTGTCTTGTTTTATTGATTCACTTTTTGTAAATCATGTTAACTTAATTATCTTGTAGAAATGTTATATACAGCTTATAAAACAATCTATTATTGTATCTTCTAGAGTTATCTCTTAATATACATAAACCTTTAGACTGTCATATATTTACTATACTTAATAGACAAGAACATAGTTGTCATTAATAGAGAGGAAAACTGCTATATTTTAGTCTTTCATCAAACATGTTTAAGCGTCAATAAAAGCAAACATACTGACACATGTTCGTAAGTTATTAAGGAAAGTTTTAGTCTATTTGATATGGCGAATAGACTTGCATTGTACGGATTACAGGTCAGAATACTTTCGATGGCGCATTTCTGGACATTATTCTAACGTCCACAATTAACGTATTGAAAAGATTAAGAGCTGCATTGGCTTCAATGATCATCTTTTGATCCAGCTGTGATATATCAATCGTTCACATTCGATAAACTTCCAACAGTCAACATAGAAAGGTGATTGTTCAGACGGAACATTATGTTTTTCAAATCTCCTTCCCTAATTGGATACACAATTTGTGAAGCTCGGTATTATAACATTAAGAGTCTTGGTGAGACGGAGGTTCGGTTAACAACTGATCTAATCAATAGCTTGTTAATCCTTTATTTTCTGGCACGCAGACTAAGCAGTTGAGGCGTTGTGATCGGTCGACTTTTGTTGTACACGATCAGGAATATGTCCCGTCATAATGTCTCAAAACGCAAAGTGTGGGTGCTTGTCTCAGGCCAAATAGTGAGTTATATGTTAGCTATCGCATAGTCACGTGGGTGATAGGGGGAAAGGATTCAAGGACGCTGACCTTGAGATAACATACTTATCGCGATGGCACCACCACCAGATAATCAACTGGAACTTCACATGAAAATCTCCGTGTATACGATGACATCATGACGGATATTTTACAATGGTTGCGTTAAGGTCGCCAGGGGGCTGATGCTGTTCTCATCTAGCGTGCCAGGGGGCTGGTGCTGTTCTCATCAAGCGTGCCAGGGGGCTGATGCTGTTCTCATCTAGCGTACCAGGGGCTGATGCTAGTCTCATCAAGCGTGACAGGGGGCTGATGCTGTTCTCATCTAGCGTGCCAGGGGGCTGATGCTGTTCTCATCAAGCGTGCCAGGGGGCTGATGCTGTTCTCATCAAGCGTGCCAGGGGCTGATGCTTGTCTCATCAAGCGTGACAGGGGGATGATGCTGTTCTCATCTAGCGTGCCAGGGGCTGATGCTGGTCTCATCAAGCGTGACAGGGGGCTGATGCTGGTCTCATCTAGCGTGACAGGGGGCTGATGCTGTTCTCATCTAACGCGCCAGGGGGCTGATGTTGTTCTCATCTAGCATGCCAGGGGGCTGATGCTGGTCTCATTTAGGGTGCCAGAGGGCTGATGCTGTTCTCATCTAGCATGCCAGAGGGCTGATGCTGTTCTCATCTAGCAATTCAGGAGGCTGATGCTGGTCTCATCTAGCATGCCAGGGGGCTGATGCTGTTCTCATCTAGCACGTCAGGAGGCTTATGCAGGTCTCATCTAGCGTGCCGAATTTGTGTCGGAGACTCCAACAAGATCGATTAGTATTAAACATTAATAACTAAATGGCACTAAATCAACCAGCATTGAGGACCCGAGTCATATTAAATCGTCACAGCCACTAAAGATAACTATTGAAGAAAGTGCTTAATCGACAAAAAACCATTGCGGTAGTCGTTTTCCACAACCGTTGCTTAGGTAGTTGTATATGTTATATATGTTGTTTATAAGATTAGAAAAGATCATTCATTTCATTATTTGTAACACAAACAAACATGAGAAGAAACAGAACGATAATCTGTGTCGTAACGTGATCTGTGGTGTTGAGATGCACACGATACGCACTTGTAATAATGAAGACTCGAACTCCAGGTGTAGGGTTTATAGCAACTTTATTTAACTGTTTTCAACTATCGAATTTACTTAGCCTAAATTTAAGAGAGAGAGAGAAGTGCTGAGCTCGGAGGCCTGGAGAGAAATGATTTTGAAATATAAGTTGCTTCCCTCAATGACTAAGGCACGCCATCCCAATTCTCATGGGACATGCCGTAGGCAGGTCTGTGAGGATTGGGGCTATCGGGCGTTGCCTGGGCAGGAAGGTCATGTGGCTCTGGAATATGGGGTATGTATGAGGAGAGGGGGGAAGTGGCAGGTGACATGTAGGTCATTTGTGGATCTGGGAAACTGGGGCATATAATTAATATAAGCTGTTGGGGTTTACTCCATCAACTGATGACTGAAGGGGTACGTTATGATGAAGGGTAGGTTTGTTATCAATTTGGCACTCAACACCTGACATGAAGGTTGCTACTATCGAGCTGGTGACCTTGTAGCTGATAAGACAACGAACAATAATTACAATAGCATACGACGGCAACAAAAAGGTATGATACAATTGCCACTACGTTATAGATGTAGATTTTTATGTGTTAAATAAAAAAGTGTTTCAAAAAATAAATAAACACATTAAAGGTGCATTTTGTCAAAAAAAAATGACATGCGGTTTTTTTGCTCCATTTTATAGAACAACTCTTTTGAAACCCATATCGACCATTTTGCGGACTAGTTCAACACTATATCATCGATAACACCGTATCGAAATCTGTCGGCCACACCCATGTTTACAAACATGAACACGTGTCGATGGGAAAATGACGCATGCGTATTGAAGGGTCATTTGTTTACAACACATAGTCGTGACGTCACGCGCAGCTCGGATTTGATAGAAGGCGGGAACGCGAGCAGACGAAATGGTGAGTCTTTCGATTCCAATATTTCTCGATGAGTCTTCTTTGATTGGAGTTTACGAGTTTTCTTATGTTGTATAAAAACGCCTGAATATAGTGAACACTATCGTTTCTATGGATCACCGTAAATTTAACAATAAATAGCGCAATAAAAACGGTATTGTTGCCTAGTCTTAGACTAAGTCTACCATGCTTTGGAAAACAAAGCCGATGACCCTTTTTAGATGTTTGAATTTTTCATAAGCTATCACCAATGTTTGTTCACGGCAACTCAATTGAATATTCCTGAACCCACTGTCAAATTGTTTTATAAATCATGTGGCTGGGGTCGCCCTCATGACGTCTACGTTATAATGAACCGAAACATCCCCTCTAGTAGTGGTACGTATCATCGTGTGGGTTGGGTGGGACAACGGACAGTAGTCGTTTGGGGAGGTTTTGGTTCTCATTTGTGGCATTTTAAGTTTGTTGCCACCCTTTTTGATGAGACTATAAGGTATGATTTGGAATGTGTCATTGTGTCCATAATTGTCCACTTTAGCCCAACCATGCTGATGTTGTAGAAGCCTAGGATAGCTGGAATAAATTTAGAGAAATTGGAGTGACAGATTTCTGAGATTATATCTGTATAATTTACTAACTGTTTTGGCAGTGTCAATCACTAGTTTTTGGGCTTTTGGCTCAAACACTGTAATAGTTATTGATTGAATAATCATGTCATGTGCATTCATTGCTTAAATTGAACCAACTCACTTTCAACTTTTAAGGAAAACCAAACGCCATGGGGATTGCGCACAAGAAGAGGCCGGGGTAGGGGTAGTAGTAATGAGGTTGGTTCCGATATTATTAAAATTAAATTTTTACCCAGGGTATTTTATTGTATATCATATAGCACTGTGAAGGATGTGTTTAATGGTTTGAAATTGTTCACCATGACGCAGGTGTCCAAGACACAAGGAAGAGGAGGAGGTCGCAGACCAGCCCGTAGAAGAGGCAGACCAGCCCCTACTCCTTGGAACAAAGTACTATTGGGCTTGCTTTGACTGCTTTTAGGGGGGTCCCATGATGGGCTTATTGAACCATATATTATCACTTGTTCTCATTGGTTTGTAGACCTCGACAGACCGAAAGCGAGTGAACCCAGATCGAAAAGGATACCTTGGCAACACACCATGAACCGTCCAGGCCCTAGAGGAGAGTAAAGTGACTGCTGAATCTTTAGAGCTGTCACAGAAAGAGAAATTGAAGGTATTGAACAGCTCAGCAGTTAGCACTCTTCAGTAGCTTAAAAAACCTTCATACAGTTTTGGTCACAGAGAGTGATTTGATTGTTTGCAATTTTTCAGGATTTTGTGCAGAAGCTCGATTTAGATGGGGTACGGCAGTTGCTGGTTGACGTTCTGGACAAGGAGCCACAATTTGCGCTTACAGTAGCCCAATTTGTCCCGACAACCTGCACTGCTGACAGAGGGCTTTCACCCGGTGAGCACCTCCACTTCTCCAGATTGGTGCATCTGTCTTCAGTGTAGAGAGATGCCTACCTCTGTGGAGCGGCAATGTTGCAATAATAAACTTGACTTTTGCACATCTGAGTTACCTCAAATGGAAAGGGTGGTTCTCGACCCGATGGTCATTGAGGTGAACAACAGATATCGGGCAGACTTGCTCGGAGAATTAGATGTGGTCATTGAAGACCAAAATAAAATGCTGAGACATGGTGCCTATCGCTCTGGATACATGGTTTTTTGGGGGAGGGCAACGGGAGGTATATTCCCTCTTGTTGTGTGTGGAAGATCCGGGATCTCTACCCTGACAAGTATGGACAATACACTGGGTTTAAGTCAAAGCAGATTTGCGTAATATTCTAGGCTGTAATGTTTTTTATCATGTTCTTCCAGGTTTTTTTGTGTGTGGATTATATTTTGTCCCAGTATTGAAATTGTCTAGTCTCACTAAACTTGTGATATTATTTGTATTGAACATTTTTGTCTATTTGGTTGAATATTATTTGATGAGCATTCTTATATAAGTCATTGCTTTTTGTTTAGCATACAGAACAGTTTAAATTGATTACCCAGGTTTACTTGCAACTGTCAATTAGTCATGACACAATCCTAATTTTTGACTTTGATGGCCATAATTATGGTCCTGATGAAAAAAAAAGTGACAAAAATGAGTTCATGTGGTATTTATTACAGTACAGTTTGGATTTCCACACATTTGAAATAAAAGATATGTACATATGAACAAACATATTTCCAAATCTTATTCTTTTACATAACGAGATACCTGTAACTGAGCTATTTCCTTGGTAGACGGCCTTAGAACAGGAGTAATGTTCTGACTGATGTTGCGGGGGTCATCATCTGAGCGTGTTGGTTGTCGTTATTGAAATCTGTCACATTGTCTACGCCCCAAGATGTCTTCTATCATAACGGGTATATAGGTGTAAGACTTGGCTACTTTCCGTTTAACCGATGACCACATCTTCAACTGCTTGTTGAAGTGAGTGCTGTACAAGTGCAGCATCAGTATTTTGTTTTATGATAGGACATTTAGTCAGTGTGTAGTTGAGTGGTCATGAGAGATTTACATTGGCAGACCATCCTTCTTCAGTGCATATGTCCCTATGCCTGTTGTGGTCCATTGTCACAACTTGACTGCAGGCAAGGTATGACGAACACCTGATCACCAGCCATTGAATTAGGGTCAAGAGGATGCAATAATTTCTCTACCTGAAATTTACAAAATAAGTAAGGTATGTTTGCAACAACAATTTACAAATCTAAATAGTGAAATGGACTCACAATAGACCCTTAGTTTTTATTCAATCGGTGACATTTACACAAGTCGGTTCAATACAGACCGATTCTATAGCAGGGTATTCATTATACAACGAGATTACTCACAATTTACATGTCTAGCAAAAACATTGCAGCTTCTTCGTTGGTCACACTCCTCACTTCCCTGAATGCCTATCTTAAAGACATCCTTAGTCGTTGAATCTGTTAAAAGCTTCTTTCTCCATCCATCTTCTCTTCGTTTCTTGGTTGGATCGTCCATCAGGTCCAGGCCGAGCCTGGATTTCCAGGACATCCTGGGAATCCAGGCGCGCGGCTGGAATTCCAGGACGTCCTGGTTTCCCAGGCGGATTATAATACCTGTGTTTTCATTCGTTCTCAATATATGTAAATACGTTTGCTACGCATTTTCCTATTGGCTGAGGCTTTGGGAAGGATCATTTGTTAATTTGAGTAATCATCTATCATAATCGACCATTGTTAAGTGGAATTTTAGTCTTCCGAATATAGGGGTCTCCCTATAGCATGATTGCATGGGCTTGTTTAACTATCTTCGCGAGCGTACGCTTCGTGTTGCTGAAAAAAGCGAATGGCTCACTTAAAAGAGGACATTTTGCTGAACATTTTCACCACAGCTTTTAATAATCTACCGTCCAGATGTCAAACAGTGGAGATTTGGAAAAAAAAATTCAAAATGGCCGATTTGGGAATGCAAAAACTGATCACAATCAGGTGTTTTGACTAGATTGGTTGGACTTGTGCATTATTCATATGCTTCTATCTTTGCAGATATTATGTTACAGAATCAAAATAAGTCAAATGAGCTTGTGTTGTTTCATATGTATTCATAAAGTTGATCTCAAAATGTGATAAATTAATCTCACTTTGAACAATAACATTTTTTAATAGTTTATTTCAAACTGTAGGGCTTTTCCTGGTGGAGATTGCTCACAGATCTCCTTTATCTTTATTATTCTCCAGGAAAATAAAAAATAGGAATAAAATTGATTATTGAACTATCATCTATTTCATGTAAAAATTGTCATCTGCATGCACAAAGGAGAAATACTACCATAATATTAATAGTATGACTTGAATGTCATTTAAATGTCAAAGCCAATCATAAACACAACTGTCTTGCAAAAGATTACAAACTACAACATGGACAGATTCCATGTTAGAGACACCCTGTCCAATAAATCTTCCTCAGCCAACACATCTGTGGTGGGCCCATGGATGACATTTTTGGTCCTCATTCTTACACCCAACCCAGGCATTTGTCTTTTTGTGTGTGTATGTGTTCATGCATACATTTGAATTCCTGCTGTGGGTTTTCTTGTGTTTGTATTTGGTTGTGATGCTCTGCAGTGCTTGATATGTTAGTGTGTGGATGTCTGCCTGCATCCGTTTAGGTGGTGGCTGAATGTTCGTCCGAGAAGATGTTGTGTCGACGTTTGACTGCATTTGAATTGGTGGGGCCTGAAGGGCTGTTTGAGGGGTTGGTGTGGGATTATCTGCCCCAAGTTGAGTTGATGTTGTTTGATAGCCAAGTGTAGTTCAGATGGTTTGTATGTGTGATGCTTCACTTTGAATAATGAATGTTGAAATCCATCTATCTTTGTGTCCCCTTCCGGCTGAAAGAAGTTGGTTTCTGTTGTTGAAGCAGTGTTTGAGGTGTTGTGAAGATTATGGGCACAGGGATTTGTCTGGAAGGTGTTGTGTAAAGCAGGTTCAATTTTGATTTTTTTTAGTAGGCATAGGGTTTGTGATAGTGGCAGTGGGTGCAGGGTATGAGGTGGTTGACTGGGCTTTATTCCAGTATTACATTACTCTGCCCATAAACTGTCTCAGTAAGTATAAGTAAAAACTTTTTGGTTTTTGTCATTTTATTTGGCAACAATTATGCCTTTGTCTCAGCTCCTCTGCTTTAGTGAAGAGGGTTTTCCATCAGTCCTTCCTCTTCTGTCATCCTAAACCATGTTTCTTCCATTTGGATATTGTTGGTGGTGAGCCCAGTTAGGATTGCTGAAAAAGAAGGAAAGTGAACAAGAAGAAAGTCAAATGGAAATATCATATATTACTCTCTTATCCAATTTTACGACACCTTGGAATGTATAGATGTATGGAGCAACATGTAAATTTATTTTATACAGCCCTTTAATAATGAAGAGGAATACTGTTATTCAATAAATTCCTTCTTAACACCTAACATGGAGCAATATTTTAATACTGTTCAAAAACTTTATTATTTTCTAGGGTTGCAATATTTTAACAAGAACATACCTTTATTTGACGATGGGCTTAACCAATGCTTGAAATAAAACAATCCCAACAAACTGTTGATTCACCGTTTGACCATGCAAATTTTTTGGAAATAAACTCAGGAAGAACGTATAAAAAACATCATGCAAACATCATGCAAATAACGTTGGGCAATCATATAACGGTATGATTTTTTGCATGCAGGGGATAGGAAAACATTGAAATGGTGCAGAGTGCCTTTGAGGTCCAAGTTTGCTGTAAGACATCTGTACTTCACTGGACTCGCAAAGAAATTTCCTTTTGTTAGTACAATTCACAATGTTTGTGGCATATGGTATAGCAATCAAATACAAGGAGAAAAGAATGGTGCACTATTGGATATCAGCCCCAGTCGAACGGTAATACAAGTCTACGCAGACACCTTGTAGGGCTAAAATGGATGTCTGCTCAGTTGTTAAAAATAAAATGATCAATTAAATGTTTTTACACAACACACCAAATGACAATCTGACTATTTGGAGAGTGTAACGAAATGTGGGTAACTGCAAATCGACTGCAAAATTTCACCTCATAGACCCCGCACTGTGACTGTGTGAGCCATCGTAAGTAGACCTACAATCGGCTTAGTCTACCAGGCTCAGAGTGATGACGTTTCTGTGCTTCCGGAATTAATAATACATGAGCTTCAAAATCGAGTGATTTTTTTGATGAAATGCACCTTTTGAATCGAAAAAAAAAGTTGATAACTGCAAGAGTACCCTAAATGGTGCAGATATCTGGATTCCAAAGTTGGAATGGCCGTATATATTTCTTGTTGCTCTGAAATAAACTTTCAATTCCTTATTTTTCACTTCCAGACATTAATAGACCATATTTGAAAGCTCATGTATTATTAATATAGTTTAGAGGTCAAGACTTACGTCCATATACCAGATATGATGACAGAAATCTTATGGCCCAAGACTTGCGACAGCAATCACAACACCCACAACGCTCTGCTGATGAGCACGCAACATCAGTTTGAACATTGCTCCTGTGCCAGGTCATCTACCCAAAAAACAGTTGCAGGAGTCTCGTTTTGATTAAAAATACGATTTGGAAATTGGTTTTTGTTGAAATGTACAAATCTTTTATAAGTCACATTATTTTGTCTGTAAATCCAAACTGTAATAGAAGAATTCATGTTATTGGCAAATAAATAATACATGAACTCATTTTAATGTCACTTCTTTTTCATCAGGGCTAGAATTATGAACATAAAAAGTCAAATCTGAAGATAACGTGTCACTAATTGACAAAATAATGTGTGCATAATTCATTTTAGTGTTTGAGAGACGAAAAATTCACTAATATGTGAATGCTAATTCCATAAAACAAATAGACAATAAATTATCAGATTGTTGAAGCAAAAATGTTCAGAACAAATAATACCATATGTTTTTTGAGACTAGGCAATTTATAATCCACACAAAAATACCAATTAGAACAATGTGATATTTCCTGATTAAAATTAAAAATTAAAACATTTAAGCTTAGTATATTACCAAAACCTATTTTGTATTAAGCCTGTATACTGTCAAGGAAGAGGTCTCTGATCCCTGAATCCACAGAACCGATTGCTGATAGGCGCCGTGTCTAAGCATCTTTTTTTTTGGTCCTCGACAACCGCATCCTATAACAAGTCCACTCGGTACCTGCTAATAACCTCAATGACCATCGGGTCAAGCACAATTCCTTCCATCTGAGGTAGTGCATATGTGCAAACGTCTGGGCTGTTAGTGCAACATTGCCGCTCCACAGGGGTAGACATTTCCCTACATTGAAGGTAGATGCGACAGTCTAGTGAAGTGGTAGTTGATGGAGGGTGGAATCCTTCTTTCGGCGGTGTGGGTTGTCGGGTGATTGTAAGCACAAACTGTGGCTGTTTGTCTAACCAGCAACGGCCGCACTCCATCCAAATCCAGCCACCGCACTAAATTCTGAAAAATATGAGTAATCAAAAGTCTTCATTTTGATGGACTGAATATCTCCAATGCAAATCTCTCTCTGTGACCAAAATTGCATGAAAGTTTTTGGAGCAGCTGAAGAATGCTAACTGCTGAGTTGTACAATACCTTCAATTTCTCCTTCTGTGACAGCTCTACAGATTTAGCAGCCACTGTACTCTGCCGTAGGGTCTGGTTAGCTATTGGTGTGTTGCAAAAGTAGCCTCTGCAAACAAGATTGACTCACTTTCGGCCTGTCGAGGTCTACAAGCAAATGAGAACCAATGGAAATTTATGGTTTGATAAGTCCAACATTGGACCTATTTACTGACAAAGTGATTCAATTAGGTAAGGCAAGCCCAAAAGTACATTGTTTGAAAAAGGTGGGACTCCTCTGCCACCTCTTCAGGCTGGTCTGCAACCTCCACCGACTTGGACACCTATGCCATGGTGAACAATTTAAAACCATTAAACACATCCTTCCCAGTCATAATTGATGTATTGAGTTCAATAATATGCCCTTGATAAGAATCAAATAAAAAAGAAACCAACCTCAGTTCCACACAGGTTGTCAGAATCTGTACCATGACCCCTTCCACTGCCTCTTCTTGTATGTGATCCCCCTCCTTGGCGTTTTGATTTCCTTTAAAGTTTGAGGGTAAATATTTAGATGATTGGCAGCGGTAGCTAGGAGCGCATATGTAGTTGATTCACTGATTGGTGTCTGTTAGGGATAGATCGAGTTCCTAATTTTGGTGGTTGGTGGGTGTCAGGTGTAATTGAGTACCCTAATGGCATGTAACAGAGGTGGTTGGGTCCCCCAGATTTATGATATCCGGTCCAATTGTTGATTGGTAAAGTCATCTTTGGGAGTTTAACACAAAAGCAGTTACTTTGTGAGCATGCATAGTCAAATGCGTTTTTAATTTTACGCAACTGACAACGTACGTTTGTTAGTGTCAGTCTTCTATTCAAAGCATGTAAATGATTGGGTCGCAGTCGTCACGGACCTTTAACCACAGCAAAAGCAATGTGTTCACCAGCTTTTAAACTCAGTCCTTTCAGGCATTTAACTTTTTGTCATCTCACTCTCCCTAACTGCCCACGTCTCTGCCTACTAGGGATGTTTTCTCTTGCTTTTAGCCTCAGTGTTTACCGCCTTTACTACCTGACTCTCCAATGCAATACGTCTTTGCTATCATGTACCATCTCATATCTGTGCTCGTTTTTCGACTCTTCTCTCTTTCCCTCACTCACTCACATAGATTTAATCCCTATGTAGGCATATGCCACATACAGAGGTGATATGTATATTTCTAATCCTGACCTAAAAATAAGATCCAGGTCATGGCACATGAAAGAATCGTAAATCCGTATAACACTTCCAATTGCTGTCCAATTATAAAAAATGTAAATATTTCCTGATATCCTTAATAATAACTATTTTCTCGTCTTGTAGTAAAAAGAAATGAGTTGAGTATCGCTTAGATATTGTCGACAAAGGAGGGAGATCTGTTGGCAGTAACTACCATGCCGTTTAATCTGCTATAAAAATAATGATGATAATGATGAGGATGATAATGATGATAATGATAAAGATGATGATGATGATGATGATGATGATGATGATGACGAAGAAGAAGAATGAGGAGACATGTCTAAACATTGCAGTGAATATTTTTCACATCTTATGATAATACGTAATAATATAACATCGTTTATTTGATGGTATGAATTTGTTAAATACGTCTGGTCAATATGTAATACCAAACAAAGCATCTGTATAAAATTCACTTAAAGTTAAAGATATCGTATCAAATACTTAACAGAATGTGTGCCATACCACGCGTAAAAAATTGAGGCGTCAATCCAAACACCACTGAGCAGCGTTCGCCTTTATCTACCCAACTACTGCGTGGTTTGCTCACACTTCAACTGTGCAAGGCACCCTTGTCATAGAACTTTTCCTGTTCGTTGTGATATATGTTGCCGTTTGACACCCATTATCAGATTAAGCTAAGGTTCATAAAGTATACCTTGCATTAACTCGACAACATCATCAGCTGAAAATCATACTAAACGGAAGTGATAGAAACAAAGTGCTTCAGAACATCAGCTTCGAGGTGTGTATCGAATATTTCCTCTCGTTAGCCGCATCTTATTCTTACTTGTGGGGACATTATTGGCAGGTCTGAGGTGTTGTGCTCGATTCGATATTAATACTGGTGTTTTTGTTCGCTTCATAAGTATTGCTGTATTGGTCAATCTCTCCTGTATATCATCACCATTCTTTAATAGTTAGATATTATCGTTCATGGTAATACTCTTCATTTACCATAACTTACAAAGCCACGCCCTAACACAAGCCATATTGCCATATTGCGCATTAGCAACTTCTGAGGGGTTTTAGGGGTCATGGGTCGCTGGTTAACAACAGTCCGCCCGTCAAACAGGTTGTTTTCAAAGAACTATATTGAGCGCTCCTCGGCAAGAGTGCAAAGTTAACAGGGGAGTTGGCCATGCCCTCGGCAGATATACGCTGCGTGGACAGATAACCAGACAACGAAAAACAACTACACACAAGCCACGACGATGTCTGTGCAGTTATAGAGAAGACCATACTTATGTATGCATAAAATCCATATTAAGACGTATATTTGGAACGTTACAATACAAGCTACGTGTGTTAGTGTAATTTTAATAGGGCCTAAAAATGCCCGGATTCAAACGGCCATTGCCATCTTGGCTTCTTTCATCCCCCAACAAACGCAAACATACACGCATACATTTACAAACCCACAAACCCACCACCTCTCGATCCCTCCCATCCCTCAGTTAGATTTCGGATACTCGGGGCATGAAAACTAAACCCATTTAGGCAAATGAAATTCACCCCTTTTCACTCGTACCAGATTAATTGTTGTCCAATTTACATAAACCTTTAGAATCCTTTTAAGTTAATGTTCCAAACGGGTCAGTTTCCAAATTAGCAAGTATTCCAAATTAGCTAGTACAACCCTTTGAGGTTATCATTCCAATCCTGTCAGTTCCCATAACAATTAGCATAGACCTGTTTGATCTCAAAATTAAAGGTCTTGGTAATTGTAGGTCAGCTCTAACGAACCCACGCACCCGATTAGCCCATCTTTCACTATAAATACGACAGCATCAGACACACGACATAAGAACACACAGAATATACAAGCGTCTATGAATATCTAAAGTGCCAGGATCAACCAGACTAATCTCAAGATCTTCATCACCATACCCGACTGACTATGGTGACCCTAGGCCATACTTCCCCTGCTATCACAAATTAACAGAGCCAGGCCTCATATGCGCTAGGAGTGGCAGTCCATCTAATTTTGTCTGCGTACCTATGTCATCTATTGCGTTATAAATACCATCCATGAAGCCTGCTTCTGCCTCGTATTCTGTCACAACTGGACTACTTAGAGAATGCCAACCTAATACGGATCGCATCACCCCAACCCCTAAGGACTAGTGTTGTTAACGTAAGCGGTGTTCTAGTATGCGAATTCACCATCCTTAGGTTAAAATGGTTCCTCAAACGTAACCCTCCTCTAACAAGCTTGAACTTAGAATAATTGCGGCTAGGGTCTGGTGAATTACTAATATTGTAACAGTCATTTATGGCGTCCCTAGGGAGCTCTCTTTGCAGTTGTTCAGTCCGACATGTAACGTCTGGCACAATGCCCTCATCCCCCTTCCTCGGGGAAAAATGGCAAAATGCCCCGTTTGTCCCCTCCCATGGCCCCCTCTTCAGAGACGTCGCAGTCAAATGTCTGGTAGTCAAAGTCCAAGCGACTGTATAAAAATACATTCGTAATAGTTGAACTGTCAACTTTCTAAAATTTATGGTCAAACATTTCTATACCACACGCTACGTGAGCTCCTTTGGCAGTCTCTATTATTACTAACAAGCGAAGCACTATCGACCAGAATCAACAACCGATCTTGAACTTTTCTGGGCGTAGACGACGTTATTCTCCCGGGAATTGTCTGGCTGACCTTTACAATCACGCGGACCTTGACTGCAGCGTCATACAGAACATTGGGCGTGCCATGGCTAAGAAAACGACAATCAAGATTTCTGGAAATGAAGTCATGTCTATCGTTGACGGCGATGTGTTCCACTGTTAATGTGACCTATGGAAGACCACACAGAAAAGATCGAACCCCCAGTACCGAGTAATTGATACATCAGATGACGGAAATATGACCAGAATATGGATTGGGGCAGTAGAAAAGCCTGAAACTGAGATAAAGGACAATACCACACCTATGGGAGCCAGATCTATGTCTCGCTGGACTTTGTCCTCATCAAAAGCCACAAGCCCTTCTACCAGAGTGACAAATTGCAATACTAGCTCGTGTTCAGCGAGCACAGTCATGTAATTACCGCAATTGATGACACCAATGCCAGCTATACAATCGAAGGCATCTCCCCAGAGTAGGACACGGTCTGCTGATCCCGAGGTGTCCGCTGTTGACTCTGGTGAGCGACTCAATGACTGCCTGAGGGCCTTATACCATCGTTTTCAAGGTGAGCCCACTTTGTACATTATTGAGGATGGTTCGGCTACAAAGGCACTGACCAAGGAAAAAGACTTACTATCATAACTGGCCAATTGCAGCCACCATGCGCAGCAAAGCCTATGGGTATTCACCCAAAAGTACAACTCTGCGCCGAGTGATCTATGTGAGCAAATCCGCTGGGTTGTGCTCTTTCACACCACCCTACAAAAACTCAAGGAAGATTGCTTTAACGTGGAAGAGCGCCGCAGTACAAAAAGTTAATCAGTGTCAGTTTCGGAGTGGACATGGATGCGGAGCGTAAACGCCATGATGCCGCAAACGTGCCGCTTCAATCTAAGCAGGTGGCATGGGCCAAGAAGTGAACTGAACGGCTAGATTTCATTAACGAGCAGCTCCGCCGTCCAAATTGCGTTCAAATTTATATAACTTGGTGTATAACTGGCATTGGTGATCATTATTTGTAATATGGGCTGATAACATTATCTAACTCTGCGTCATGCTTTAGATTTCAACATCCAATGGTGACTGACTTCCACTGGTCGAAATATTTGATGAGAATCAAGTGACTTGTTGAACGAAGATCGACACCTGATTCCTCAAAAAGGTCAAACAAACCTTCATATTTTGTCCATAGGTGTGGTCCACCCACTGTGAATGTGCTTTTTGTGGCGTTTTTGGTGAGCTTAATTATTTTTTGTTGATTTCAAAACCTACAACGAGTACTAATTTAACACGAAAATTGGTCTGGCCGCGCCTGCATGGTCTGGACTAGACACTATAACCACGTCTAGCAAATTTGACTCGTGCAACATGTAATGCTGTCAGGAGCATTGGTATCCATATACATGTATATATGTCTTAAAGAATAATCATTCAAACTGCTCGTTTGGTGTAAAACGGGCAATGGTGTTCAATACTAATCAATAACGATGATTGCATTAACTGACTCTTTGTCATGTTTTAGATTTTCCATACAAAGGGACTGACTTGCGCGGGGTTGAAATATTTGATGAGAATCAAGTGACTTGCTGAAAGAAGATTGACACCCATTTACTCTA
Source organism: Urechis unicinctus (assembly GCA_034190875.2). Lineage (NCBI taxonomy): Eukaryota > Metazoa > Annelida > Polychaeta > Xenopneusta > Urechidae > Urechis > Urechis unicinctus. Next base: position 32,104,633 of record CM067355.1, read on the forward strand.
AAAGGTAAGACAAACTTCATGGTTGTCAGTGAGTGCTTTTCATTACAAAAAAATCACTGAGATTTAGTCACCCCTTGATATTAGAAGAGCCCTATTAAAGCCAATGTTTTGATACGACCATGTTGAAAACCGCCATCCAACTTCTGATCAAAGTTACATTCTAATTACAAATGAATGTAAAAATGACACGCATTCCCATAGAGTTTGGGTACTATCGCATTTCAGCATTTGCGTATAGAGGCTTTAAGGGTCAACTGCTAATTATAAAGAGCCACCTTCAACTATAAGCAATCAAACTGTACAATCCCTATGAATCAAAACGTGCACCAATCAGACTCGCTTTCCTGAATCAAACGTTGTCAAACGTTGGATTGAAGCAGTCATGAAAACATATTTCACCAGAGATTTTCAGTGAATTTGCGCAATTGTAACTCAGCAAATCGAATTATTTGATCATACAGTTTTGTCCTTATATCAGAGCTACCCAATACTCGTGTATGCTTCGCTGTCAGCCGTGGTGAAGTTTAAGACAACAGAAACCTCGACTTCACATTGCTAAAGAAACCCATTGACACATTGTCAACTAACTTTAAAATGCACCAGGAAGAACAATTAGGCTTTCCTCGATTTGGCATCACAAGCAACGATTTGTTATCCATTTTGACTGGCACCTTTATGCTTCCTACATTAAGCTTTGTGTCTCAGGGGTTCTGTTTTCATGCAATGTCCACACAATCTGTTTAGCTTCATCACTGCCCACGTGATACCTCATAGAGTGCAGTATGCCAGTTGCTGTTGATCAGCAGCATATTTCGCTATTAGTCAATCCCTTGATTAATGAAGTTATCATATGAAAACGCAACACTGACCTATTGGCTGAATAAGTATAGGTAATTTATACAATATATCTTAGCAACCAGTTTCTCCGTGTCCCCATCATATCATTGATTTGTTTCATTAACCTGCCATTATCAGTACTATAGTAGATTATACCGGGAGAATTACACGTGCTCAAACTTAAGAGGTGCTGAATGAACTAGCATTGTATGGCAAATATTTTAGCAGTCGAGATAAACCAGTTAGTTTTTGGATAATATTTCGCTTTAAATCATACTTAAACATGTGGGTTTGAAATATGGTAAACGACTTTCACCTCTCCGAAGCCGACATGTGGCCACTTAGATTTGAGGTTACGTCCAAAGTGGGGAGGGCATCAGGATTCGTCCTCCCATTATTAAATAGAAATCATATACGCTGTGATTTCTCGTTCATTGGTTTATTCATGGCATTGAAGCTATATGTCCATAGGTTCATGATTAAACCACCATACTAATAACATTTATCAGCTTTGATTTCTGTTTTTGTTCATAGCAATTGCAGTAGTTAAAAGTCTTTAACGTGTATTTTCACATTGTCTTGCAAGGCTGTAAGGTGGGTGTTATTTTGGTGTTCATAGAGATTTGATGATTCACACAAAAACTATCTATTCCTCACTTATCCACCTTATGCCTGTGCAATCGGCAATAAGTGGTTATTGAACAAAACCTTTGAACTGACAACCTTTAGTCAGTTTAACCAGTGAAAACAGCTAGCTTCACAAACCAAAAGGTCCACACGAACTCATGGTTCCATGTGTACGCAAGATGCACACATATCAACGCTGCTCTCAAGCAATAATTATTTTGATAACAGGGAATTCGTATTTCTATAATATAAAAAAGAGTAATCATAGGCATAGTAAGCATGTGACTTTGCAATAAGTGCAGGATTTGATCATGTTATGATATGGTGTATTTTATTTGGGAAAACAGGGAATGATAAACTGATAACACCATAATACCCACAACCCACTTGATTTCATTGATATAATCAAGGTGTTTTATCAGGTCTAGTGAAGTATGTGCCTGGTTATTTTTAATAGCAACCGAGTTACTTCTATTTGACATGGCATGAAGGCCAATTCATGTTGATCTGCAACTCTCTCTCTCTGCACCCCTATCGCTCACATTGGAATGAAGACACGCTTTGTATAGGACGGCGTTGAATGGATGGGTGATGGCGTTATTGGGATTGATGACTCGCATTGTATGGGACAGCGAGGAGAGGATAGGTGACGTCACTGGGAATGATAAGTCGCTTTGTATAACACAGCGAGGAGGGATGGGTGACGTCGCTGAACATGAGAACCCGCTTTGTAAAGGACGGCGATGAATGGATGGGTGACGTGACGGGGAATGAGGACCCGCTTTGTATGGGACGGTGAGTAAAGGATGGGTGACGTCACAGGAAATGAGGACATGCTTTGTATGGGACGGTGAGTAAAGGATGGGTGACGTCAAAGGGAATGAGGACCCCCTTTGTATGGGACGGAGAGTAAAGGATGGATGACGTCACGGGGAATGAGGACCCGCTTTGTATAGGAAGGCGAGGACAAAATGGGTGACATCACAGGGAATGAGGACCCGATTTGTATATAACACCGATGAACGGATGGGTGACGTCACTGGGATTGAGGAACCACTTTGAATTGGACAGCAAAGAAACGATGTGTGACGTCACTGGGAATGAGGACCTGCTTTGTATAGGATGGCGATGAAAGGATGGATTACGTCACTGCGAATGAGGACCCGCTCTCTATAGGACGGTGAGGAAAGGATGGTTGACATCATGGGAAACGAGGACCCGCTTTGTATATTACAGCAAGGATAGGATGGATGGCGTCACTGGAAATGAGAACCCGTCAAGAATAGGATGGTGAAGGGAATGGTGAGTGACGTCACTGGAAATGAGAACCCGTCAAGAATAGGATGGTGAAGGGAATGATGAGTGAACCACTACCAAATATGAACCCAAATGCGATATGAACCTCAATCTCGTGGACTACCACCTTTCACTGCCGCCTCTGACAACTACCCAACTGCCCATTTCAAATACGATAACAACCTCACACCTTATATGAAAAACGATTTATCTCTAATAACGTTGGTGTTGATGTCCTGGTTGCAGTATGGGGGCCATCATTGCTGCCATCTCTCGGTTGTGTTGCTGTTCGGAAGAGCCGGAACCCATCATCGCTGGTGTCTACCGCACGATGGGAGTTGATATGCCTCCTAATTCATCCGGTCGCGAGGATAATGATTCAGTGAGTTGTTCTCGTCATATCTACTATACCAGTCATTTATGACTTTCCGATCAGTGGAAAGTTTACATTCAGAGGCAAATCGTATTTAGCTTATTGAAGCCTTAAGTCTGATTTATGCTATTGTTTTTCTATATACGCCCACGTGATTGAACGACCAATAATTGCTGAAACCCACTAATTTATATTTATTGATGGGATAGTTCTCTAGAATATGTCCGTTCTGTGTCGAGCTCTTGTGATAATGATATGAAGTACGATCCAGCAAATGAAATACACGGGGGCAGCGGGCGAATAATTGCATGATTTAAGTAATTGTTTTTCTATATTAGCCCAAGAAATTGGACTCCCAATGGAACCTACTAATTTATGTTTATTGATTGGATGGCTCTTTTGTTTCTATTCACTTCGCCACCCCCACACACAACACACACATCCACAACCCACAACGTCTTGCAACTTCTATTCACTTCGCCACCCCTGATGGCTCAAACAACGTCACATTCACACCCCATGCAACACATCACACACACACGCACACACACACACAAACACACACAAACATACACATACACACACATGCCATGTATGTAACATCCACACACACTCAAACAACACGCACGCAGGATTGAAGGGAATGATTTTTGACAACCCCCCGGAATGAGAACCCGGTATGTATAGCAGTGAAGGGAATTACGACGTCACTGGAAATGAAATAGAATATGTCCGTTCTTACGTCACTAGTCCTGATGATAATGATTAACGGTGAGTTGACATCACAGGATATGTAGCACCACTCAATCACGACTTTAGGATCGGTGTTGATTAAGCCCAGTTATCATTTAAAGAGAATTGCACTGATTGAACACCATAATTTTATATATATATTATCTTTGCGCTTTCGGGCTTTTACTCACCCCATACTATTTATGATATCCCTCGTCGGTTGTTCCGTGTTTCTAATTGAAAAGTAAGATTGTAAAGAATCTCGTTTAAGTACGACAAGAATATTTACATGCTACCCTCCTTTCATTACAAATACGATAACAACCTGACACCTTATATGAAAAACGGCGCTATCTTCATCCAAATCATTTGTCCTGAATGCCTGGGGGAAATAGGGAACGAATTGTTGGGAAGTTAGAGGAGTTGTCTACCGCACGATATTCTAGGGTATAATGTATCGAATCACGCGATAACTCGGGGATCAGAATGATGAAATAAAGAGCCTCAGAATCACAGCACTGATGAAATAAAGACTCAGAACACAGATACGGAAAAGGCCCACGTGATAGGAAGCTGTTGGATTGTGTGCATAGGAGTTTAGGGAGAAGGCCTGTAGAAGCCTTGTTGCCGCCCTGAGAGATACTGAACAGATACAGCTATGTCAGTTATCAACCATGCCTTAAGAAAATTTTAGACAAGCTGCCAGTTAGAGATGTCCTCAGTATTGATCAGTACATGGCAGAGACGGGGCCAAAGGGTACCTATCAAGCAGAAGATTAAAAATAGAAACGAGCAAGAAACAAACCCAGTACGGCAATAGCATCAGTTTAGATCAGCACGTACCGGTTATCATAAACCATGGACACACAGCACCAGACGGACAGACAAGACAACACACAAACCACACACAACACACATTCACACCACAGAAAACACGCAGCACAAACAACCCCCGGAATGCCGGTATTCAAAACAACTTACCGATCGTCCAGGGAAATAGAATATGTCCGTTCAAAACAGTCCTGATTGACATTAGACACGCTATATTTTTCTCACTCAACACGACTTTCCTATCGGTCGAAGGCATTCATTGCTCATGCTGGGTGGCCATATTATCTTTGCAAGACTTCACTATGTGATTCACAATCTTAAATCACTTTGCATGTGGTCAATGGGGGGGTCATCATTTCATATTTTTGCTTGTTATTGAAAGAGTTGGGTGACATGGGACTAATTGACATTAGCTGACCATGTTTGATTACAACCACCTGCACAGACTAAGACACATAAACAAAAGGCTAATTCGACAGCTTCAAAACACGATAAGACAGAATCCTGTTTATATTCGAAGGACTTCATGACGATATCACAAGACGAGTGAAATCGTTGGATGACGGACGGAGTGACTATATTTGAAGGCATCAACAGAAGTGTAAAACCTGGAGAGGGGAGAAGGCTGCGTAGAAGCCTCGTTGAGAGATACTGAACAGATACAGCTATTCCCAGTTATCTTACCAGCCTTAAGAAAAATTTAGTCATGCTCGACATGAAGTATTGATCAGTACATGGCAGAGATGAAGGCTTACCGGGGGCAGAAGATTAAAATATTCGGTCACAAACCCAGTACTCGGCAAGTTTAGATCGGTGAGCTCAGTCGGCTGGAGAGTTTCTGCACAACGGACCAGACGTTGCAAGCATCGGTGAGTTCAATACCGATTAAAAGACGGACAGAAAAACATTGACAGCTACGGTTTTTTCTACCTGGACGTCGACCGATGGGTTATAACGAATACATTTCATATTTTTGAGTTTTATTCAAATCACTAACGCTATATTACCAAACCTTCCAATACAACAAATCATCCTTGTATTCCAAACAAATGTTACTTACAAAGCCTTCGGTTGAAAGATATCCTCCTTAACGAAGAGCACGAGATTTGGCAGCACCCAATCGTCAAGTCATGACCTCTGTTTGTAAGCTTGCTAAATAAGCTGGCTTGGCCATTAGTAAATTCGGGGAGAAACAAATCTGTTTATTTGAACTGCTAGACGAGCACCAAAAATGACGGACGGACTTAAGGAGAAGGATGTCAAGACCGGTGGTTTGATGAGTATGTTCACAAAGCAGACCACAACACGCCATGGGCGTACGCCCGGTTGTCTATTTCTACTTCAACCACCTCCAGACCTTGCAAGCATGTCTGTGGTGAGCTGAATGGAGATTTCTGGAACCATCAGCTATCAAACCTACGTTGCAAGCATGTTATCAATACATAATAAAAGATATATCTTACCTGGCTACGACATACCAAACCTTCTTCAAATACAAAATCATCCTTGATTCCAAACAAATGTTACTTTACACAAAGCCTTCGGTGAAAGATATCCTCCTTAACGAAGAGCACGAGATTTGGCAGCACCTGTCGTCATTTCTCGCAATATAAATTACACTGGCCATAGAATTCGGGAGAAAACAAATCTTATTTGAATGATAGACGTTGTAAACTTGAGAAGGATGTCAAGTGCAGGCTGATAGTATGTTCACAAAGCAGACCACAACACGCCTGGCGTACGCCCGGTCGCATTTCTACTTCAAACCTCAACACCTTAGAGTGGTGTGGTTTGAACCATATGGGGCGTCGCGCTCTGACAGGTGTAAGAAAATGGTGGCCCTCAATGACTTTTTTTCGAGGCCTCATTCGTTGATCCTCGTCCCTTACTGCCATTGTTAGCTCCTGACGGAAAGACATGCACGTTGTCTTGCTTATTAGGAGCCAATGAATAGTTGATCCTTGATGTCTATATCGCATTTCTAAACGAGACTTTGTCAACAGAACTCGTCACAGGACGAGCAGACGGGAGCAAGAGGGAAGAACCTGGTAGCCTCAGATAGGTTTAGATACGGTGAGGCTTCACTTCACTTAAAGCGGCTGACTGTGACAGCTCAAAACAGCATGTCTGACGGAAGTCGCCAAATTGAAGAAGCTCTTACACGAGCTACTGATTGAGACTGACGGTAGCGTGATAGGCCGGATATATCACATTATGTACGCGGCAGCTCAAAACAGCATGGTGACGGAAGTAGCCAAAACAAGAAGCTCTTGACACTTACTGATTGAGACTGATGTAGTAGGTTATATAAGCTAGCAGGTGAGCTGAAAGATGGCAAATATTCCCTCCATTAAAGAACGAGCCCTTATTTGCGGGTCAATGGGTGTAATGACGTGTATTATAACGTTGTCATTTGTGTCAGTGATGTCACGCGTCTGGTGTTGTGTTGCTGTGCGTAGGTGACTGTGAAGTTGCTGTGGAGAGGCCGCTAAACATGCTGCTGGTACATGGGAAAATAACGGAGGACAGTGCAGCCCGTGTTATAGAGACGAGCCGCGCCAGCACGCTGTGTTTATTAACTTGGCTCAGAGCCAAGTTATGGCGATCACCCCGGTTTGTACGTTTCTATGTTTGGATGTTTGGATGTTTGTTAACTTTTTTTTTGTTTCGTGATACAGGTCGCAATTAGTGATATTTTCAATTGATTTTTTCTTCATTCGCTTGGCATGAATAATGCGCAGAACCGAGAGGTTTTGTTTTGACCTTGACTTAAAACTAAGGTCAAGGTCATCGAATAAGTGAAAATCTAGTACCTCGAATAACTCCGTTAATAATGGTCGGATCGTTACAAACTTTACACCATCGTGTAGCTCATTCAAATTGCAAACTTTTTCTAAATACATATACGGCGATCCAACCAATGGTTTTCCCAAGCGTCTAAGGTCGAAAAAAAGTGGTATCGGTCCAAATGGCAACAAAAGTTTCATGAATATTTTGAGCGCCTATAAAACCGTCAATACATGTCCGATGGTAATAAAATTTGGTTCACATGTTCTCAGCGACATACCGAGACGTATCCTAAAATATCATGAATGTCAATGACGTCACTTCCGGTCACGAAAGCATCAAAGTTTTCAAAAAATGACACAAGTTCAATGCTCAATATGTCCATACTTTAGAGTTCCATTTTTAAACAGTTTAGATATTCTGAAAGTGTAATGTAATTGTAAACTTTTTCTAAATATACTTAGTTGTAAATAATGCATTGTTAAAAAAATCGTAGCAGGTCGAAAATTTCTGGTAGCCAAAATCTCTAAACTTTTTTATTTCGCAATAGATTCATTAATTATGGTCCGATCGTAACAAAATTTACATTTTCTGAAAGCTGATGGAATTACCAAACTTTCATAATTAACATATGCAATCAATATATTCGTCCATTTCAAAGCGCGTTGAGTTGAAAAAGCAAATTTCACTCAGTAAATTTTCGTAAAATTTTCGATTGCTAATAAAATCGTAAATATTAGTTCAATGGTGATAAAAATTAAATCAGATGTTGACATGAACAGCGCGAATCTAATCCGCAAAATTTATTGATATCGGTTGCGTCACTTCCGGTTTCGAACGCATCAAAGCAAAAACGGCACTCAAATCTGAAGTTATAGCGTCGTTCGTCCGTCGTGAATGGTCGTATCGTGAATTTGTCTGCGCTCGAAGGAAGCCCATTCAATTCTGAACATAGCTGTAAAATTTTCTGCTCGAAATATATGACAGTTCTCTCATAAAGTAAGTTTGAAGTACAGTGGGTGTCATTTCTGATGGCTCGGCGCTGGCTTGTTTACAACAGCCTGCCTCTCGCGCTGAACAAAGGAATCTGCTCTCGCTTCGGGGTGCGCGGGGCGCTTGGCGCGGCAAGTACGGCAGGCCGCGGTACTATTAAATATGAAAATATGCTTTTCCTTGTGTCAGCCTCTGAATCATAGTTTATCGATAAATCTAGAGTAACTTGGTCAATTTTGGGTCAGTATTGAAATTTTGAAAAGTTTCCGACACTGTTAGCCAAGTTCACCCATGTCCTCATGGGCATCTCGTTAACTTGGCTCGAAGCCAAGTTATGGCGATCGGCCCGGTTTGTAAGTATGTATGTATGGATGTTTGTTAACATTTTTTTGTTTCGCGATACAGATCGCAATTTTTAACATTTTTCAGATTTTTTTTTTTTAAATGGTAGGGACCAATGATGCGCAGAACCGAGAGGTTTTGTTTTGACCTTGACCCAAAACTAAGGTCAAGGTCATCGAATATGTGAAAAAATAGTACCTCGAATAACTCCGTTAATAATGGTCGGATCGTTACAAAATTTACACCATCGTGTAGCTCATTCAAATTGCAAACTTTTTCTCATGCCATATGGGCTATCGCACCGACGGTTTTCCCAAGCGCCTAAGGTCGAAAAAACGTGGTATCGGTCCAAATGGCAATATAAGTTTCCTGAATATTTTGAGCGCCTATAAAACCGTCAATACATGTCCGATGGTAATAAAATTTGGTTCACATGTTCTCCGCAACATACCAAGACGTGTCCTAAAATAATCATGAATGTCGATGACGTTACTTCCGGTCACGAAAGCATCAAAGTTTTCAAAAAATGACACAAGTTCAATGCTCAATACGTCCGTACTTTAGAGTTCCATTTTTAAACAGTTTAGATATTCTGAAAGTGTAATATAATTGTAAACTTTTTCTAAATATACTTAGTTGTAAATAATGCATTGTTAAAAATATTGTAGCAGGTCGAAAATTTCTGGTAACCAAAATCTCTCAACTTATTGATTTCGCAATAAATTCACTAATTATCGTCCGATCGTAACAAAATTAACATTTTCTGAAAGCTGATACAATTGCCAAACTTTGATTGTTGACATATGCTATCAAAATATTCGTCGGTTTCAAAGCGCGTTGAGTTGAAAAAACAAATTTCACTCAGTCAATTTTCGTCAAATCTTCGATTGCTAATAAAATCGAAAATATCAGTTCTATACTCTATAGTCATAAAAAACTGCTCAGCTGTTGTCATCGACAGCACGAATCGTGTTCTCATGAATTGAGATGAAATAATTGTTGTGGCACGAAAATTCGGAAAAAAAATTATGTCCGTGTACGGGATTTGAACACCATATGGGATTTGAACACCGGCCTCTGGCATGGAAGTCCAAAACTATGCCGCTACGCCATGCGGCCTAGCACACTGATCAGTATTGTCATATATATATCATAACTATAATAGGTGCCAACAACAGCTAAACACTCAACATGATTGATAAACCCATAGTAATTTTGTTCATTATTGATTGATACGGATGTTTTATTGCTTGACGTTATTTGGCTTCTGAATGAATGTTTAAGGTTGATAGTCTCACAAAGGTCGCCGCTGCTGCCAGCTCGCTTTACGTGAAGCCGGCAAGCTGCAACACGAACCAGTCCAATTGACTGTCAAAATGTATGTCCCCTCAAATATTTAGCATATCGATGCAACACACAGCAAACGAAACCATGCCAGTCAATACTTTTTTATCACTCTTGGCTATCGATTGTTCCCACTAGACATCATAACGATGATAACGTAATGATGATTTGTGCCTTATGATTTTTCATTTCCCATGAATCACTTTGCAATCATAGTGGTTTTCATGATACCTGGGTGTATATAAATTATGGTTTTTAACTTGGCGTTATCATAACGCCAAGTTATGGCGATCGGCCCGGTTTGTAAGTTTGTGTGTTTGTGGGTGTGTGGGTGTGTGTGTTTGTTTGTTTGTTTAACAATTTTTTTGTTTCGCGATACAGGTCGCAATTATTGAAATTTTTCAATCGTTAGGGGTTAACGGTGCGCAGAACCGAGAGGTTTTGTTTTGACCTTGACCAAAACTAAGGTCAAGGTCATCGAATAAGTGAAAAACTAGTACCTCGAATAACTCCGTTAATAATAGTCGGATCGTTACAAACTTTACACCATCGTGTAGCTCATTCAAATTGCAAACTTTTTCTAAATTTATACGGCGATCCAACCAATGGTTTTCCCCAAGCGTCTAAGGTCGAAAAAAAGTGGTATCGGTCCAAATGGCAACAAAAGTTTCATGAATATTTTGAGCGCCTATAAAACCGTCAATACATGTCCGATGGTAATAAAAATTTGGTTCACATGTTCTCAACAACATACCAAGACGTATCCTAATATCATGAATGTCGATGACGTCACTTCCGGTCACGAAAGCATCAAAGTTTTCAAAAAATGACACAAGTTCAATGGTACTTAGAGTTCCATTTTTGAAAGTGTAATGTAATTGTAAAACTTTTCTAAATAACTTCGTAAATCATAGCAAAAAATCTCTAAACTTATTTATTTCGCGTTCATAATTATGGTCCGATTCGTAACAAAATTTACATTTTCGTGAATTACCAAACTTTCATAATTGACATATGCAATCAATATATTGTCGTTTTCAAAGCGCGTTGAGTTGAAAAAGCAAAATTTCACTCAGTCAATTTTCGTTGGCGTTGCTTTCGCCAACAATGGTGATAAAAATTATCAGATGTTGGAACAGCGCGAATCTAATCCGCAAAATTTATTGATATCGGTTGCGTCACTTCCGGACGAATCAAAGCAAAAACGTTAAAAGCTGAAGGGTACTCAAATCGGTCCGTCGTTCGTCCGTCGTGAAACAAAATTGTTGCGCTCGAAGGAAGCCATTAATTTTGTAAAATTTTCTGCTTGTCTATAAAAAATACAGGTCGCAATTATGGAAATTTTCCAATTTTTTCTTCGCCAATCGTTAGGGGTTAACGGTGCGCAGAACCGAGAGGTTTTGTTTTGACCTTGACCCAAAACTAAGGTCAAGGTCATTGAATAAGTGAAAAAACTAGTACCTCGAATAACTCCGTTAATAATAGTCGGATCGTTTACAAACTTTACACCATCGTGTAGCTCATTCAAATTGCAAACTTTTTCTAAATACTTATACGGCGATCCAACCAATGGTTTTCCCAAGCGTCTAAGGTCGAAAAAAAGTGGTATCGGTCCAAATGGCAACAAAAGTTTCATGAATATTTTGAGCGCCTATAAAACCGTCAATACATGTCCGATGGTAATAAAATTTGGTTCACATGTTCTCAACAACATACCAAGACGTATCCTAAAATATCATGAATGTCGATGACGTCACTTCCGGTCACGAAAGCATCAAAGTTTTCAAAAAATGACACAAGTTCAATGCTCAATATGTCCATACTTTAGAGTTCCATTTTTAAACAGTTTAGATATTCTGAAAGTGTAATGTAATTGTAAACTTTTTCTAAATATACTTAGTTGTAAATAATGCATTGTTTAAAAAAATTGTAGCAGGTCGAAAATTTCTGGTAACCAAAATCTCTCAACGTTTTAATTTCGCAATAAATTCACTAATTATCGTCCGATCGTAACAAAATTACCATTATCTAAAAGCTGACACAGTTACTAAACTTTGATAATTGACATACGCTATCAAAATATTCGTCGTTTTCAAAGCGCGTTGAGTTGAAAAAACAAATTTCACTCAGTCAATTTTCGTCAAATTTTCGATTGCTAATAAAATCGTAAATATCAGTTCTATAATCATAAAAATCTGCTCAGCTGTTGTCATCGACAGCACGAATCGTGTTCTATTGAAATTAGATGAAATAATTGTTGTGGCACGAAAATTCGGAAAAAAAATTATGTCCGTGTGCTGTATTTGAACACCGGCCTCTGGCATGGAAGTCTAAAACATTACCGCTACGCCACGCGGCCTAGCACACTAGCATGCATTGTCATATATGAATAATAAGTATTACAGGTGCCAACAAGAGCTAAACACTCAACATGATTGATAAATCCATAGTAATTTTGTTAATTATAGGTTGATACGGATTTTTTATTGCTTAATGTTGTTTGGCTTCTGAATGAATATTTAAGGTTGATAGTTTCACAAAGGTCACCGCTGCTGCCAGCTCGCTTTGCGTAAAGCCGGCAAGCAGCAATACGGACCAGTCCAATGTCCGATTATTACGACATTTACGCGGCAACTATGGCACGCCGCGAAACTTATTAATATATTATTAATTTCTTTTTGCCAGCTAAATCAATGTCAATCTATCATGAACCCGGAAAACAGTTTTATGGAAGCCCACCCTATTCTAGCTGTGCACGCCGCCGGTATAAATTTATATTACCACCGTCCGCGGCTAACTCAATTCTTAACTTACCATGAGACTATTGTTAATATCGCGAAATTGTATTCGCCTAGTAATCTTGGCCACTCGCATTCACTGCTTAATATATACGGGCATAATAATTTGATATTAAAACACCTTAAAATTCTGAAAGTGTAATGTAATTGTAAACTTCAGACCCGTTACTAGGAATTAATGTAGGGATTATCTGAAATGAGCTAAGCAGATCTTCTAGCATACACTGCCATTCTGACCATGATTAAAGGATAAATTTGGCATATGAGCGAAAATACTGAGGCTGAGTGGGGGGTATTGTCTGATTCACCCGTCACCCTCTTGAATACGGACCTACATAACCGTTGCTAATAAAAATTGGTTGACAATACTACAATTTTTTTAATTTCTTTATTCTTCAATCGATAGGCGGCAATGATACGCAGAACCGATAAGTTTTGTTTTGACCATGACCAAAAATAAGATAGTTGTCAACGAAAAAGTGAAAAACTAGTATCTCGAATAACTCCGCTAATAATGGTCGGATTGTTACAAATTTTACACCATTGTGTACCTCTATTGACATATGATGCCATCCAACCCACGGTTTTCCCAGGCGTCTAAGGTCGAAAAATCGAGGGATCAGTCCAAATGGCAACAATAGTTTGATGAATATTTCGAACGCGTATAAAACAACCAATAAATGTCCTATAGTTCTAAAAATTGGTTTACATGTTCTCCGAGACATACTAAGACGTATCCTTAAATATTGTGGATGTCGATGACGTCACTTCCGGTCATGATAGCCTTGCCTCAATCCTTGATATCACCCTAACGTATGGTGCGACTTTAAAAAGATTTATAGTTCTTTGTAGCATGATTTATTGGCCAATTGTTCATATCAATTGTCATGATAAATTGTGCATATTTCGCCCCGTAGCCCGCACTCGAAAATTTGATAACCATGATAACTTTGGTAACTTTTGGCCGATTTTGGTCAATTGTGCCCGGTTCTGAAAATGTTGCAATTATTTGGATGCAGTTCGCCAAGTTCCCACATGGCTCCCATGGGCCTCTTGTTTTGGTAATTATCATTTTTAAAAGGCCAAGTTCCCCCATGGTTTCATGGGCATCTTGTTAACTTGGCGAATCCCTTCGCCAAGTTATGGCGATCAGCCCGGTCCTTATGTTTGTGGGATGTTGGTTTGTAACTTTTTTTTGTTTCGCGATACAGGTCGCAATTTTTGAAATTTTCCAATTTTTTCTTCACCCATCGTTAGGCGTCAGTGATGCGCAGAACCGAGAGGTTTTGTTTTGACCTTGACCCGAAAGTAAGGTCAAGGTCATCGAATAAGTGAAAAACTAGTATCTCGAATAACTCCGTTATTAATGGTCGGATCGTTACAAACTTTACACCATCGTGTAGCTCATTCAGTTTGCAAACTTTTTCTAAAACTTATACGGCGATCCAACCAATGGTTTTCCCGAGCGCCTAAGGTCGAAAAAACGTGGTATCAGTCCAAATGGCAACAAAAGTTTCATGAATATGTTGAGCGCCTATCAGATATCATTTGTTGTGATCCGCGATACAGGTCGCAATTTTGGAAATTTTCCAATTTGTTCTTCACCCATCGTTAGGGGGTAATGATGCCCAGAACCGAGAGGTTTTGTTGTGACCTTGACCTGAAACTAAGGTCAAGGTCATCGAGTAAGTGAAAATCTAGTAACTCGAATAACTCCGTTAATAATGGTCGGATTGTTAAAAACTTTACACCATCGTGTAGCTCATTCCAATTGCAAACTTTTTCTAAATACATATACGGCGATCCAACCAATGGTTTTCCCAAGCGTCTAAGGTCGGAAAAAAGTGGTATCGGTCCAAATGGCAACAAAAGTTTCCAGAATATTTTGAGCGCCTATAAAACCGTCAATACATGTCCGATGGTAATAAAATTTGGTTCACATGTTCTCAGCGACATACCAAGACGTATCCTAAAAATATCATGAATGTCGATGACGTCACTTCCGGTCACGAAAGCATCAAAGTTTATAAAAAATGACACAAGTTCAATGCTCAATACGTCCATGCTTTAGAATTTCATTTAAAAACAGTTTAGATATTCTGAAAGTGTAATGTATTTGTAAACTTTTTCTAAATATACTTAGTTGTAAATAATGCATTGTTAAAAAAATTGTAGCAGGTCGAAAATTTCTGGTAACCAAAATCTCTCAACGTTTTAATTTCGCAATAAATTCACTAATTATCGTCCGATCGTAACAAAATTACCAGTAGTATCTAAAAGCTGACACAGTTACTAAACTTTGATAATTGACATATGCTATCAAAATATTCGTCGTTTTTCAAAGCGCGTTGAGTTGAAAAAACAAATTTCACTCAGTCAATTTTCGTCCAATTTTCGATTGCTAATAAAATCGTAAATATCAGTTCTATAATGATAAAAAATCTGCTCAGCTGTTGTCATCGATAGCACAAATCGTGTTCTATTGAAATTAGATGAAATAATTGTTGTGGCACGAAAATTCAGAAAAAAAAATTATCTCCGTGTACGGGGATTTGAACACCGGCCTCTGGCATGGAAGTCTAAAACTGAGCCGCTACGCCACGCGGCCTAGCACACTAGAATGCATTGTCATATATAAATAATAATTATTACAGGTGCCAACAACAGCTAAACACTCAACATGATTGATATATCCATAGTAATTTTGTTAATTATAGGTTGATACGGATTTTTTTATTGCTTAATGTTGTTTTGCTTCTGAATGAATGTTTAAGGTTGATAGTTTCACAAAGGTCACCGCTGCTGCCAGCTCGCTTTGCGTAAAGCCGGCAAGCAGCAATACGGACCAGTCCAATTCACTGTAAAAAATGAATGTCCTCTAAAAAAAAATTTGCATATCGATGCAACACATCGCAAACGAAGCCATGCCAGTCAATACTTCTTTATCACCCTTGGTTATCGATGGTTCCCATTAGACATCATAACTATGATAACGTACCTTATGATTTTTCATTTCCCTTTCGTGCTACACAAACAAGAGGCCCGTAGATACATGGGGAAACCTCGAGGCCCACGGGCAAAATTCAAAATTGGCCCCCATTAATTCATCTTATTGTATATATCATAACGTAATGATGATTTACACGTTATGATTTTTCATTTCCCATGAATCACTTTGCAATCATAATGATTTTCAACATAAGAGGCATGATAACTTAGGTAATTTGTGACCGATTTTGGTCAATTGTGGCCCCATTCTGAAATTGTTGCAATTATTTGGATGCAGTTCGCCAAGTTCCCACATGGCTCCCATGGGCCTCTTGTTAACTTGGCTCAGCCAAGTTATGGCGATCGGCCCGGTTTGTAAGTTTGTATGGATGTTTGTTAACTTTTATTTGTTTCGCGATACAGGTCGCAATTTTTGAAAATTTTCCAATTTTTTCTTCACCAATCGTTTGGCGCCCATGATGCGCAGAACCGAGAGGTTTTGTTTTGACCTTGACATCATATCAAGGTCAAGGTCACGTTGTGAATTTTTCAATCCTTTATATCTTCTTAATCTACGGTGCGATTTTTCTAAAGTTTACAGTTCCTTGTAGCCTGATTTATTCGCCAACTTTCCATGTCAAATATCATGAAAAAATATGCACATTTCGCCACGTAGCCCCCACTCGAAAATTTTGTGGTAGTGTTTTACCACATTTTTCAATCGCTTATAACTTCAACAATATTCGATGGATGGTCATAAAAAAATTGGGTCGAATGTTCACAGAATCACTGGCTATCGGAAGATAAGTGTTTTTTTTTATGTCGATGATGTCACTTCCGGTTACGAGCAAAACAACGTTATTTAGCTGGGCAATCGAAAGTTATTGCATCATTACTCCGTCGTTAATGGTCGTATCGTAAAAATGTTTTTGCACCTGAAGGTAGCCCATACACATCCGAACTTGAAACTTATCCATCTAATTGTTTATGTCTTATAGTTTTCTCACAAACTGAGCTTAAAGTTAAAAAGTGACCCCCAAATGCATTAACACCCCAATATGTTTAATACTACTGGGTCGATTTTGAAAATTTAAACATGAATTTGAAGGTTACTTTTCGAGTAACATTTCGTACGCAGTGTAGCAGCAGGAAGCAGGAATTATGCGTAGTTTTCTCACGAATCGCCGGTAAAAGTTCGGAAAACAGCTAAAATTGGCAATTTTTTTTCGATCACTTGTAAAATCGACAATATTCGTTCGAGGGTCACAAAACGTGGGTAAAATGTTACCATGGAGAGCGTGTACCGAATGATGATTCTTTTGGGGAAGTCGCTGATGTCATTTCCGGTCACGAACGAGTGAAAGTTAAAATTCGACTAAAATCTGAAGTTATCGCGTCGTTTCTCTGTCGCGAATGGTCGTATTGTGAATTGGTTTGCTCGAGAAGGAAGCCCATTCAATTCTGAACAAAGTGTATAATTTTCTGCTCTTAATACCCAACAGTTTTCTCACAAAGTAAGTTTGAAGTACAGTGGGTGTCATTTCTGCTGGCACTTCGCTGCAGCCGCCTTGTCGCGCGCAGAACAAAGGAATCCGCTTGGCGCGGCCGCCTGCGAGAATCAGGTCAAGTCGCAGTGCCTCTCGCGCTACACAAGCAAGAGGCCCAGGGTACATGGGGGAACTTGTCGAACTGCATCAGGAAAATTTCAAAATCGGCCAACTAATTCATCTTATTGTATATATTTAATTAAGATCCATATAATGGAAGCCTATCTCAATTGTTAACTTGAAAAAAAATTTAAATTTTCCCCATTTGTCACAAAAAATTATAATCCATGATAACTTAGATAATTTTTTGGCCGATTTTGGTCAATTGTGGCCCAATTTTGAAATTGTTGCAATTATTTGGATGCGGTTTGCCAAGTTCCCCCATGTACCCATGAGCCTCTTGGCTATCGATTGTTCCCACTAGACATCATAACGATGATAACGTAATGGTGATTTGTGCCTTATGATTTTTCATTTCCCATGAATCACTTTGCAATCATAATTGTTTCTTGATTCATGGGTGTATATATATAATGTTTTTTGTTGCAATTATTATTTTTAAAAGGCCAAGTTCACCCATGGTTTCATGGGCATCTTGTTAACTTGGCGTTATCATAACGCCAAGTTACCGATCGGCGCCGGTTGTGCATTTGTTGGATGTTGTTAACTTTTTTTGTTTCGCGATACAGGTCGCCAATTTTTGAAATTTTCTCAATTTTTTCTTCACCAATCGTTTGGCGCCCATGATGCGCAGAACCGAGAGGTTTTGTTTTGACCTTGACATCATATCAAGGTCAAGGTCACGTTGTGAATTTTTCAATCCTTTATATCTTCTTAATCTACGGTGCGATTTTTCTAAAGTTTACAGTTCCTTGTAGCCTGATTTATTCGCCAACTTTCCATGTCAAATATCATGAAAAAATATGCACATTTCGCCACGTAGCCCCCCACTCGAAAATTTTGTGGTAGTGTTTTACCACATTTTTCAATCGCTTATAACTTCAACAATATTCGATGGATGGTCATAAAAATTGGGTCGAATGTTCACAGAATCACTGGCTATCGGAAGATAAGTGTTTTTTTTATGTCGATGATGTCACTTCCGGTTACGAGCAAAACAACGTTATTTAGCTGGGCAATCGAAAGTTATTGCATCATTACTCCGTCGTTAATGGTCGTATCGTAAAAATGTTTGCACCTGAAGGTAGCCCATACACATCCGAACTTGAAACTTATCCATCTAATTGTTTATGTCTTATAGTTTTCTCACAAACTGAGCTTAAAGTTAAAAAGTGACCCCCAAATGCATTAACACCCCAATATGTTTAATACTACTGGGTCGATTTTGAAAATTTAAACATGAATTTGAAGGTTACTTTTCGAGTAACATTTCGTACGCAGTGTAGCAGCAGGAATTATGCGTAGTTTTCTCACGAATCGCCGGTAAAAGTTCGGAAAACAGCTAAAATTGGCAATTTTTTTTCGATCACTTGTAAAATCGACAATATTCGTTCGAGGGTCACAAAACGTGGGTAAAATGTTACCATGGAGAGCGTGTACCGAATGATGATTCTTTTGGGGAAGTCGCTGATGTCATTTCCGGTCACGAACGAGTGAAAGTTAAAATTCGACTAAAATCTGAAGTTATCGCGTCGTTTCTCTGTCGCGAATGGTCGTATTGTGAATTGGTTTGCTCGAGAAGGAAGCCCATTCAATTCTGAACAAAGTGTATAATTTTCTGCTCTTAATACCCAACAGTTTTCTCACAAAGTAAGTTTGAAGTACAGTGGGTGTCATTTCTGCTGGCACTTCGCTGCAGCCGCCTTGTCGCGCAGAACAAAGGAATCCGCTTGGCGCGGCCGCCTGCGAGAATCAGGTCAAGTCGCAGTGCCTCTCGCGCTACACAAGCAAGAGGCCCAGGGTACATGGGGGAACTTGTCGAACTGCATCAGGAAAATTTCAAAATCGGCCAACTAATTCATCTTATTGTATATATTTAATTAAGATCCATATAATGGAAGCCTATCTCAATTGTTAACTTGAAAAAAAATTTAAATTTTCCCCATTTGTCACAAAAAATTATAATCCATGATAACTTAGATAATTTTTGGCCGATTTTGGTCAATTGTGGCCCAATTTTGAAATTGTTGCAATTATTTGGATGCGGTTTGCCAAGTTCCCCCATGTACCCATGAGCCTCTTGGCTATCGATTGTTCCCACTAGACATCATAACGATGATAACGTAATGGTGATTTGTGCCTTATGATTTTTCATTTCCCATGAATCACTTTGCAATCATAATTGTTTTCTTGATTCATGGGTGTATATATATAATGTTTTTTGTTGCAATTATTATTTTTAAAAGGCCAAGTTCACCCATGGTTTCATGGGCATCTTGTTAACTTGGCGTTATCATAACGCCAAGTTATGGCGATCGGCCCGGTTTGTAAGTTTGTGTGTGGGTGGGTTTGTTTGTTAACAATTTTTTGTTTCGCGATACAGGTCGCAATTTTTGAAATTTTCCAATTTTTTTTTCGCCCATCGCTAGGCGCTAATAAGGCGCAGAACCGAGAGGTTTTGTTTTGACCTTGACCCAAAACTAAGGTCAAGGTCATTGAATAAGTGAAAAACTAGTACCTCGAATAACTCCGTTAATAATGGTCGGATCGTTACAAACTTTACACCATCGTGTAGCTCATTCAAATTGCAAACTTTTTCTAAATTCATATACGGCGATCCAACCAATGGTTTTCCCAAGCGTCTAAGGTTGAAAAAAAGTGGTATCGGTCCAAATGGCAACAAAAGTTTCATGAATATTTTGAGCGCCTATAAAACCGTCAATACATGTCCGATGGTAATAAAATTTGGTTCACATGTTCTCAGCGACATACCAAGACGTATCCTAAAATATCATGAATGTCGATGACGTCACTTCCGGTCACGAAAGCATCAAAGTTTTCAAAAAATGACACAAGTTCAATGCTCAATATGTCCATACTTTAGAGTTCCATTTTTAAACAGTTTAGATATTCTGAAAGTGTAATGTAATTGTAAACTTTTTCTAAATATACTTAGTTGTAAATAATGCATTGTTAAACAAATTGTAGCAGGTCGAAAATTTCTGGTAACCAAAATCTCTCAACTTATTTATTTCGCAATAAATTCACTAATTATCGTCCGATCGTAACAAAATTAACATTTTCTGAAAGCTGAAACAATTGCCAAACTTTGGATTTGACATATTCTATCAAAATATTCGTCGTTTTCAAAGCGCGTTGAGTTGAAAAAACAAATTTCACTCAGTCAATTTTCGTCAAATTTTCGATTGCTAATAAAATCGTAAATATCAGTTCTATAGTGATAAAAAACTGCTCAGCTGTTGTCATCGACAGCACGAATCGTGTTCTATTGAAATTAGATGAAATAATTGTTGTGGCACGAAAATTCGGAAAAAAAATTATGTCCGTGTACTGGATTTGAACACCGGCCTCTGGCATGGAAGTCTAAAACTGTGCCGCTACGCCACGCGGCCTAGCACACTGATCGGTATTGTCATATATATATCATAAGTATAACAGGTGCCAACAACATTTAAACGCTCAACATGATTGATATATCCATAGTAATTTTGTTAATTATAGGTTGATACGGATTTTTTATTACTTAATGTTGTTTGGCTTCTGAATGAATGTTTAAGGTTGATAGTTTCACAAAGGTCGCCGCTGCTGCCAGCTCGCTTTGCGTAAAGCCGGCAAGCAGCAATACGGACCAGTCCAATTCACTGTAAAAATGTATGTCCTCTTAAAAAAAATTGCATATCGATGCAACACACAGCAAACGAAACCATGCCCAGTCAATACTTCTTTATCATCCTTGCTTATCGATGGTTCCCATTAGACATCATAACGATGATAACGTACCTTATGATTTCCCTCTTGTGCTACACAAACAAGAGGCTCGTAGATACATGGGGAAACCTTGAGGCCCATGGGCAAATTTCAAAATCGGCCCACTAATTCATCTTATTGTATATATTATAACGTAATGATGATTTATACGTTATGATTTTTCATTTCCCATGAATCACTTTGCAATCATAATGATTTTCAACATAAGAGGCATGATAACTTAGGTAATTTTTGGGTAATTTTTATAGCAGGGTTTTTCTCAAAAGTACTTTGCTTGCTAAATGATAATCTGGTGCCGTGTTCCTGACGGGAAAGTCGCTGTTTTACCCGATCCCCTGGTTTCTCGCTGAGACACGAAATCGGGATATGCATTAAGCGGCAGGCCAGCTATCTTCTATGTATACATAATATCTTTTACGTAAACATAGATGAGAGCAGTTAATGCAAATCCCTGTGGGTTGTCTGGTCTAAAGGACGGAAAACACTTGACATGGACCAAGCACAGAAACACAAACAAAGGATATAAAATTGAGCTGATCAAACATTGAAAGAAGCGCTACTCACTGAAATTATCAGTAGTCATATTCCAATGTAAACAGGTAAACCCCCTTCAATAGCCGACCCGGTTGATCAGGAACACACAGGCGGTAGCCTTACTCCCAGTGATATACAGGGCTGAGTGGAACGAGGGTAATCGGTAGCAATTTAGTCACGCGAAGAAAGTGATAATCGATGCCGTTATCATCTCACTCTTCGTTATCATCATTTGTAGAATTATCACCACCGCCACCATCATCATCATCATCATCATCATAATCGTCGTTGTTGTCGTCGTCATCAATATCATCAGCTGTAGCTTCATCTGCTTAATAATCAAACTGGTCACTATAACCAAGATCACTCCTAATATTCACGTTTTTGTAAGTGTCGATATCCTCATCCCACTACAATCATCGTCATCATCAACATATCTACTGTCGACAGATAATGAACCACACTTGAAACTTGCTAGTTTTATACCGACTGCATTCTGGATGCTGACGAGGGTGGCCACTTATTCATGAGTTGTGGATCGTAAAACAACTCTTTCTGTTATGCTGCTTTATGACAACTTTATCAACCATACAATGCGAACGGTGACATCCTGAACAACCATATGGAAATGGCGTGTCATTTAAGAGGTGCCGTTTTTATGGCAGCTATTAATAGATGGCAGAGGAACGTTCTGTTTGGGACGTGACTACCAGAAAACAGACTAGACCATGATGTCTGAAGTTATATATACTAACATGCCCCGAGAATGCATAAGCTGCATTTTGAAAAAATATGGTCAATTATTTTATCTTCTAACAGTCCCGGTTTTGTTATTTCAACAACGTGCAGGCCTTCTTTTACTCAGCCTAGACTGGGTTGACCTTCTCCTACTTGACCCAGTTGCCCTTAGCACACAACCACAGACACTTCCTTCTGAATGGAAGTGCAGCCCATAATAGGGACAAAGTTTCATTATAGGTACGAATCTTGGCCAGGCGCTTGTAGGGCCACCCGTAATCTTGGGTATGGTTTCTGCTAGGTATACACCCATGTGGCTTTATCTCTAACGGAGATGTTCGCATACACTTACGTCTCCTTATCTTTAATGGAGATTCTTGTTTACAAAACAGCCACTTATTCAAGAAGGGGCTGTATTGTTAACAGTTCACTCGTGATTGGCTTTGAAAAGCATGTAGAATGGTCCTGTATGATATGTAATCTATTCTGGACTTTTCTAGCCCTAAAGCGGGGATATAGTTGCGGTTCAGTGTTGGTGCCTACTCCACACTTTAGACAAAGGAGCTGGGAATGATAAATTATAGCGCTTCTTGTGAGTTTTATGGGGGCCAGCTACATGTGTTTTATTATATTTACCTGCTATTATCGATGGCTATGAAAGCTGGCCTAATCTCTGAATGGGGATTCCCCAAGCCTCCTTGAAGGTTGTATTTGTCCACGCTTTATATTCCAGATCTGTGGTATATTGAATAGACGAAGTTTGTTATGCAAATGAACAGAATACCAAAGGAGTTGTCACTAATTGACTGGTGAATCATTCGTGCCTGAAAGTGTCAGGTTATCACTGGCTGAAGCCGTGCGCTTTGTCTCAAGCCCCATAATACAATACACTCGCACCAGGATGAACTGCCCACTGTGTGGAAAGACCATGTTAAACCTGATAAGACATCTTAGGGATCGTCATGACTTTACTCAGGCTGGTGCGTCTCTCTATCAAAAGAACCTTCATGGCAAGGTGCAGTTGGAGCAGAAAAGAAGGGGTGACGCTTCTGACAAACGGAAATTAAAAAACTGTCCCTTCCCAAAGTGCGGAAGTGTCGTAACACGGCTGGACAAGCACCTTGGCATGAAACACAAGATACGAAATAGAACTGAGAAATATCGAGGGTGTCCAAACACTCATTTGCCATTAACAGGTCCCGCAAAGTGGGTGAGGCCGAGCACGTTGAACCATTGCAATATGACCATTGACACTGATTCTGCTCCGCTACTCTTGCGCCTGCTTCACCACATGCACCTGTGCCTGCTGCTGTATCTGATGCGCCAGTGTCCGCTTCTATGTCTGGACTTGCCCATATTCCAGCGCCTGCTCTTGGTCCGGCAACATCATCTCCGTTTGCACTTGTCGCGACGACATACCAGTGTTAGGGCAAGCTTCCAATTTCACAGAACTGTCTTCTGCGCCAAATTACGAGTTGTCATCTTCTCATCATTTTATTTTTCATTTTCAACGGGGTCCTTACACAACATACTGCATACTCTCTTAATCGGTCATTTGTCGATGTAGAGGAACTTGATTGCTTCGTATCCTGTATTATGCATGATACAAAACGATATATTAGGTTGTTTTTATTGTAATTAGTGCGTCATGTACCTGTTCAGTAAAGTGCCTTCCGTATAGACAACCAAGGTCGAGCAGTTCCGCGCCTGGCTACCAACGATATCTGGGGCTGGGTGAAGCAAGGCCAGTGTGAAGGTCGTCGCAGACCAAGTCGGTTACCTGATGTTCCTTATTAAAGGAGGAAAAGATGAGCTAAACAAAAATTTCCTTGTTTTAGAGGAAGAGTTTCTTGACAAGGAATTGGCAGGAAACAAAGCCAAGACCATTCAGGCTTATCTATTTTCAATGATAAAATTTTAGAATATGGAAGGGTCCAAGGTTTTCCTTTGGCTAAACAGGACCCGATCATAACGAAACAGGTGCAGCTGTGTTGCGGAGGCCTGAGGAAGACCATATAGGAGAGGACGTGGCAAGGAAAATAGAAGACCATAGTAAGTAATGAACATGCTTAAATGTCAAATACAACGATTTTCAACATTTCCCATTGATGTGTGGCAAAATTGGGAAGAATATCTAATTATCTGATTGCAGCTTGTATTTCAATTAACTAGCAAGTATTAGCGTTAAAAACATCCCCATAAGACTCAAATAAAATCCGAAGCCATCTCCAAGATGCCATTTTGCATCAATTGGTTCTCGACCCCGACCGAATTTGACAGCAGTGGGAGCGAAGAGGCGAATTGTTCTTTTGTCAAATTATATTCACTCAATGAAACTAACCTTACAGAGTTGGCTGAGCTTGGAGATACATCTACCCCCTAGTAACGGCTGGCCCACTCACTAGCCCCGCATCCAGGGTCCAGTAAAAAAAAGGGCCTCTCTTGGAACCGCCTTATTTGTTGGACAGCCCATCTAAGCTTTACGAATCTTCCAAATGTGTGGAAGTGCAGCCCATAATTTGGCCAAAGTTTTATAATACATATGAATATTGGCCAGGCGCTCTTCATGTGCTTGTAGGGGTACCTGTAATGTTGGGTATGCTTTCAACTAGGTATACACTCATTTGGCTTTATCTCTAACAGAGATGTTCGCATACACTAACGTCACCTTATCTCTAATGAAGATTTTTGTATACAAAATGCCACTTATTGAAGGCGGGGCTGTACTGTTTACTGTATTTTCAAAAACATGTAGAATGGTTCTGTATGGTTTGCAATCTATTCTGGACTTTTCTAGCCCTAAGACCGGGGCATAGCTGCGGTTTAGTGTGGGTGCCTACTCCACACTTTAGAGAAAGGAACTGGGGGTGATATATTATTGCGCTTGTTTAGAGCTCTATTGGCCAGCTACTTCTGTTTTGATAAAGTTTACCTGCCACTATCGATGTTGAATACGCAAAGCTGGCCTAATCTCTGAAAGGGGATTCTTCAAGCCTCCTTAAAAGTTGTATTGCGCAACCATTTACACGCTATATATACCAGGCCTGTGGTATATTGAATAGACGAGGTTTGTTAGGCCAATGAACAGGATAGAAACGGCGCACAAAAGCGTATTGCTGAGCTTGAAGATCGAGTAAAAGAGTGTGAGGAAGAAGGAGGTTATCTGGTGGAAGAAACTATGACCTGGTGGAGCGCGTGCAATATCTGGAGGAGCTTGTTGTCTCTGGTGTTCGTCCACGACCGTTATAACTGCATGTATTAATTACCGTTGATTTCCTGGCCTGGTGAGTGAAGTATTTGGCAAGTGTGCTGCTATCATTTTTCGACCATTTAAACTTATTTTTTTCATTCTGGCCAACGTTTGACAATCTGCTAGTATGTATACAAATGATATATATCCACTGCCTGATCATGATGATGACCGATCATAACGGTTCAACAAGTTAGTAAATCCGTCAGTAAGGGCAATGGAGTAAGGATTATTCTAGGTCTTTTATATATTTTAAGATTTTTGCTACTGAGCAAATTTAAAGTCTCATTCGGAAGACAAAACACTATTTTGATATACAAAGCATTTGTGATGGCCACAGGTGTTTAATCGCGTGGCTAATTCTACCGAAACACAGTGGTAAGTATTGAGGTATTATTTTTGACTATGGTGGCAGTCATGGCCAAGACACCTATAGCAAGCTATCTATAACTTATTAGTTGCGACTGCTGAATAGATCTGATCGTAAGAGTTGCTAATCGAAGTTATTGGAAACCACTCCAATGTAGACGATTTTAGTGAATTAAACAGTTGGCTCAAGCAAGTAAAGCGGATCAAGGAAAGTATTGGAGGGAATAGATGAAGAGAGAGAAAAAGCTTGTGATGGCTCATGGTAACCTGTAGAGAGGCATGTGATTGTGTCTTTTTTGCTATTCATAAAGAAGTCTAGAGCACTATCATTCATTCCTGATCACTACAACATGATATCTCTAATAGATAATGTGATTAATACTAGATTCCACCTCCAGGGGCCCATGGGAGCCGCCCCAAAGCAGCCATGAAGCCTGGCCCGTCTGGACTGCTCTTGTTTTCGCTGTGTATGAGGCCGATTAAACTGACTGTGTTAAAATAACTCTGGCTAGGATAGGAGGCTTATGCTGTTAATATGAACAGTCGCTACAGGTCAAATCAGAATATACTTAGTGTCTCCATTACCTGGCGTTTTCTGTAACATTTAATTAAGGAGACATCGACGAATGAGTCTGAGTAAGATTGATTGTGAAACGGGACTATGGTTCATCCTAGCAAGTTAAGCTTTGATTATATTTGCTGTAACGCATGTTTCTCGTTACCATCCCGACATCAGCTTCATTAGCAGCTGACCAGCGTTCTGCTTATCATGTATTGAGCCTGATGTCCTAAGGTGTCTGCGGCAGGTTACCGTAAACAGGGTTACTGGAAACACCACAGACATCTGTGTTGTGAGGAGGCGGTACATATCGATGTAGACAAGGATTTTCAAAGCTGGCCAATGAGTTAGCAAGAACCATCGCCTTACAGGATCATATTCAGACGGGTATAGACGAAGATATTGCACCATGAAAGAACCACCCGAATAATGGATGCAATCTGTTGAGTGTGCGGAGTGATTGATGCGCCGGTCATCGTTCAATCACTGGATATGTTCACGGACATGCCCCTAACGAATCCTTATCTCGACCTCAACTCAACCAGACTGTCTCGCATGTCTCAGTAAATCAACTACCGGGATACATCCATAACAGTGATTGATGGACAATAAGCGCACCATATATAGCTTTGCCAACATAATGTAAATGTGTGACAGTCATGGCCTCTCTATGAGATTCATGCTGATCGGCTGGGACAGAAGAGAGCTGACATATTTTAGGTCATGACCATAATGTACCAATATACCCGAGAGTAGATAATAATCGCATCCCAATTGTAGCAAAACAAGTTGTATAAACTCCGCACTTTCTATACTGTATTACATTGTGCCCATGTAGTAATTGCGTCAAATCGCGTTAGCACCCACTAGATCCATACCATCATTAAAAATCTATACACATCGATTCCACTTACCGACCAATCAAAACACATTCTTTGTGCATAACACTTTGATGATCAAATATGATTGCGCCACTTCCTTTATGAAGCTGTTGTGTGCGTTCAGCACAGCAAAAGTATATCCCACAAATGTCGTTGCGATTAATACTCAACACTCCATGAATTATTTCGCAATGTTCCCTTCCCAGTCACTCGATCCTTACCGAAAAC
The DNA here is from genome assembly GCA_034190875.2 of Urechis unicinctus. Classification (NCBI taxonomy): domain Eukaryota; kingdom Metazoa; phylum Annelida; class Polychaeta; order Xenopneusta; family Urechidae; genus Urechis; species Urechis unicinctus. The sequence continues at coordinate 32,132,596 of CM067355.1, forward strand.
GCTCACACTCTTGTCGAATTTATCTTGATCATCGTAGCTTTAAACGCGTCACCACGTCTACGACCAGGGGCCGTGTCCATAAAGAATCTTAACTTGAGTCGTCTTGACTTGAGTCGGCGAGCTAAGCTGAGTCCGCGAACTCAGGCGTATCCACAAAACAAATTGTTAGCAAACTCAGCTGAGACCGCCAGCTCAGAGCTGGCAAACAGCCAAAACGAACTATTTTTGTGCGAATCGAACTATTTGACGAATTTTTTGGCGCAACCACTGTATCTATACCCCCAGCAGACGACAAAAGCCGAAATGGCTGCATAACAGAGATCGGGCAATTGGTCGGAGCGAGAGGAGTTATTATTAATGGAGGCTGTACGAGAGAGATAGGCTGTTATAGAAGGCCGGTTTTCTGTTCATTTATGTAAGGCTGACAAAATCCAGGCGTGGAAAGAAGTCCTTTTAGCAATAAATAAGTGAGTTTCCGATACATTTATAACCACAGAATAACCACTACGAATGCTGTTCATTATTGCAGGATTCTGACTTGTAATGATATCGTTGGAGGTGATAGGATATAGCGACCTCTATCGTTTTGTTGTCATGTTGGGTGACAATAAATATCTTTTTTAGTTGTACAAAATCTTGCTCAGGATTTATCATGGCGCAGTCGGCAGGATCTGTCCGTCGGCAGGATTTGTCCTGTAAGTAACCTGAATATATTCATATCAGCCGTACGTCAACCGTATCCCCGTTATTATGCATAGACATCCACAAGCGGGCGATAATAGCGGCGAAACTTTGAATGATCGTGAGATGTCGGAAGGCCAGGGTAACCCCAGCACAATCGATGATACTCTGAGTGCAGGAGGTGACCATCTGCCGTCAGTCACCATATCGGCCCAGCAACTCCGTGACCTTGTAAATAGCGTCAACACTATGGCATCCTCCTTGTCAAACCAACTCCGCCACAATTCTATATCACAGTCCCAGCTAGCCTCTGTCAAACGCCCTGACCGCCCCAACATCGACCTGAATTGCACTGAAAGTAAATGGGCTTTTCTTCGTCAACGAATGGCAACTCTACAAGCGTCGTGCGCAACTTCCAACATCGTCCCCAGAAGAACTACGAGCCTGTTGTTCAGAGGAGCTCCGTCTAGAGCTTTTCAATTATGTTGGCTCGTCAACCATCGATTCCCTGGATGAGTCTACCCTGCTTAACCACATACGACGGTTGACTGTCAAGGGGAAGAATAAGGCTGTCCACCGCCAGGAGTTTTATACCCTCCACCAAGACCCCGGCATGCCTGTCCAGCAGTTTGTGGCACAACTACGAGCAAAAGCTGAGCACTGCATCTTTCTATCGACGTGCCCCAAGTGTTCCGAAAAAGTGAGCTATGCCACCTCAATGATATCAGATCAGCTGACAGTGGGGATACACGACAAGGACATCCAGGGCGAGGTGCTAGCTAAAGACAACCAACTTCAGTCTTTTGCAGCTAAATTCGATCTCATTCAAGCACTGGAAGATGGCAAACGTGCTAAGGAGCAACTCAGCGATTCAACCCTTGCCACCCAACAGTTGAGCTACCGCAAACGACGTGGCAAACGTGAGAACGGCCATGCAGGCAGCCCTCAAGTGACCCCTGTGTACAGCACTCCACCAGGCTGTGCAGGTTGCGGTAGCAAGGAACATGGCAGAGTCACCAAACTGCCACAACATCTCCATTGCCCTGCCCATGCCTCTAAATCTGAGCACTGCGGCATCGTGGGCCACCTACATTCCGTGTGCCGGAAAAAAGAACAGAGTACCTCTAGACGCACAGACACTATGCGTGATGCCACAACTTAATGTCAAGCACATCTGTCACACAAACTAATGCAGACAGCACTTTGACATCGTGGTTTATGACTCATGGCTGCCAAGATGAATTCACCCACGCCACCCTCCAGGCAAACAGGTCTGCCTGGCGCTCGAGACATCACCCCCTCTCAACTCACAAAGCTGTACACGAGAGGTTTGTTGTTCCCCACATAGAATGGATTGAATCAGTCGGCCGCTTCGCACACAGACGCCCTCACCAACTACCAAGACTGTCTGTTACAATCAATGTTTTCCCTGACACGCATGCCGCCTTTCACTGCCCTCTAGACAGGGAGGCAGCATCACTATATAACAGGTGAATATAGACGCAAATGCTGACACTGGGGCTCAAACCTGTGCCTGTGGCATAGATGTCCTCCACTCCATTGGACTATCAGAGAACCACCTCGTCCCTACTTCTCATTCCATCAATGGTGTCACAGCTTGTGCAATGGCAATGGTTTTATTTGCATCTGTTACTGTGAATGGCGCTACCAGCAAACAGGCCTTATATGTCGGACGCAATATCAAGGGCTTGTTCCTCTCGATCCGAGCCCTGTTAGACCTGGGCATTGTCCAGCCATCATTCCCATTGCCAATGGCTTCAACCATCAATACTACAGTGACATGCACGTGTCCAAAAAGAAAGCCTGCACCCCCACGCCCGTCTGAAATTCCATTCCCACCAACCAAAGAAAATACCCAGAAGCTACAAAAGTGGATCCTTCAGTACTATGCCAGCTGGGGTTGACCTTCTCCTACTTGACCCAGTTGCCCTTAGCACACAACCACAGACACTTCCTTCTGAATGGAAGTGCAGCCCATAATAGGGACAAAGTTTCATTATAGGTACGAATCTTGTCCAGGCGCTTGTAGGGCCACCCGTAATCTTGGGTATGGTTTCTGCTAGGTATACATCCATGTGGCTTTATCTCTAACGGAGATGTTCGCATACACTTACGTCTCCTTATCTTTAATGGAGATTCTTGTTTACAAAACAGCCACTTATTCAAGAAGGGGCTGTATTGTTAACAGTTCACTCGTGATTGGCTTTGAAAAGCATGTAGAATGGTCCTGTATGATATGTAATCTATTCTGGACTTTTCTAGCCCTAAAGCGGGAATATAGTTGCGGTTCAGTGTTGGTGCCTACTCCACACTTTAGACAAAGGAGCTGGGAATGATAAATTATAGCGCTTCTTGTGAGTTTTATGGGCCAGCTACATGTGTTTTATTATATTTACCTGCTATTATCGATGTTGGCTATGAAAGCTGACCTAACGTCTGAATGGGGATTCCCCAAGCCTCCTTGAAGGTTGTATTGCGCGACCATGTCCACGCTTTATATTCCAGATCTGTGGTATATTGAATAGACGAAGTTTGTTATGCAAATGAACAGAATACCAAAGGAGTTGTCACTAATTGACTGGTGAATCATTCGTGCCTGAAAGTGTCAGGTTATCACTGGCTGAAGCCGTGCGCTTTGTCTCAAGCCCCATAATACAATACACTCGCACCAGGATGAACTGCCCACTGTGTGGAAAGACCATGTTAAACCTGATAAGACATGACTTTTCATGACTGGTGCGTCTCTCTATCAAAAGAACCTTCATGGCAAGGTGCAGTTGGAGCAGAAAAGAAGGGGTGACGCTTCTGACAAACGGAAATTAAAAAACTGTCCCTTCCCAAAGTGCGGAAGTGTCGTAACACGGCTGGACAAGCACCTTGGCATGAAACACAAGATACGAAATAGAACTGAGAAATATTGAGGTGTCCAAACACTCATTTGCCATTAACAGGTCCCGCAAAGTGGGTGAGGCCGAGCACGTTGAACCATTGCAATATGACCATTGACACTGATTCTGCTCCGCTACTCTTGCGCCGGCTTCACCACATGCACCTGTGCCTGCTGCTGTATCTGATGCGCCAGTGTCCGCATCTATGTCCATATTCCTTCTATGTCCATATTCCGGCGCCTGCTCATGGTCAGGCAACATCATCTCCGTTTGCACTTGTTGCGACGACATACCAGTGTTAGGGCAAGCTTCCAATTTCACAGAACTGTCTTCTGCACCAAATTACGAGTTGTCATCTTCTCATCATTTTATTTTTCATTTTCAACGGGGTCCTTACACAACATACTGCATACTCTCTTAATCGGTCATTTGTCGATGTAGAGGAACTTGATTGTTTCGTATCCTGTATTATGCATGATACAAAACAATATATTAGGTTGTTTTTATTGTAATTATTGCGTCATGTACCTGTTAAGTAAAGTGCCTTCCGTATAGACAACCAATGTCGAGCAGTTCCGCGCCTGGCTACCAACGATATCTGGGGCTGGGTGAAGCAAGGCCAGTGTGAAGGTCGTCGCAGACCAAGTCGGTTACCTGATGTCCCTTATTAAAGGAGGAAAAGATGAGCTAAACAAAAATTTCCTTGTTTTAGAGGAAGAGTTTCTTGACAAGGAATTGGCAGGAACCAAAGCCATGACCATTCAGGCTTATCTATTTTCAATGATAAAATTTTAGAATATGGAAGGGTCCAAGGTTTTCCTTTGGCTAAACAGGACCCGATCATAACGAAACAGGTGCAGCTGTGTTGCGGAGCCCTGAGGAAGACCATTATAGGAGAGGACGTGGCAAGGAAAATAGAAGACCATAGTAAGTAATGAACATGCTTAAATGTCAAATACAACGATTTTCAACATTTCCCATTGATGTGTGGCAAAATTGGGAAGAATATCTAATTAGCTGATTGCAGCTTGTATTTCAATTAACTAGCAAGTATTAGCGTTAAAAACATCCCCATAAGACTCAAATAAAATCCGAAGCCATTTCCAAGATGCCATTTTGCATCAATTGGTTCTCGACCCCGACCGAATTTGACAGCAGTGGGAGCGAAGAGGCGAATTGTTCTTTTGTCAAATTATATTCACTCAATGAAACTAACCTTACAGAGTTGGCTGAGCTTGGAGATACATCTACCCCCTAGTAACGGCTGGTCCACTCACTAGCCCCGCATCCAAGGTCCAGTAAAAAAAGGGCCTCTCTTGGAACCGCCTTATTTGTTGGACAGCCCATTTAAGCTTTACGAATCTTCCAAATGTGTGGAAGTGCAGCCCGGGATTTGGCCAAAGTTTTATAATACATATGAATATTGGCCGGGCGCTCTTCATGTGCTTGTAGGGGTACCTGCATGCTTTCAACTAGATGTTCGCATACATTAACATCACCTTATCTCTAATGAAGATTTTTGTATACAAAATGCCACTTATTAAAGGCGGGGCTGTACTGTTTACTGTATTTTCAAAAACATGTAGAATGGTTCTGTATGGTTTGCAATCTATTCTGGACTCTTCTAGCCCTAAGACCGGTGCATAGCTGCGGTTTAGTGTGGGTGCCTACTCCACACTTTAGAGAAAGGAACTGGGGGTGATATATTATTGCGCTTGTTTAGAGTTCTATTGGCCAGCTACTTCAGTTTTTAACGTTTACCTGCCACTATCGATATTGAATACGCAAAGCTGGCCTAATCTCTGAAAGGGGATTCTTCAAGCCTCCTTAAAGGTAGTATTGCGCGACCATTTACACGCTATATATACCAGGCCTGTGTTATATTGAATAGACGAGGTTTGTTAGGCAGATGAACAAGATACAAACGGCGCACAAAAGCGTATTGCTGAGCTTGAAGATCGGATAAAAGAGTGTGAGGAAGAAGGAGGTTATCTGGTGGAAGAAACTATGACCTGGTAGAGCGCAATATCTGGAGGAGCTTGTTGTCTCTGATGTTCGTCCACGACCGATATAACTGCATGTAATACCGTTGATTTCCTGGTGAGTGAAGTATTTGGCAAGTGTGCTGCTATCATTTATCGACCATTTGTACTTATTTTTCATTCTGGCAAACGTTTGACAATCTGCTAGTATGTATACAAATGATATATATCCACTGCCTGATCATGATGATGACCGATCATAACGGTTCAACAAGTTAGTAAATCCGTCAGTAAGGGCAATGGAGTAAGGATTATTCTAGGTCTTTTATATATGTTATGATTTTTGCTACTGAGCAAATTCGGAAGACAAAAAACTATTTTGAAAAACAAAGCAGTTGTGATGGCCACATGTGTTAAATCGCGTGGCTAATTCTACCGAAACACAGTGGTAAGTATTGAGGTATTATTTTTGACTATGATGGCAGTCATGGCCAAGACACCTATAGCAAGCTATCTATAACTTATTAGTTGCGACTGCTGAATAGATCTGATCGTAAGAGTTGCTATCGAAGTTATTGGAAACCACTCCAATGTAGACGATTTTAGTGAATTAAACAGTTGGCTCAAGCAAGTAAAGCGGATCAAGGAAAGTATTGGAGGGAATAGATGAAGAGAGAGAAAAAGCTTGTGATGGCTCATGGTAACCTGTAGAGAGGCATGTGATTGTGTCGTTTATGCTATTCATAAAGAAGTCTAGAGCACTATCCTAAGTCATTCATTCCTGATCACTACAACATGATATCCCTAATAGATAATGTGATTAATACTAGATTCCACTTCCAGGGGCCCATTGGAGCCGCCCAAAGCACCCATGAAGCCCTACCTGTTTTCGCTGTGTATGAGGCCGATTAAACTGACTGTGTTAAAATAACTCTGGCTAGGATAGGAGGCTTATGCTGTTAATATGAACAGTCGCTACAGGTCAAATCAGAATATACTTAGTGTCTCCATTACCTGGCGTTTTCTGTAACATTTAATTAAGGAGACATCGACGAATGAGTCTGAGTAAGATTGATTGTGAAACGGAACTATGGTTCATCCTAGCAAGTTAAGCTTTGATTATATTTGCTGTAACGCATGTTTCTGGTTACCATGCCGACAACAGCTTCATTAGTAGCTGACCAGCGTTCTGCTTATCATGTATTGTGCCTGATGTCCTAAGGTGTCTGTGGTAGGTTACCGTAAATAGGGTTACTGGAAACACCACAGACATCTGTGTTGTGAGGAGGCGGTACATATCGATGTAGACAAGGATTTTCAAAGCTGGCCAATGAGTTAGCAAGAACCATCGCCTTACAGGATCATATTCAGACGGGTATAGACGAATATATTGCACCATGAAAGAACCACCCAAATAATGGATGCAATCTGTTGAGTGTGTGGAGTGATTGATGCGCCGGTCATCGTTCAATCACTGGATATGTTCACGGACATGCCCCTAACGAATCCTTATCTCGACCTCAACTCAGCCAGACTGTCTCGCATGTCTCAGTAAATCAACCATAACAGTGATTGATGGACAATAAGCACACCATATATAGCTTCGCCAACATAATGTAAATGTGTGACAGTCATAACCTCTCTATGAGATTCATGCTGATCGGCTGGGACAGAAGAGAGCTGACATATTTTAGGTCATGACCATAATGTACCAATATACCCGAGAGTAGATAATAATCGCATCCCAATTGTAGCAAAACAAGTTGTATAAACTCCGCACTTTCTATATTACATTGTGTCCATGAAGTAATTGCGTCAAATCGCGTTAGCACCCACTAGATCCATACCATCATTAAAAATCTATACACATCGATTCCACTTACCGACCAATCACAACACATTCTTTGTGCATAACACTTTGATGATCAAATATGATTGCGCCACTTCCTTTATGAAGCTGTTGTGTGAGTTCAGCACAACAAAAGTATATCCCACAAATGTCGTTGCGATTAATACTCAACACTCCATGAATTATCTCGCAATGTTCCCTTCCCAGTCACTCGATCCTTACCGAAAACGCTCACACTCTTGTCGAATTTATCTTGATCATCGTAGCTTTAAACGCGTCACCACGTCTACGACCAGGGGCCGTATCCATAAAGAATCTTAACTTGAGTCGTCTTGACTTGAGTCGGCGATTTTTTGGCGCAACCACTGTATCTATACGCCCAGCAGACGACAAAAGCCGAAATGGCTGCATAACAGAGATCGGGCAATTGGTCGGAGCGACAGGAGTTATTATTAATGGAGGCTGTACGAGAGAGATAGGCTGTTATAGAAGGCCGGTTTTCTGTTCATTTATGTAAGGCTGACAAAATCCAGGCGTGGAAAGAAGTCCTTCTAGCAATAAATAAGTGAGTTTCCGATACATTTATAACCACAGAATAACCACTACGAATGCTGTTCATTATTGCAGGATTCTGACTTGTAATGATATCGTTGGAGGTGATAGGATATAGCGACCTCTATCGTTTTGTTGTCATGTTGGGTGACAATAAATATCTTTTTGAGTTGTACAAAATCTTGCTCAGGATTTATCATGGCGCCGTCGGCAGGATTTGTCCTGTAAGTAACCTGAATATATTCATATCAGCCGTACGTCAACCGTATCCCCGTTATTATGCATAGACATCCACAAGCGGGCGATAATAGCGGCGAAACTTTGAATGATCGTGAGATGTCGGAAGGCCAGGGTAACCCCAGCACAATCGATGATACTCTGAGTGCAGGAGGTGACCATCTGCCGTCAGTCACCATATCGGCCCAGCAACTCCGTGACCTTGTAAATAGCGTCAACACTATGGCATCCTCCTTGTCAAACCAACTCCGCCACAATTCTATATCACAGTCCCAGCTAGCCTCTGCCAAACGCCCTGACCGCCCCAACATCGACCTGAATTGCACTGAAAGTAAATGGGCTTTCTTCGTCAACGAATGGCAACTCTACAAGCGTCGTGCGCAACTTCCAACATCGTCCCCAGAAGAACTACGAGCCTGTTGTTCAGAGGAGCTCCGTCTAGAGCTTTTCAATTATGTTGGCTCGTCAACCATCGATTCCCTGGATGAGTCTACCCTGCTTAACCACATACGACGGTTGACTGTCAAGGGGAAGAATAAGGCTGTCCACCGCCAGGAGTTTTATACCCTCCACCAAGACCCCGGCATGCCCGTCCAGCATTTTTGTGGCACAACTACGAGCAAAAGCTGAGCACTGCATCTTTCTATCGACGTGCCCCAAGTGTTCCGAAAAAGTGAGCTATGCCACCTCAATGATATCAGATCAGCTGACAGTGGGGATACACGACAAGGACATCCAGGGCGAGGTGCTAGCTAAAGACAGTCAACTTCAGTCTTTTGCAGCTTAATTCGATCTCATTCAAGCACTGGAAGATGGCAAACGTGCTAAGGAGCAACTCAGCAGCGATTCAACCCTTGCCACCCGACAGTCGAGCTACCGCAAACGACGTGGCAAACGTGAGAACGGCCATGCAGGCAGCTCTCAAGTGACCCCTGTGTACAGCACTCCACCAGGCTGTGCAGGTTGCGGTAGCAAGGAACATGGCAGAGGCACCAGACTGCCACGACATCTCCATTGCCCTGCCCATGCCTCTAAATGTGAGCACTGCGGCATCGTGGGCCACCTACATTCCGTGTGCCGGAAAAAAGAATAGTACCTCTAGACGCACAGACACTATGCGTGATGCCACAACTTAATGTCAAGCACATCTGTCACACAAACTAATGCAGACAGCACTTTGACATCGTGGTTTATGACTCATGGCTTCGCACACAGACGCCCTCACCAACTACCAAGACTGTCTGTTACAGTCAATGTTCTCCCTGACACGCATGCCGCCTTTCACTGCCCTCTAGACAGGGAGGCAGCATCACTATATAACAGGTGAATATAGACGCAAATGCTGACACTGGGGCTCAAACCTGTGCCTGTGGCATAGATGTCCTCCACTCCATTGGACTATCAGAGAACCACCTCGTCCCTACTTCTCATTCCATCAATGGTGTCACAGCTTCTGCAATGGACATAGCAGGAGTTTTATTTGCATATGTTACTGTGAATGGCGCTACCAGCAAACAGGCCTTATATGTCGGACGCAATATCAAGGGTTTGTTCCTCTCGATCCGAGCCCTGTTAGACCTGGGCATTGTTCAGCCATCATTCCCATTGCCAATGGCTTCAACAACCAATACTACAGTGACATGCACGTGTCCAAAAAGAAAGCCTGCACCCCCACGCCCGTCTGAAATTCCATTACCACCAACCAAAGAAAATACCCGGAAGATACAAAAGTGGATCCTTCAGTACTATGCCAGCTCAGCATTCAACATTTGCGAGCATCAACATCTGCCTTGCATGTCTGGTGAACCACTAGACCACACTCCTATTCCGGTACCCCATCATTGGAAAGCCCAAGTTAAAGCTGACATAGATCGGGATGTACGCCTGGGCATAATTGAACCGGTGCCGCCTGGAACGCCCACTGTTTGCTGCTCAAGGATGGTAGTTGTACCAAAAAAGGATGGTTCACCACGCAGGACAGTCGACCTGCAAGCCCTTAACAAGGCTACTTAACGTCTTACTCACCATACCCCCAGCCCGTTCAATCAAGCTGCACCAGTACCTCCCAAGACATGGAAATCAACCCTTGATGCATGGAATGGCTACCATTCCATGCGGCTGAACCCCAGCGATGAGGCAACCACATTTATCACTGAATGGGGCCGCTTCAGGTATCTCCGAGCACCACAGGGTTCTCATGTGGCAGGCGATGGTTATACCAAAGCCTATGATGACTTCACTATTGATGTCGAACGCAAGACAAAATGCATTGATGACACACTCCTATGGGACGACACCATTGAGCAGTGCTTTTGGCACACTGTCGACTACATATCATTGTGTGCCAACAACGGAGTGGTGTTCAACCCATCCAAGTTCCGGTTTGCTCAAACCGACATTGAGTTTGCAGGATTCAACATCACATGGAATGGCATCAAGCCATCAGATTTTCGCTGGGTCAAGATTCACAATACCAGCGGAGTCTCGTTATGCACCCATTGAAGGAGAGGCTCTTGCAGTTGCCTATAGCCTATAGAAATGCCGCATGTTTGTTTTAGGTTGTCCTGATCTACTGGTGGTGACTGATCACAAGCCCCTAACTACCATTTTGGGCAATGCCAGTCTTGAGAAAATTAAGAACCCACGTCTCTTCCGCCTGAAAAAAAGAACACTCCCATTCAGCTTCAACATCAAACATGCTCCTGGATCATGGCATGTTGGTCCAGATGCCTGCTCCAGGAATCCATGCACCCGTGAAGAATCAACAACTGCCTATTTTTGTGAATCAATCCGTACCAATGATGACAGCACTGGAATCCAAGACTCCCTACTCGCTGACCATGTGGCAACAAACAAACTGCATGTGTCGTTGAATGCAATCTATGATTATGATGTCATCCATGCCCACGCCATCACTCTTGACCGTGTCCACGAGGCTTTTCTGGCTGATCCTTCCTATACCAATCTATGTAGGGTCATCACTGAAGGGTTTCCACAATCCATAGACTCACTTCCCGACGAAATTAAGCCTTACTAGAACATTCGGGATAATCTAGCAGTGTTCGACAGTATCTGCGTCTACAATGGTCGCATCGTGATTCCTCACACCCTCAGAAAGGAAGTTCTTGATTGTCTTCATCAGGGAGTGACAGGAATGAAGGCACGTGCAAACAGGAGTGTTTTCTGGCCTGGTTTAAATGGTGCCATCTGGTCTCGTAGGGCTCAGTGTCAATCATGCAACCGGATTGCGCCTTCACAGCCTGCGGAACCTATGCAACCATCACCAGCCCCAGCATTCCCTTTTGAACGTGTGGTTGCTGACTACTTCCATATGCAAGGGCATCAATACCTGGCATATGCAGACCGATATACAGGATGGGTCGCTATTGCCAAATGTGATCCACTCCAAGCCAACGCTTCAAACCTCTGTAGGGAACTCCGCACCGTCTTTGGCATATATGGTGCCCCGTTTTAGCTATCCACAGATGGAGGCCAGCCCTTTGCCTCACACACTGTCCAGCAATTTTTACGCCGTATCCAGAAGGAATGGACCGTTTTGGCGGAAGACAGAGAACGAGCCCTGGCCAATCGCTTCATGGATGCTGTTGAACGATACGACGAACACACTCGCCCTCTACAACCCCTACATGTCGGTGAATATGTCTTAGTACAAAACCATCCGCTACGATGGGACAAAACGGGACGTATTGTGGAAGCCAGAGACCATGGGCAGTATGTAGTGCGCATGGATGGTTCGGGGCGTTGCACCCTGTGTAACCGCCGCTTTCTCCGCCGCTGTCTCCCATTCTGCTCTGACCCCCTACTGACACAAATGCGAGACAGCCTGGAACGAAAAGCCTGGAAAGAATGTACATCATCCCCTGCCCCATCAGCTTCCCCTGTACTAACCCAGAAACTTGAGACTCCAGCACCATTAGATAACCCCGCTGTATCACCCGAACCCCAAATTGGGCAGAATAATCCCAGGGACCGGAGGGCAGTCTACCCATCGATGGTCCCCGGGGCTTCGGGTGCAGTCTGTTCCCCCACAACAGGAGATGGACATATTAACGCACCAGCCGCCATTGCTGTTAAGCCGCTCATATCTGGTGCACCCCCTGCAGAGCCAGCTGAGGTTAGGGATACTCTCATACGCCGCAGTAGCCGTGTCCGACGCCCTCATCGCGATCTATCACCATCATTTAAAGGTAAAAGTCACGAGTACAGCTGCCGCAGAAGCCACCGCACAGAGCCTGCAGTGACTACCCCCGGGGAGGTGGGGATGCAGGATTCTGATTTGTATCTGATAGGATATAGCGACCTCTATCGTTTTGTTGTCGTGTTGGGTGACAATAAATATCTTTTTGAGTTGTAAAAAATCTTGCTCAGGATTTATGATGTATGATGCTTTTTTTATAAACAAAATCTGTTGTCGGACCCTATCATTCATTATATCACAATACTGCCCCTTTCGTGATAAAAACCTAGCACCGAAGATCTTACTTGAATGATAACTCCATGATAGCAAGGTTTATAAGTTACTATTTTCATCAACAAAGCATCAATTTATCCCACTCATTTTTTGAACTCATATTCATAATTGTTGTGTAAAAATAGTTAAAAAGAAAGCAACAAACACTTTGATAATCCAAATGTTTTCTACACAGAACTCAAAATGTCTATTTCATTCATATTACTTTTATTTTTTTCCAGTCAAGGAGTCAGCAGCAGATTTCGATCTGTTGAGGAGTGTCGGAAGAAATACTCTAATATAAAGACAAGAAGTAATAATTTTTTTAAATATCTATGTTATGTTAATAATTTATTAATCATAAATATCAGTCTTCAATAATATTTTTCATTGCATCATTTGTTTAGCGAAGGCCAAACAAGACGAATCAAGAAGAACCGGGGGAGGACCAATAATACGGCCTACTCTTTCGGAGGAAGTATTTTTGAGCATGAGCCAGGGTTTGCCAACAGTTGAAGGCTTCCATGGATTTGAAAGTATATTTTACTTAATCTGCAATTTGTTTTCCATTTGTTTGTGATTGACAATCAGTAATGGGTTTTTTCTTTATGACTGTTACAGCTGTGGCATGTCTCCCATTGAGTTCTAGTATATCTGAGCAAGGTCTGTAAAAATCAAAAACCTGATTGAGTGTTTAAAATGTTAATTATCAATTTTACAGTTTACTGTGAATTGCACATGCTACTTATTATTTGTCTGATAAATCCCTTCTTGTGTGTTTGTTTACTTAATCTGCAATTTGTTTTCCATTTGTTTGTGATTGACAATCATTAATGGTTTTTTTCTTTGTGACTGTTACAGCTGTGGCATGATATTATGTTTGTTTTCAATCGGACTGTTGGATACACGACGTTCTAAACAGCTGGCTAGTTTTTTGTTTTTATTCGATACCGCCTGACGTGATGATTACAATTAAGACGTCATAATGAATTTATTTACGTTAAGTCAGCTTGCCGTCTCAAAAACCTGAGTTTGCGGACTTAAGTATCTTTATGGATACGGCCCCAGGGGATTGCTTTGTCGTTTTCATACTGCTGGACATCCACAACTCATGTGAAACTGACATCAAAGGTACTGACACCCAAACGTGTCATAGAAATTAATCAACAACGCCTGACCCAGAAATCAATTCATTCGCAATTGAGCAACGTATCCACTTCGCCACTTGTGTTCAGCACAATCTACCCTCTCAACTGGGAAATGCCGTAACAAACTTGTGAATCTCATATCGAGCTACAAGATTCACCGACTTGTCAATGGATACGTTGGGTACAGATAACACCACACACCGAAGTCATATACCTCATATACATATGACCACACTCACAGCTCAGCGACCACGCTGCCCATAAAAATCGGCTACCATGCTTGGACGCCTCACTGAGCACTCGGGGAAGCATACATCATCCCACCAAGCACTAATGCTGCGCATCTCAGTCCAGCTATAGATACAAACCAAGCTGAAGTTTTACGTAGCACCATCTACAAAGTATCTTAACGATAACAGCATGATGGTAAGTGTAGACATCCCAGGTCGGCCTGAAATGTCATGATTATGCGAACTCTTGAAGGAGTTGCGAAGTAGCTTTGATGAGGAACAATTAACTTGTCAGACACAGATGAGCATCAGGTTACCTATCGCGCTGTCGATTGAGGTGAGCACTTAAGCCAACGGAAGCTGCTAAATTGCTTTTATTGGCGCTAAAGACCCTATGAGAGTCGCCATCTCAAGAGAAATGGTTTTCCCTAGTCAATGGTGTGTATCGCCTATAGATGAACGTCTGAGCAGGCATGATGCCTGAGCAGGCATGATGTCTGAGCAGGCATGATGCCTGAGCAGGCATGATGCGATCCTGTAATTGACACTGGTCATGGTAGTCACTTGAATGAGTGTGACAGTGGCGTGACAGCTACCATACTTAATGAATCATTTAAGATACCTTTTGTGATATCATTAGGAAATGCACAATAATTGTTTGATACATATTGTTCAGTCTGTTGGGTTACTGTTGTTTAGGCTATCCGCCAACACTCTTATTGATGCATTCCTGAAGCTACTTTATTGCAGTATGCAAGAGAATCTGCAACATAGTTATCTGTCCAGTCATTGGAGACATTGAAAGAATAATACAGAGCATATAACGGATGCTGCTCCAATGAAGTTTGATATCTGTTGTGTTTAATGACAGGGAACTTAAAACCTTTCATCACATTTTCCTCACTGCTAGGTCCATTCATTTAGGGTGTTAACCCCTTTGTTCACCTTATCCTTACTGTTAGATCCATTCATTTAGGGTGTTAAACCCTTTGTTCACCTTATCCTTACTGTTAGATCCATTCATTTAGGGTGTTAACCCCTTTGTTCACCTTATCCTTACTGTTAGATCCATTCATTTAGGGTGTTAACCCCTTTGTTCACCTTATCCTTACTGTTAGATCCATTCATTAAGGGTGTTAACCCCTTTCTTCACTTTATCCTTACTGTTAGGTCCATTCATTAGGGGGGTTAACTGTTTTCTTCACCTTATCCCTACTATTAGGTCCATTCATTAAGGGTATTAACCGTTTTCTTTGTATTTTCCTTACATGCAAGT
Organism: Urechis unicinctus; assembly: GCA_034190875.2. Lineage (NCBI taxonomy): Eukaryota > Metazoa > Annelida > Polychaeta > Xenopneusta > Urechidae > Urechis > Urechis unicinctus. The sequence goes on from CM067355.1 coordinate 32,147,931, forward strand.
GTATCTGGAACGTAGTTATCTGTCCATTCATTGGAAACATTGGGAAGGAATGATACAGAGTATATTACGGATGATGGAGTGTGATTAGGATATCTGTTGTGTTTGGTAACAACAGCTCGATTCTTGCAGCAGTGGAAATATGCCTTCTTTATGTGACTCAAATCCGGTTCCTGACGCTATCCCTCTCGTTAGATTTATCTTAACTGTATTTGCTTTAAATATCTAGCTACTTCCCTTGACAAAATGGTGAACTGCTTCCCCTTTCGAGACAGAGGTTGTGGCTTCAAACCCAAGGTGTAACAACTTGAATGGTTACTGTACCAGATCTGTGGCTCAGTGCTATTGTGTTGGGCATTTGTACCAATGATCTGGTAAGGTAAGTAAGTATAGGGTTTAACGGCACACCAACACTAGTGTGTTATATGGTGCCTACTTAAGGAGGGATAAATACGAGTACGAAAGGATAAGAAGGAGTCAAGGGTTAAAACTAACTAAAAATTAAACCCATTAGTATTAATTGAATTATATTAATTGAATTATGTATAATATTTGAGAATTGTATGGTCTAAAATCTATAGAAAAGTCCAATCTCTCTTATGAATCCAAGTATCTTGGATGGATTCACCCTTTCAAACAATTCTGAAAAGGTTTGAACCCGGAAGAAGCGATTTCGGATCAAAATCAAATCAGCACATTCGATGAGAATGTGCTTGACGTTGTAGGTACATTGACAAGGAATGCATTCAGGGATTGGCTCATCCCTTAGTAGAAAGGCATGAGTTGTATAGGTGTGTCCTATACGAGCGCGAGCAAGAATAACCTCCTCTCTTCTGCTCTCTCTGCAGCTCTGTGGCCACTCCCCAAATAAGGGCTGAATTTCGTGGAGTTTGTTTGGGATGGATTCATCCCACTGGTCCTGCCATTTCTGTTTAAAAAAATGGACGACCTGAGGTTTAAAGTGTTGAGGGCTTTCTCATTACCAGGGATACCAACATGGCTCGGTACCCGTTCGAACAAAATATCCTTACCACGATCTGTCAATTGAGAATATAAAACCATTACGTAAATTACTCCCTGTGATTGCCTCCAGGGCAGACAGGGAGTCGGAAAATACAACAAAACGCTTTTTACTTGATTGGGCAATAAGGCCAAGTGCAATGGAAAGAGCTTTAAGCTCAGCGTCGACAATTGACAGTGGAGGTGGTAGGCTCATGTTAAAAACAGATTTCCCCATAATGGCTGCAGCTCCAATTTTATTGTCTTCTTTCGAACCGTCTGTTTAAAGGGCAGAACGGTCCGAATATTTATCCTTTATCTCTCTAACTTGGTGAAGGAAAAAATCAGGCTCATGAGATCCCTTCGTGTTGGTTGTCAGCGATTTATCTACTGTTGGGGTTTTCAATTGCCATGGGGGAGACCTTGGCACAGTCTCAACCGCCACGGCATTCAAGTTAGTGCATGACCCAACCAGTGATTCTCTGATACGCAGACCGAACGAAGGGATAGCATTCGGCCTACTTTCATAAAAATGGATATTACCAGGATTAAAAACTACATCAAATGCAGGATTCTGGGGGTTTGACTTTAAACGTAAGGCATACTGAATGGCTAGATGCTGCCTCCGAACCCCAAGTGGTGCCTCGTTGGCTTCCACATGTAGACTGGGAATGGGAGAGGTTCTGAAAGCCCCGAGGCAAAGCCTCAGAGCTTGGTTTTGGACAGTATCCAATTTTCTTAGATATGAGCGACGGGCAGCACCATATATAAAAGAGCCATAGTCCAACTTGGAGCGCACTAGTGACCGGTAAAGCCGTAAAAGGACTTTCCGGTCCGCTCCCCAATCAGTATTGGACAACATCTTTAAAAGATTGATTGCTTTAAAACATTTCTTACGGAGGTAAGAAATGTGAGCTTTAAAATTGAGCTTCCTGTCAAAAATTATTCCAAGAAACTTGGTTTCTTCCACCACAGGAATAACGTTGCCATCAAGGGTGAGAACTGGGTCTGGATGGATGTTTCTTTTGTTGCAAAAATGCATACACACAGTTTTTGATTTTGAGAATTTAAAATCCGTTTTCATCCGCCCATTTTTGGATGTTATTGAGGCTAAGTTGAAGCTGCCTCTCAATTGTGCTCATATTTTTTTATTTAAAATAAATCAAAAAATCATCCACGTAGAGTGAACAATCCACACCTGGCTTGATGACATTAACTATACTATTAATTTTTATATTAAAAAGTGTAACGGATAAAATACTTCCCTGTGGGACCCCCATCTCCTGATCACAAGTATCAGAAAGGGTGGTGCCAGCACGGACTTTAAAAATTCGGTTCTCAAGAAAATTTTTGATAAAAACAGGCATGCGGCCTTTAAGGCCCATATTGCTCAAATCCGACAGGATTCCATGTTTCCATGTGGTGTCATAGGCCTTCTCCATATCGAAAAAGACCGACACCACATGTTCCCCCCTCACAAAACCGTCACGTATAAAACTTTCAAGACGGACCAGGTGATCCGTCGTGCTACGTGTGTGACGGAAACCGCTCTGGTACCTGGAAATTAGTTGGTTTCTTTCAAGAAACCATACCAGACGGCTGTTTATCATTTTCTCCATCGTTTTACAGATGCAGCTCGTTAAGGCAATGGGACGATAGTTCGTAGGAATGGTGTTATCCTTCCCTGGCTTGGGTATCGGGATAACTATAGCCTCTCTCCAACCATCTGGGAATGTTCCAGATTCCCAGATTCCATTAAAAATGTCTAAAAGTACTTGAAGTGATTCCTCTGGAAGGTGTTTTAAAAATTGATAGTGTACATCATCGGGTCCACTAGCTGTGTCATTCGATTTATGTATCGAATCCTCCAACTCCTTTAGTGTAAAAAGAGAGTTGTAATTTTCATGGTTATTTGAATTAAAATTAGGAATGTTTCGTTCCCGATGGTGTTTAAATTTGGTACTATAATTATTGGCAGAGGAATTCTTTTGGAAGGCATCGCCTAGAGTATTGGCGATGTCCTTCAAATTGGAAGCTTTGGAACCATCTGGTTTAACCAGATGTGAGAGAGTGTTGTCATTTTGCTTTCCCCCAATCCTACGAACCATGTCCCATGCCTTTTTCGTGGAAGTCTTGCTGTTTAATTTGTGGCCCTCCTGGCTGCACTTGGCGCATGTTGCTGCTCGTTTGCAATTACTGTTGCTATGGCCGAAACGTTGGCATTTAAAACATCGCAATGGGTTTGGAATGTAGGGCTCCACAGCAACATTCAGGTATCCGACTTTGACAGCTTTGGGCAACTCAGTGCTGTCAAAGGTCAAGATAACCGTTGCTGTGGGCTGTTTCTCCCCATTGCGAGTAACAAAAATTTTCCGAGCTTCAGTTACTTTTTGTGTTTTAAGTCCTTCTATTATTTCTGCACCGGAACATTGTTTTAATTCATGACAGCGGATGACGCCCTTCTTGGTGTTGAGGGTTCTGTGAGGGGTGACACCTATTGGGACCCCCGCTAGTAGGGTCGACTTCAATAGGCATCCTGCATGGCTGGCCCGGTCCACTTCAACAAGTAAGTGGCCAGACTGGAGTCTCCTGATGTTTTTGGGGACTCCAGCCAACCCCTCAATTCCTTTACCAATTGCGAATGGACTTAGTGAGGTAAGTGGTTTATCTTCCTCAGCGTTTGCAATCACCAAAAACCTTGGCCATGATGTCAAATTTTCACTATCAGAGTCCGTGTCCGAGTCATTAGGTCGATACCGTTTGGAAGATAATCTTTCTTGAGTTTGTTTTTGAGCCATGATTTTATGATAAAATTTCATCACTGGTGCTCCCCACCCACCATGGAGCCCAACATGGGGGCGTCAGCGGCGTGCGGCTCAACCAGCACACATGACGCCAGGGATACACCAGTGTAATACTCAAATTAATAGCAAACAGCTCAAAGAGCTGTTCACACATCAACTTGATTGACCTGTTAAGCAGCCGCCAAGGATAAAAGACAAAGATAAGGGAAAAACTATGTAAATGAAAACGGATGACAACATGGAAGTGGAATGAAAAGTAATAAATAATGAAAACAAATACCCCATGGCATGTCACCACAAGCCGATTGACTGGACCAGGCCATTCCAGCCTCTCGTCTAGGTGAAATCCGGGCCAAAGTGGTGTGTTGCAGATATAGCCCTCGCAAGGACCGCTCCACTCAACCACCAGGATCCCATCTTCCACCGACACGAGTCGCAACCCACGGCCAACAGGTTGCCCCCTATTAGTCGCCTCTTACGACATGCAGGAGGATACAGTGGGTCTATTCTACCCCCGAACCCACAGGGGGGGTCACCATATCGGCCTAGCAACTCCGTGACCTTGTAAATAGCGTCAACACTATGGCATCCTCCTTGTCAAACCAACTCCGCCACAATTCTATATCACAGTCCCAGCTAGCCTCTGTCAAACGCCCTGACCGCCCCAACATCGACCTGAATTGCACTGAAAGTAAATGGGCTTTTCTTCGTCAACGAATGGCAACTCTACAAGCGTCGTGCGCAACTTCCAACATCGTCCCCAGAAGAACTACGAGCCTGTTGTTCAGAGGAGCTCCGTCTAGAGCTTTTCAATTATGTTGGCTCGTCAACCATCGATTCCCTGGATGAGTCTACCCTGCTTAACCACATACGACGGTTGACTGTCAAGGGGAAGAATAAGGCTGTCCACCGCCAGGAGTTTTATACCCTCCACCAAGACCCCGGCATGCCTGTCCAGCAGTTTGTGGCACAACTTCGAGCAAAAGCTGAGCACTGCATCTTTCTATCGACGTGCCCCAAGTGTTCCGAAAAAGTGAGCTATGCCACCTCAATGATATCAGATCAGCTGACAGTGGGGATACACACGACAAGGACATCCAGGGCGAGGTGCTAGCTAAAGACAACCAACTTCAGTCTTTTGCAGCTAAATTCGATCTCATTCAAGCACTGGAAGATGGCAAACGTGCTAAGGAGCAACTCAGCGATTCAACCCTTGCCACCCAACAGTTGAGCTACCGCAAACGACGTGGCAAACGTGAGAACGGCCATGCAGGCAGCCCTCAAGTGACCCCTGTGTACAGCACTCCACCAGGCTGTGCAGGTTGCGGTAGCAAGGAACATGGCAGAGTCACCAAACTGCCACAACATCTCCATTGCCCTGCCCATGCCTCTAAATGTGAGCACTGCGGCATCGTGGGCCACCTACATTCCGTGTGCCGGAAAAAAGAACAGAGTACCTCTAGACGCACAGTCACTGTGCGTGATGCCACAACTTAATGTCCAGCACATCTGTCACACAAACTAATGCAGACAGAACTTTGACATCGTGGTTTATGACTCATGGCTGCCAAGATGAATTCACCCACGCCACCCTCCAGGCAAACAGGTCTGCCTGGCGCTCGAGACATCACCCCCTCTCAACTCACAAAGCTGTACACGAGAGGTTTGTTGTTCCCCACATAGAATGGATTGAATCAGTCGGCCACTTCGCACACAGACGCCCTCACCAACTACCAAGACTGTCTGTTACAATCAATGTTTTCCCTGACACGCATGCTGTCTTTCACTGCCCTCTAGACAGGGAGGCAGCATCACTATATAACAGGTGAATATAGACACAAATGCTGACACTGGGGCTTAAACCTGTGCCTGTGGCATAGATGTCCTCCACTCCATTGGACTATCAGAGAACCACCTCGTCCCTACTTCTCATTCCATCAATGGTGTCACAGCTTCTGCAATGGACATAGTTTTATTTGCATCTGTTACTGTGAATGGCGCTACCAGCAAACAGGCCTTATATGTCGGACGCAATATCAAGGGCTTGTTCCTCTCAATCCGAGCCCTGTTAGACCTGGGCATTGTTCAACCATCATTCCCATTACCAATGGCTTCAACCATCAATACTACAGTGACATGCACGTGTCCAAAAAGAAAGCCTGCACCCCCACGCCCGTCTGAAATTCCATTCCCACCAACCAAAGAAAATACCCAGAAGCTACAAAAGTGGATCCTTCAGTACTATGCCAGCTGGGGTTGACCTTCTCCTACTTGACCCAGTTGCCCTTAGCACACAACCACAGACACTTCCTTCTGAATGGAAGTGCAGCCCATAATAGGGACAAAGTTTCATTATAGGTACGAATCTTGTCCAGGCGCTTGTAGGGCCACCCGTAATCTTGGGTATGGTTTCTGTTAGGTATACACCCATGTGGCTTTATCTCTAACGGAGATGTTCGCATACACTTACGTCTCCTTATCTTTAATGGAGATTCTTGTTTACAAAACAGCCACTTATTCAAGAAGGGGCTGTATTGTTAACAGTTCACTCGTGATTGGCTTTGAAAAGCATGTAGAATGGTCCTGTATGATATGTAATCTATTCTGGACTTTTCTAGCCCTAAAGCGGGAATATAGTTGCGGTTCAGTGTTGGTGCCTACTCCACACTTTAGACAAAGGAGCTGGGAATGATAAATTATAGCGCTTCTTGTGAGTTTTATGGGCCAGCTACATGTGTTTTATTATATTTACCTGCTATTATCGATGTTGGCTATGAAAGCTGGCCTAATGTCTGAATGGGGATTCCCCAAGCCTCCTTGAAGGTTGTATTGCGCGACCATGTCCACGCTTTATATTCCAGATCTGTGGTATATTGAATAGACGAAGTATGTTATGCAAATGAACAGAATACCAAAGGAGTTGTCACTAATTGACTGGTGAATCATTCGTGCCTGAAAGTGTCAGGTTATCACTGGCTGAAGCCGTGCGCTTTGTCTCAAGCCCCATAATACAATACACTCGCACCAGGATGAACTGCCCACTGTGTGGAAAGACCATGTTAAACCTGATAAGACATCTTAGGGATCGTCATGACTTTTCATGACTGGTGCGTCTCTCTATCAAAAGAACCTTCATGGCAAGGTGCAGTTGGAGCAGAAAAGAAGGGGTGACGCTTCTGACAAACGGAAATTAAAAAACTGTCCCTTCCCAAAGTGCGGAAGTGTCGTAACACGGCTGGACAAGCACCTTGGCATGAAACACAAGATACGAAATAGAACTGAGAAATATTGAGGTGTCCAAACACTCATTTGCCATTAACAGGTCCCGCAAAGTGGGTGAGGCCGAGCACGTTGAACCATTGCAATATGACCATTGACACTGATTCTGCTCCGCTACTCTTGCGCCGGCTTCACCACATGCACCTGTGCCTGCTGCTGTATCTGATGCGCCAGTGTCCGCTTCTATGTCCATATTCCGGCGCCTGCTCATGGTCAGGCAACATCATCTCCGTTTGCACTTGTTGCGACGACATACCAGTGTTAGGGCAAGCTTCCAATTTCACAGAACTGTCTTCTGCACCAAGATTACGAGTTGTCATCTTCTCATCATTTTATTTTTCATTTTCAACGGGGGTCCTTACACAACATACTGCATACTCTCTTAATCGGTCATTTGTCGATGTAGAGGAACTTGATTGCTTCGTATCCTGTATTATGCATGATACAAAACAATATATTAGGTTGTTTTTATTGTAATTATTGCGTCATGTACCTGTTAAGTAAAGTGCCTTCCGTATAGACAACCAAGGTCGAGCAGTTCCGCGCCTGGCTACCAACGATATCTGGGGCTGGGTGAAGCAAGGCCAGTGTGAAGGTCGTCGCAGACCAAGTCGGTTACCTGATGTTCCTTATTAAAGGAGGAAAAGATGAGCTAAACAAAAATTTCCTTGTTTTAGAGGAAGAGTTTCTTGACAAGGAATTGGCAGGAACCAAAGCCATGACCATTCAGGCTTATCTATTTTCAATGATAAAATTTTAGAATATGGAAGGGTCCAAGGTTTTCGTTTGGCTAAACAGGACCCGATCATAACGAAACAGGTGCAGCTGTGTTGCGGAGCCCTGAGGAAGACCATTATAGGAGAGGACGTGGCAAGGAAAATAGAAGACCATAGTAAGTAATGAACATGCTTAAATGTCAAATACAACGATTTTCAACATTTCCCATTGATGTGTGGCAAAATTGGAAAGAATATCTAATTAGCTGATTGCAGCTTGTATTTCAATTAACTAGCAAGTATTAGCGTTAAAAACATCCCCATAAGACTCAAATAAAATCCGAAGCCATTTCCAAGATGCCATTTTGCATCAATTGGTTCTCGACCTCGACCGAATTTGACAGCAGTTGGAGCGAAGAGGCGAATTGTTCTTTTGTCAAATTATATTCACTCAATGAAACTAACCTTACAGAGTTGGCTGAGCTTGGAGATACATCTACCCCCTAGTAACGGCTGGCCCACTCACTAGCCCCGCATCCAAGGTCCAGTAAAAAAAAAGGGCCTCTCTTGGAACCGCCTTATTTGTTGGACAGCCCATCTAAGCTTTACGAATCTTCCAAATGTGTGGAAGTGCAGCCCATAATTTGGCCAAAGTTTTATAATATATACGAATATTGGCCAGGCGCTCTTCATGTGCTTGTAGGGGTACCTGTAATGTTGGGTATGCTTTCAACTAGGTATACACTCATTTGGCTTTATCTCTAACAGAGATGTTCGCATACACTAACGTCACCTTATCTCTAATGAAGATTTTTGTATACAAAAATGCCACTTATTGAAGGCGGGGCTGTACTGTTTACTGTATTTTCAAAAACATGTAGAATGGTTCTGTATGGTTTGCAATCTATTCTGGACTTTTCTAGCCCTAAGACCGGGGCATAGCTGCGGTTTAGTGTGGGTGCCTACTCCACACTTTAGAGAAAGGAACTGGGGGTGATATATTATTGCGCTTGTTTAGAGCTCTATTGGCCAGCTACTTCTGTTTTGATAATGTTTACCTGCCACTATCGATGTTGAATACGCAAAGCTGGCCTAATCTCTGAAAGGGGATTCTTCAAGCCTCCTTAAAAGTTGTATTGCGCAACCATTTACACGCTATATATACCAGGCCTGTGGTATATTGAATAGACGAGGTTTGTTAGGCCAATGAACAGGATAGAAACGGCGCACAAAAGCGTATTGCTGAGCTTGAAGATCGAGTAAAAGAGTGTGAGGAAGAAGGAGGTTATCTGGTGGAAGAAACTATGACCTGGTGGAGGGCAATATCTGGAGGAGCTTGTTGTCTCTGGTGTTCGTCCACGACCGTTATAACTGCATGTATTAATTACCGTTGATTTCCTGGCCTGGTGAGTGAAGTATTTGGCAAGTGTGCTGCTATCATTTTTCGACCATTTAAACTTATTTTTCATTCTGGCCAACGTTTGACAATCTGCTAGTATGTATACAAATGATATATATCCACTGCCTGATCATGATGATGACCGATCATAACGGTTCAACAAGTTAGTAAATCCGTCAGTAAGGGCAATGGAGTAAGGATTATTCTAGGTCTTTTATATATGTTAAGATTTTTGCTACTGAGCAAATTTAAAGTCTCATTCGGAAGACAAAACACTATTTTGATATACAAAGCATTTGTGATGGCCACAGGTGTTTAATCGCGTGGCTAATTCTACCGAAACACAGTGGTAAGTATTGAGGTATTATTTTTGACTATGGTGGCAGTCATGGCCAAGACACCTATAGCAAGCTATCTATAACTTATTAGTTGCGACTGCTGAATAGATCTGATCGTAAGAGTTGCTAACGAAGTTATTGGAAACCACTCCAATGTAGACGATTTTAGTGAATTAAACAGTTGGCTCAAGCAAGTAAAGCGGATCAAGGAAAGTATTGGAGGGAATAGATGAAGAGAGAGAAAAAGCTTGTGATGGCTCATGGTAACCTGTAGAGAGGCATGTGATTGTGTCGTTTATGCTATTCATAAAGAAGTCTAGAGCACTATCCTAAGTCATTCATTCCTGATCACTACAACATGATATCCCTAATAGATAATGTGATTAATACTAGATTCCACTTCCAGGGGCCCATGGGAGCCGCCCAAAGCAGCCATGAAGCCTGACCCGTCTGGACTGCTCTTGTTTTCGCTGTGTATGAGGCCGATTAAACTGACTGTGTTAAAATAACTCTGGCTAGGATAGGAGGCTTATGCTGTTAATATGAACAGTCGCTACAGGTCAAATCAGAATATACTTAGTGTCTCCATTACCTGGTGTTATCTGTAACATTTAATTAAGGAGACATCGACGAATGAGTCTGAGTAAGATTGATAGTGAAACGGGACTATGGTTCATCCTAGCAAGTTAAGCTTTGATTATATTTGCTGTAACGCATGTTTCTCGTTACCATCCCGACAACAGCTTCATTAGCAGCTGACCTAATTCATTCAAGTTAGAGCATGACCCATCCAGCGATTCTCTGATACGCAGACCGAACGAAGGGATAGCATTCGGCCTACTCTCATAAAAATGGATATTTCCAGGATTAAAAACAGCATCAAATGCTGGATTCTTGGGGTTGGACCTTATGCGTAAGGCATACTGAATGGCAAGCTGCTCCCTCCGAACCCCAAGTGGTGCCTCGTTGGCTTCCACATGTAGACTGGGAATGGGAGAGGTTCTGAAAGCCCCGAGGCAAAGCCTCAGAGCTTGGTTTTGGACAGTATCCAATTTTCTTAGATATGAGCGACGGGCAGCACCATATATAAAAGAGCCATAGTCCAACTTGGAGCGCACTAGTGACCGGTAAAGCCGTAAAAGGACTTTCCGGTCCGCTCCCCAATCAGTATTGGACAACATCTTTAAAAGATTGATTGCTTTAAAACATTTCTTACGGAGGTAAGAAATGTGAGCTTTAAAATTGAGCTTCCTGTCAAAAATTATTCCAAGAAACTTGGTTTCTTCCACCACAGGAATAACGTTGCCATCAAGGGTGAGAACTGGGTCTGGATGGATGTTTCTTTTGTTGCAAAAAATGCATACACACAGTTTTTGATTTTGAGAATTTAAATCCGTTTTCATCCGCCCATTTTTGGATGTTATTGAGGCTAAGTTGAAGCTGCCTCTCAATTGTGCTCATATTTTTTGATTTAAAATAAATCAAAAAATCATCCACGTAGAGTGAACAATCCACACCTGGCTTGATGACATTAACAATACTATTAATTTTTATATTAAAAAGCGTAACGGATAAAATACTTCCCTGTTGGACCCCATCTCCTGATCACAAGTATCAGAAAGGGTGGTGCCAGCACGGACTTTAAAAATTCGGTTCTCAAGAAAATTTTTGATAAAAACAGGCATGCGGCCTTTAAGGCCCATATTGCTCAAATCCGACAGGATTCCATGTTTCCATGTGGTGTCATAGGCCTTCTCCATATCGAAAAAGACCGACACCACATGTTCCCCCCTCACAAAACCGTCACGTATAAAACTTTCAAGACGGACCAGGTGATCCGTCGTGCTACGTGTGTGACGGAAACCGCTCTGGTACCTGGAAATTAGTTGGTTTCTTTCAAGAAACCATACCAGACGGCTGTTTATCATTTTCTCCATCGTTTTACAGATGCAGCTCGTTAAGGCAATGGGACGATAGTTCGTAGGAATGGTGTTATCCTTCCCTGGCTTGGGTATCGGGATAACTATAGCCTCTCTCCAACCATCTGGGAATGTTCCAGATTCCCAGATTCCATTAAAAATGTCTAAAAGTACTTGAAGTGATTCCTCTGGAAGGTGTTTTAAAAATTGATAGTGTACATCATCGGGTCCACTAGCTGTGTCATTCGATTTATGTATCGAATCCTCCAACTCCTTTAGTGTAAAAAGAGAGTTGTAATTTTCATGGTTATTTGAATTAAAATTAGGAATGTTTCGTTCCCGATGGTGTTTAAATTTGGTACTATAATTATTGGCAGAGGAATTCTTTTGGAAGGCATCGCCTAGAGTATTGGCGATGTCCTTCAAATTGGAAGCTTTGGAACCATCTGGTTTAACCAGATGTGAGAGAGTGTTGTCATTTTGCTTTCCCCCAATCCTACGAACCATGTCCCATGCCTTTTTCGTGGAAGTCTTGCTGTTAATTTGTGGCCCTCCTGGCTGCACTTGGCGCATGTTGCTGCTCGTTTGCAATTACTGTTGCTATGGCCGAAACGTTGGCATTTAAAACATCGCAATGGGTTTGGAATGTAGGGCTCCACAGCAACATTCAGGTATCCGACTTTGACAGCTTTGGGCAACTCAGTGCTGTCAAAGGTCAAGATAACCGTTGCTGTGGGGCTGATTTCTCCCCATTGCGAGTAACAAAAATTTTCCGAGCTTCAGTTACTTTTTGTGTTTTAAGTCCTTCTATTATTTCTGCACCGGAACATTGTTTTAATTCATGACAGCGGATGACGCCCTTCTTGGTGTTGAGGGTTCTGTGAGGGGTGACACCTATTGGGACCCCCGCTAGTAGGGTCGACTTCAATAGGCATCTGCTGCATGGCTGGCCCGGTCCACTTCAACAAGTAAGTGGCCAGACTGGAGTCTCCTGATGTTTTTTTGGGGACTCCAGCCAACCCCTCAATTCCTTTACCAATTGCGAATGGACTTAGTGAGGTAAGTGGTTTATCTTCCTCAGCGTTTGCAATCACCAAAAACCTTGGCCATGATGTCAAATTTTCACTATCAGAGTCCGTGTCCGAGTCATTAGGTCGATACCGTTTGGAAGATAATCTTTCTTGAGCTTTTGTTTTTGAGCCATGATTTTATGATAAAATTTCATCACTGGTGCTCCCCACCCACCATGGAGCCCAACATGGGGGCGTCAGCGGCGTGCGGCTCAACCAGCACACATGACGCCAGGGATACACAAGTGTAATACTCAAATTAATAGCAAACAGCTCAAAGAGCTGTTCACACATCAACTTGATTGACCTGTTAAGCAGCCGCCAAGGATAAAAGACAAAGAGAAGGGAAAAACTATGTAAATGAAAACGGATGACAACATGGAAGTGGAATGAAAAGTAATAAATAATGAAAACAAATATCCCATGGCATGTCACCACAAGCCGATTGACTGGACCAGGCCATTCCAGCCTCTCGTCTAGGTGAAATCCGGGCCAAAGTGGTGTGTTGCAGATATAGCCCTCGCAAGGACCGCTCCACTCAACCACCAGGATCCCATCTTCCACCGACACGAGTCGCAACCCACGGCCAACAGGTTGCCCCCTATTAGTCGCCTCTTACGACATGCAGGAGGATACAGTGGGTCTATTCTACCCCCGAACCCACAGGGGGGGTCACCATATCGGCCTAGCAACTCCGTGACCTTGTAAATAGCGTCAACACTATGGCATCCTCCTTGTCAAACCAACTCCGCCACAATTCTATATCACAGTCCCAGCTAGCCTCTGTCAAACGCCCTGACCGCCCCAACATCGACCTGAATTGCACTGAAAGTAAATGGGCTTTTCTTCGTCAACGAATGGCAAACTCTACAAGCGTCGTGCGCAACTTCCAACATCGTCCCCAGAAGAACTACGAGCCTGTTGTTCAGAGGAGCTCCGTCTAGAGCTTTTCAATTATGTTGGCTCGTCAACCATCGATTCCCTGGATGAGTCTACCCTGCTTAACCACATACGACGGTTGACTGTCAAGGGGAAGAATAAGGCTGTCCACCGCCAGGAGTTTTATACCCTCCACCAAGACCCCGGCATGCCTGTCCAGCAGTTTGTGGCACAACTTCGAGCAAAAGCTGAGCACTGCATCTTTCTATCGACGTGCCCCAAGTGTTCCGAAAAAGTGAGCTATGCCACCTCAATGATATCAGATCAGCTGACAGTGGGGATACACGACAAGGACATCCAGGGCGAGGTGCTAGCTAAAGACAACCAACTTCAGTCTTTTGCAGCTAAATTCGATCTCATTCAAGCACTGGAAGATGGCAAACGTGCTAAGGAGCAACTCAGCGATTCAACCCTTGCCACCCAACAGTTGAGCTACCGCAAACGACGTGGCAAACGTGAGAACGGCCATGCAGGCAGCCCTCAAGTGACCCCTGTGTACAGCACTCCACCAGGCTGTGCAGGTTGCGGTAGCAAGGAACATGGCAGAGTCACCAAACTGCCACAACATCTCCATTGCCCTGCCCATGCCTCTAAATGTGAGCACTGCGGCATCGTGGGCCACCTACATTCCGTGTGCCGGAAAAAAGAACAGAGTACCTCTAGACGCACAGTCACTGTGCGTGATGCCACAACTTAATGTCCAGCACATCTGTCACACAAACTAATGCAGACAGAACTTTGACATCGTGGTTTATGACTCATGGCTGCCAAGATGAATTCACCCACGCCACCCTCCAGGCAAACAGGTCTGCCTGGCGCTCGAGACATCACCCCCTCTCAACTCACAAAGCTGTACACGAGAGGTTTGTTGTTCCCCACATAGAATGGATTGAATCAGTCGGCCACTTCGCACACAGACGCCCTCACCAACTACCAAGACTGTCTGTTACAATCAATGTTTTCCCTGACACGCATGCTGTCTTTCACTGCCCTCTAGACAGGGAGGCAGCATCACTATATAACAGGTGAATATAGACACAAATGCTGACACTGGGGCTTAAACCTGTGCCTGTGGCATAGATGTCCTCCACTCCATTGGACTATCAGAGAACCACCTCGTCCCTACTTCTCATTCCATCAATGGTGTCACAGCTTCTGCAATGGACATAGTTTTATTTGCATCTGTTACTGTGAATGGCGCTACCAGCAAACAGGCCTTATATGTCGGACGCAATATCAAGGGCTTGTTCCTCTCGATCCGAGCCCTGTTAGACCTGGGCATTGTTCAACCATCATTCCCATTACCAATGGCTTCAACCATCAATACTACAGTGACATGCACGTGTCCAAAAAGAAAGCCTGCACCCCCACGCCCGTCTGAAATTCCATTCCCACCAACCAAAGAAAATACCCAGAAGCTACAAAAGTGGATCCTTCAGTACTATGCCAGCTGGGGTTGACCTTCTCCTACTTGACCCAGTTGCCCTTAGCACACAACCACAGACACTTCCTTCTGAATGGAAGTGCAGCCCATAATAGGGACAAAGTTTCATTATAGGTACGAATCTTGTCCAGGCGCTTGTAGGGCCACCCGTAATCTTGGGTATGGTTTCTGTTAGGTATACACCCATGTGGCTTTATCTCTAACGGAGATGTTCGCATACACTTACGTCTCCTTATCTTTAATGGAGATTCTTGTTTACAAAACAGCCACTTATTCAAGAAGGGGCTGTATTGTTAACAGTTCACTCGTGATTGGCTTTGAAAAGCATGTAGAATGGTCCTGTATGATATGTAATCTATTCTGGACTTTTCTAGCCCTAAAGCGGGAATATAGTTGCGGTTCAGTGTTGGTGCCTACTCCACACTTTAGACAAAGGAGCTGGGAATGATAAATTATAGCGCTTCTTGTGAGTTTTATGGGCCAGCTACATGTGTTTTATTATATTTACCTGCTATTATCGATGTTGGCTATGAAAGCTGGCCTAATGTCTGAATGGGGATTCCCCAAGCCTCCTTGAAGGTTGTATTGCGCGACCATGTCCACGCTTTATATTCCAGATCTGTGGTATATTGAATAGACGAAGTATGTTATGCAAATGAACAGAATACCAAAGGAGTTGTCACTAATTGACTGGTGAATCATTCGTGCCTGAAAGTGTCAGGTTATCACTGGCTGAAGCCGTGCGCTTTGTCTCAAGCCCCATAATACAATACACTCGCACCAGGATGAACTGCCCACTGTGTGGAAAGACCATGTTAAACCTGATAAGACATCTTAGGGATCGTCATGACTTTTCATGACTGGTGCGTCTCTCTATCAAAAGAACCTTCATGGCAAGGTGCAGTTGGAGCAGAAAAGAAGGGGTGACGCTTCTGACAAACGGAAATTAAAAAAAAACTGTCCCTTCCCAAAGTGCGGAAGTGTCGTAACACGGCTGGACAAGCACCTTGGCACGAAACACAAGATACGAAATAGAACTGAGAAATATTGAGGTGTCCAAACACTCATTTGCCATTAACAGGTCCCGCAAAGTGGGTGAGGCCGAGCACGTTGAACCATTGCAATATGACCATTGACACTGATTCTGCTCCGCTACTCTTGCGCCGGCTTCACCACATGCACCTGTGCCTGCTGCTGTATCTGATGCGCCAGTGTCCGCTTCTATGTCCATATTCCGGCGCCTGCTCATGGTCAGGCAACATCATCTCCGTTTGCACTTGTTGCGACGACATACCAGTGTTAGGGCAAGCTTCCAATTTCACAGAACTGTCTTCTGCACCAAATTACGAGTTGTCATCTTCTCATCATTTTATTTTTCATTTTCAACGGGGTCCTTACACAACATACTGCATACTCTCTTAATCGGTCATTTGTCGATGTAGAGGAACTTGATTGCTTCGTATCCTGTATTATGCATGATACAAAACAATATATTAGGTTGTTTTTTTATTGTAATTATTGCGTCATGTACCTGTTAAGTAAAGTGCCTTCCGTATAGACAACCAAGGTCGAGCAGTTCCGCGCCTGGCTACCAACGATATCTGGGGCTGGGTGAAGCAAGGCCAGTGTGAAGGTCGTCGCAGACCAAGTCGGTTACCTGATGTTCCTTATTAAAGGAGGAAAAGATGAGCTAAACAAAATTTCCTTGTTTTAGAGGAAGAGTTTCTTGACAAGGAATTGGCAGGAACCAAAGCCATGACCATTCAGGCTTATCTATTTTCAATGATAAAATTTTAGAATATGGAAGGGTCCAAGGTTTTCGTTTGGCTAAACAGGACCCGATCATAACGAAACAGGTGCAGCTGTGTTGCGGAGCCCTGAGGAAGACCATTATAGGAGAGGACGTGGCAAGGAAAATAGAAGACCATAGTAAGTAATGAACATGCTTAAATGTCAAATACAACGATTTTCAACATTTCCCATTGATGTGTGGCAAAATTGGAAAGAATATCTAATTAGCTGATTGCAGCTTGTATTTCAATTAACTAGCAAGTATTAGCGTTAAAAACATCCCCATAAGACTCAAATAAAATCCGAAGCCATTTCCAAGATGCCATTTTGCATCAATTGGTTCTCGACCTCGACCGAATTTGACAGCAGTTGGAGCGAAGAGGCGAATTGTTCTTTTGTCAAATTATATTCACTCAATGAAACTAACCTTACAGAGTTGGCTGAGCTTGGAGATACATCTACCCCCTAGTAACGGCTGGCCCACTCACTAGCCCCGCATCCAAGGTCCAGTAAAAAAAAGGGCCTCTCTTGGAACCGCCTTATTTGTTGGACAGCCCATCTAAGCTTTACGAATCTTCCAAATGTGTGGAAGTGCAGCCCATAATTTGGCCAAAGTTTTATAATATATACGAATATTGGCCAGGCGCTCTTCATGTGCTTGTAGGGGTACCTGTAATGTTGGGTATGCTTTCAACTAGGTATACACTCATTTTGCTTTATCTCTAACAGAGATGTTCGCATACACTAACGTCACCTTATCTCTAATGAAGATTTTTGTATACAAAAATGCCACTTATTGAAGGCGGGGCTGTACTGTTTACTGTATTTTCAAAAACATGTAGAATGGTTCTGTATGGTTTGCAATCTATTCTGGACTTTTCTAGCCCTAAGACCGGGGCATAGCTGCGGTTTAGTGTGGGTGCCTACTCCACACTTTAGAGAAAGGAACTGGGGGTGATATATTATTGCGCTTGTTTAGAGCTCTATTGGCCAGCTACTTCTGTTTTGATAATGTTTACCTGCCACTATCGATGTTGAATACGCAAAGCTGGCCTAATCTCTGAAAGGGGATTCTTCAAGCCTCCTTAAAAGTTGTATTGCGCAACCATTTACACGCTATATATACCAGGCCTGTGGTATATTGAATAGACGAGGTTTGTTAGGCCAATGAACAGGATAGAAACGGCGCACAAAAGCGTATTGCTGAGCTTGACGATCGAGTAAAAGAGTGTGAGGAAGAAGGAGGTTATCTGGTGGAAGAAACTATGACCTGGTGGAGCGCGTGCAATATCTGGAGGAGCTTGTTGTCTCTGGTGTTCGTCCACGACCGTTATAACTGCATGTATTAATTACCGTTGATTTCCTGGCCTGGTGAGTGAAGTATTTGGCAAGTGTGCTGCTATCATTTTTCGACCATTTAAACTTATTTTTCATTCTGGCCAACGTTTGACAATCTGCTAGTATGTATACAAATGATATATATCCACTGCCTGATCATGATGATGACCGATCATAACGGTTCAACAAGTTAGTATATCCGTCAGTCAGGGCAATGGAGTAAGGATTATTCTAGGTCTTTTATATATGTTATGATTTTTGCTACTGAGCAAATTCGGAAGACAAAAAACTATTTTGAAAAACAAAGCAGTTGTGATGGCCACATGTGTTAAATCGCGTGGCTAATTCTACCGAAACACAGTGGTAAGTATTGAGGTATTATTTTTGACTATGGTGGCAGTCATGGCCAAAACACCTATAGCAAGCCATCTATATTAGTTGCGACTGCTGAATAGATCTGATCGTAAGAGTTGCTAACGAAGTTATTGGAAACCACTCCAATGTAGACGATTTTAGTGAATTAAACAGTTGGCTCAAGCAAGTAAAGCGGATCAAGGAGAGTATTGATGGGAGATGAAGAGAGAGAAAAAGCTTGTTATGGCTCATGGTAACCTGTAGAGAGGCATGTGATTGTGTCTTTTTTGCTATTCATAAAGAAGTCTAGAGCACTATCCCAAGTCATTCATTCCTGATCACTACAACATGATATCTCTAATAGATAATGTGATTAATACTAGGTTCCACTTCCAGGGGCCCATGGGAGCCGCCCAAAGCAGCCATGAAGCCTGACCCGTCTGGACTGCTCTTGTTTTCGCTGTGTATGAGGCCGATTAAACTGACTGTGTTAACATAACTCTGGCTGGGATAGGAGGCTAATGCTGTTAATATGAACAGTCGCTACAGGTCAAGTCAGAATATACATTGTGTCTTCATTACCTGGCGTCTCTATAAAATCTAATTAAGAAGACAATGATGAGAAGAGTCTGAGTAAGATTGGCTGTGAAACGGGATTACGGTTCATCCTGGTAAGTTGAGCTTTGATTATATTTTCTGTAAAACCTGTTTCTGGTTACCATGCCGACATCAGCTTCATTAGCAGCTGGCCAGCATTCTGCTTATCATGTATTGTGCCTGATGTCCTAAGGTGTCTGCGGCAGGTTACCGTAAACAGGGTTACTGGAAACACCACAGACATCTGGGTTGTGAGGAGGCGGTACATATCGAAGTTGACAAGGATTTTAAAAGCCTATGAGTTAACAAGAACCATCGCCTTACTGGATCATATTCAGACAGGCATGGACGAGGATATGGCACCACGAAAGAACCACCCTAATATTGGATGCAATCTGTTGAGTGTGTGGAGTGATTGATGCGCCGGTCATCGTTCAATCACTGGACATGTTCACGGCCACTAACGATTCCTTATCTCAACCTCAACTCAACCAGACTGGGTTCCAGGCTGACTCGTATGTCTGAGTACATCAACAAACGGGATACATCCATGGCAGTGATTGATGGACAATTAGCACACCATATATAGCTTCGCCAACATAATGTAAATGTGTGACAGTCATGACCTCTCTATGAGATTCATGCTGATCGGCTTGATTTACGGATTGTATTAGTAAGGAAATATATGATCAACATGAGCTCATTTACTGACAAACTATCGAGGTTTTTTTTTTCACTCTCCAAAATCGTAGTCAGTATGTATAAATTGCGAATAGGACATGACATGTCTCTACAACATGGACTCAGGGTTCAAATTTAGCAGTCGCTAACTCGCAAAATGCGAGTCAATATCAGAAAATGCGAGTAGACTTTCATGTTCACTCGATATTTTTAGCGAGTCACTTTTTTTCAAGTTCAAACCTTTTTTAAAAAAAAGATTGGTAAGTTGACAAAAAATCCCAAAAAAGTTTCAGTGATGCGCACTATTCGCGTGCTCTCGAAATTTCGTTTGCACATGTCATTAAGTGACGTCTTACTCCCAGAATCCCGATAATGTCTGTTGACATTCACGTAGAATTTTACTGATGTTAAATTTAAAATAAAAATGATTACGTCTTTCTTCAAAAGAAAAGGCGATGATGATGGGAAAAGTTCTCCTGCCGAGCAATCGATGTCAAAAGAGGACGAAGTAGCTGGTTTTTCAAAAAAACAAAAATGCGAACAATCGGCAAAAGTTGGTTGCAAAACCGTTAATGCATCCTTGAAAACAGTGAAAAGGTGGGAACGAGAGTTAAACATAACACTTGGAACTGTTTGTGATGAGAAAGACACTGCTACTGTGGTTGAAATTTTCTGCCAAGTTTGCCAACAATATTCCCGTGAAAAATCTTCGTCGGTAGGTAAACCTAGCTGCATTTTTATCAACATAAAAAATAATTCTTTGTTCTGTCACTTTTTAATGGGTATGTATATGGCCCATATTACCTTTCTAGTCCAATTATCTTATGTATACAACTTCCTTAAAATCAAACTCAGCACGCCGTGTTGAACATTAGCAGATGACACTTTGCCCTCTTTAATCCCAACACTGCCCTTTATATTATCACAATAAGTACAATAAGACAATAAGTACACTTATCACAATAATAAATAATCCACTGTCCCTGGTGTCCCTTAAAAAAATAAATGTCACTCATATGTATCCATTTTTTCAGTTTGTCACTTGCAACAAAATTGTGAAGAAGGAGGGTGTTGTTCACCACAAGAACTCTGCAGCACACAACAAGGCACTGGAAGCAAACGCTGCCACCAAGATAATCGCCTCCAACCAGCTAAATGCAATTGAGTCCTCTTTACAAAAGTTTGATGAAGGTCTCATGAAGAAAATGGTATATCTGTTTAATACAGCGTACTATGTAGCTGTGCATGAACGACCCTTCACAGACTTTACCAGTCTAATTAAGTTACAGAAAAAAAACACGCTTGTTCTAGGTGAAACCTACTGTAATGACATATCCTGTAAGACCTTTGTGAGTGAAATTGCCGGACATTACTTTGATGATCTGAAATCCAGACTGGAGAAATCTCACTACTTGAGTGTGTTCACTGATGGTTCAACAGATCGTACGGAAATGCATCATGATCAAGTACATTGACAATTTCTATCCGTTCACAAAGTTTTTCAAGCTGGAAGAGCCCGAAAACACAAAGGCAGAGGGAATTCTGGGAGCTGTCGATAAAGCTTTTCAAGACTTTGGGATGGACAATTACCATGAAAAGTTGGTCGGGTACTGCTCAGATGGGGCCAGTGTTATGATGGGAGCTAAGAAAGGGGTGATAAAACTTCTGAGAGACAGAAAAAATGCACCTTGGGTTCTTGTGGTTTGGTGTTTAGCTCACAGGCTTGAACTTGCAGTTAAAGACTGCTTTAAGAGCACATACATGGATAATGTCATTGAGGTCCTTCGTCTCATTTATGAGTTCAACAAGGGCTCTGCAAAACGGAACAAGGACGCCGGAGAGGTAGCTGATATTATGGAGGAGGAGTTTTTGAAGCCAGAAAAGGTGAATGGCACACGCTGGATAGACTACAAGCTCTGAGCGACATCAAAACTCCTGAGGAACTGGCCAGTGATAGTTGTTCATATGCAAAACTACGCTGAAGATGTGACCAACAGGGACAGTGATCGGGCAAAGGTCAAGGGAATCCTGAACAGGCTGATGCAGTACAAGTTAGTTTGGTATTTGCATTTTATGAAAGACCTACTCAATGAACTGGCCAAAATCAGCTTGATTTTCCAACGCGAAGACATTTGCACATCCAGCGCAACAACGAAACTTCAGGCTGCTAACATCCCACTCGATCAACTTCTAGATAATCCTGGCTCTAGTCTGTCAGATTTCGCTGACAAAGTGCAGGAGCAAAAAAACTCCTTCCAGTACTACGGACATACCCTGAGAAGCCCTGTTCAACTGGAAACACTAACACAACAGAAGAGAAGAGTGGTGCAAGATATGATTGACTGTCTTCATTCTCGTTTTGAAAACATGTACGAAGACAGGCATTTCCTAGCCTGCCATGTATTTGACCACAAGAACTGGCCAGATACCAATGCTGCATTAGTCCAGTATAGGCAAGATGATTTAAGGTTCTTGTATGAAAGCTTCCGCCCTGTCCTCCAAAACGCTGAATGTGACCTGGATGCAGCTCAACAAGAATTCACCGAGTTGAAACTTCATATTTCTGGCAATGAACACTACAGAGGTATTCACCCGCTTGCTGTCTGGCAACGTGTTAGTCAACAGGATGATGGAAGAGGTGACTTCAACAACATATTGAAGACCATTCATCTCACCAGTGTATATCCTCTGTCAAATGCTTGTTGTGAGAGAACATTTTCTGCCATGAAAAGGATAAAAAGTGATTGGAGATGTAGACTTTCCATAAAGTCGATGGACGAACTTCTGCGCATCAAACTCAACGGTCCAACCTTTGAAGGCTTTGATGCCAAACCCGTCATTAACAGGTTGTGATTGAGGGGCCAGAGAATGAATAGGCCAACGACAGAGCCTTATGGTCCGAGAAATTGAACAATCTAAAAACATGACCATGTCGTATAATGTCATTGTGTTGAAATTGTTTATTAAAGTGAGCAATAATGGTCTCTTACCTTGTTGTTATAACTCTTACTTGTTTAAATCAAGAAAATATCAAAATTCGTGCGATTTGATAATTTTTTTCAAAAAGCAAGTAGTTTTGACAATTTAGCAAGTAAGTTTTTAGGCCACTTGCTTTTTTTAGCAAGTGACAAAAAAATTTAAATTTAAACCCTGGGACTTGCATTGGGACAACATCAGTAAATGGCGATTGATTAATGGGACAGAAGAGAGCGGACATATTTTAGGTCATGACCATAATGTACCAATATTCCCGAGAGTAGATAATAATCGCATCCCAATTTGTAGCAAAACAAGTTGTATAAACTCCGCACTTTCTATATTACATTGTGTCCATGTAGTAATTGCGTCAAAGCGCGTTAGCACCCACTAGATCCATCCCATCATTAAAAATCTATACACATCGATTCCACTTACCGACCAATCACAACACATTCTTTGTGCATAACACTTTGATGATCAAATATGATTGCGCCACTTCCTTTAACAAGCTGTTGTGTGAGTTCAGCACAACAAAAGTATATCCCACAAATGTCGTTGCGATTAATACTCAACACTCCATGAATTATCTCGCAATGTTCCCTTCCCAGTCACTCGATCCTTACCGAAAACGCTCACACTCTTGTCGAATTTATCTTGATCATCGTAGCTTTAAACGCGTCACCACGTCTACGACCAGGGGCCGTATCCATAAAGAATCTTAACTTTAGTAGTCTTGACTTGAGTCTGCAAGCTTAGCTGAGTCCGCGAACTCAGGCGTATCCACAAAACAAATTGTTAGCGAACTCAGCTGAGACCGCCAGCTCAGGGCTGGCAAACAGCCAAAACGAACTATTTTTGTGCGAATCGAACTATGTGACGAATTTTTTGGCGCAACCACTGTATCTATACGCCCAACAGACGGCAAAAACCGAAATGGCTGCATAACAGAGATCGGGCAATTGGTCGGAGCCAGAGGAGTTATTATTAATGGAGGCTGTACGAGAGAGATAGGCTGTTATAGAAGGCCGGTTTTCTGATCATTTATGTAAGACTGACAAAATCCAGGCATGGAAAGAAGTCCTTTTGGCAATAAATAAGTGAGTTTCCGATACATTTATAAACACAGAATAACCACTACGAATGCTGTTCATTATTGCAGGATTCTGACTTGTAATGATATCGTTGGAGGTGATAGGATATAGCGACCTCTATCGTTTTGTTGTCGTGTTGGGTGACAATAAATATCTTTTTGAGTTGTAAAAACTCTTGCTCAGGATTTATGATGTATGATGTTTTTTTTATAAACAAAATCTGTCGTCGGACCCTATCATTCATTATATCTGACAATACTGCCCCTTTCGTGATAAAAACCTAGCACCGAAGATCTTACTTGAATGATAACTCCATGATAGCAAGGTTTATAAGTTACTATTTTCATCAACAAAGCATCAATTTATCCCACCCATTTTTTGAACTCATATTCATAATTGTTGTGTAAAAACAGTTAAAAAGAAAACAACAAACACTTTGATAATCCAAATGTTTTCTACACAGTACTCAAAATGTCTATTTCATTCATATTACTTTTATTTTTTCCAGTCAAGGAGTCAGCAGCAGATTTCGATCTGTTGAGGAGTGTCGGAAGAAATACTCTAATATAAAGACAAGAAGTAATAATTTTTTTAAATATCTATGTTATGTTAATAATTCATTAATCATAAATATCAGTCTTCAATAATATTTTTTATTGCATCATTTGTTTAGCGAAGGCCAAACAAGACGAATCAAGAAGAACCGGGGGAGGACCAATAATACGGCCTACTCTTTCGGAGGAAGTATTTTTGAGCATGAGCCAGGGTTTGCCAACAGTTGAAGGCTTCCATGGATTTGAAAGTTGGTGTTATATTTTACTTAATCTGCAATTTGTTTTCCATTTGTTTGTGATTGACAATCAGTAATGGGTTTTTTCTTTATGACTGTTACAGCTGTGGCATGTCTCCCATTGAGTTCTAGTATATCTGAGCAAGGTCTGTAAAAATAAAAAAAACCTGATTGAGTGTTTAAAATGTTAATAATCAATTTTACAGTTTACTGTGAATTGCACATGCTACTTATTATTTGTCTGATAAATCCCTTCTTGTGTGTTTGTTTACTTAATCTGCAATTTGTTTTCCATTTGTTTGTGATTGACAATCATTAATGGTTTTTTTCTTTATGACTGTTACAGCTGTGGCATGATATTATGTTTGTTTTCAATCGGATTGTTGGACACACGACGGTCTAAACAGCTGGCTAGTTTTTTGTTTTTATTCGATACCGCCTCACGTGATGATTACAATTAAGACGTCATAATGAATTTATTTACGTTCATTATTTCAATTTTAATTCACTAGTGTTTGGTTACGAGTCGGGGTGAAGGACATTATTGTGACATTGAAAGTGAAAAGACACTGTTTTGTTGATAAACTTTAAAAATACAGTGGATAACACTTACGGCTATATCAAAGAGTTCCCGGCGAACTCTGGCTATCTCCTCCCTGGAATTCGGAAAATGGATAAAACGATCCTTTCGTCTGACGAGTGATTTGCATACTTTCCACAAAACTCTGGATATTGTCAATTGGGATGTTGAAAACAACCCCGCAACCGTAAGCTCGAATGAACCAGTTGACAAGATTCACAGTGTTATTAACATCATGATCAACGGAGGCAGGGCTCCTCCACGATCGGTTGGATTTTCAATGTCTGGTTGAACTAAACGAACTAGTTCCATAATAACAACGGGGACGAAACGAAAACGCTTTCTAACTTCCTCTTCGGTGAGGTATTCCAGGGGGTTGTCTCTGTCCAATGTAACTCTGGGTATCCTCTGTTGGCGATCGAAGCGGCGTCTAATTCTTCTAATGTCCGCCATTTTTAAGTTAGAGCTAGCGAACTTAAGTCAGCTACCTAGCTGACTCAGAGTTGAGCACGCTTTTTTGGATACGGTTAAGACGGCCAAGTCAGCTTGCCGTCTCAAAAACCTGAGTTTGCGGACTTGAGTATCTTTATGGATACGGCCCCAGGAAATTGCCCTGTCGTTTTCATACTGCTGGACATCCACAACTCATGTGAAACTGACATCAAAGGTATTGACACCCAAACGTGTCATAGAAATGAATCAACAACGCCTGACCCAGAAATCAATTCATTCGCAATTGAGCAACGTATCCACTTCGCCCCTTGTGTTCAGCACAATCTACCCTCTCAACTGGGAAATGTCGTAACAAACTTGTGAATCTCATATCGAGCTACAAGATTCACCGACTTGTCAATGGATACGTTGGGTACAGATAACACCACACACCGAAGTCATATACCACATATACATATGACCACACTCACAGCTCAGCGACCACGCTGCCCATAAAAATCGGCTACCATGCTTGGACGCCTCACTGAGCACTCGGGGAAGCAGCATATATCATCCCACCAAGCACTAATGCTGCGCATCTCAGTCCTGCTATAGATACAAACCAAGCTGAAGTTTTACGTAGCACCATCTACAAAGTATCTTAACGATAACAGCATGATGGTAAATGTAGACATCCCATGTCGGCCTGAAATGTCATGATTATGCGAACTCTTGAAGGAGTTGCGAAGTAGCTTTGATGAGGAACAATTGACTTGTCAGACACAGATGAGCATCAGGTTACCTATCGCGCTGTCGATTGAGGTGAGCACTTAAGCCAACGGAAGCTGCTAAATTGCTTTTATTGGCGCTAAAGACTCTATGAGAGTCGCCATCGCAAGAGAAATGGTTTTCCCTAGTCAATGGTGGTATCGCCTATATCGCCTATGCCTGAGCAGGATGAGCACATGTGAGCAGGCATGATGCCTGAGCATGATGCCTGAGCAGGCATGATGCCTGAGCAGGCAGTAATGCCTGACAGGCTGGTGCATGGTAGTCATGCGATCCTGTAATGAATGGTCATGGTATCACATGTGGTGTGACAGTGGCGTGATAGCTACCATACTTAATGAATCATTTAAGATACCTTTTGTGATATCATTAGGTAATGCACAATAATTGTTTGATACATATTGTTCAGTCTGTTGGGTTACTGTTGTTTAGGCTATCCGTCAACACTCTTATTGATGCATTCCTGAAGCTACTTTATTGCAGTATGCAAGTGAATCTGCAACGTAGTTATCTGTCCAGTCATTGGAGACATTGAAAGGAATAATACAGAGCATATAACGGATGCTGCTCCAATGGAGTTTGATATCTGTTTTGTTTAGTGACAGGGAACTTAAAAACTTTCATCACATTTTCCTCACTGCTAGGTCCATTCATTTAGGGTGTTAACCCCTTTGTTCACCTTATCCTTACTGTTAGATCCATTCATTTAGGGTGTTAACCCCTTTGTTCACCTTATCCTTACTGTTAGATCCATTCATTTAGGGTGTTAACCCCTTTGTTCACCTTATCCTTACTGTTAGATCCATTCATTAAGGGTGTTAACCCCTTTCTTCACTTTATCCTTACTGTTAGGTCCATTCATTAGGGGGGTTAACTGTTTTCTTCACCTTATCCCTACTATTAGGTCCATTCATTAAGGGTGTTAACCGTTTTCTTTGTATTTTCCTTACATGCAAGTGTATCTGGAACGTAGTTATCTGTCCATTTATTGGAAACATTGGGAAGGAATGATACTGAGTA
This sequence comes from Urechis unicinctus, assembly GCA_034190875.2. Classification (NCBI taxonomy): domain Eukaryota; kingdom Metazoa; phylum Annelida; class Polychaeta; order Xenopneusta; family Urechidae; genus Urechis; species Urechis unicinctus. Next base: position 32,175,277 of record CM067355.1, read on the forward strand.
TATTACGGATGATGGAGTGTGATTAGGATATCTGTTGTGTTCGGTAAAAACAGCTCGATTCTTGCAGCAGTGGAAATATGCCTTCTTTAAGTGACTCAAATCCGGTTCCTGACGCTATCCCTCTCGTTAGATTTATCTTAACTGTATTTGCTTTAAATATCTAGCTACTTCCCTTGATAAAATGGTGAACTGCTTCCCCTTTCGAGACAGAGGTTGTGGCTTCAAACCCAAGGTGTAACAACTTGAATGGTTACTGTACCAGATCTGTGGCTCAGTGCTATTGCGTTGGGCATTTGTACCAATGATCTGGTAAGGTAAGTATAGGGTTTAACGGCACACCAACACTAGTGTATTATATGGTGCCTACTTAAGGAGGGGTAAATACGAGTACGAAAGGATAAGAAGGAGTCAAGGGTTAAAACTAACTAAAAATTAAACCCATTAGTATTAATTGAATTATATTAATTGAATTATGTATAATAATTTGAGAATTGTATGGTCTAAAATCTATAGAAAAGTCCAATCTCTCTTATGAATCCAATTATCTTGGATGGATTCACCCTTTCAAACAATTCTGAAAGGGTTTGAACCCGGAAGAAGCGATTTCGGATCAAAATCAAATCAGCACATTCGATGAGAATGTGCTTGACGTTGTAGGTACATTGACAAGGAATGCATTCAGGGATGGGCTCATCCCTTAGTAGAAAGGCATGAGTTGTATAGGTGTGTCCTATACGAGCGCGAGCAAGAATAACCTCCTCTCTTCTGCTCTCTCTGCAGCTCTGTGGCCACTCCCCAAATAAGGGCTGAATTTCGTGGAGTTTGTTTGGGATGGATTCATCCCACTGGTCCTGCCATTTCTGTTTAAAAAAATGGACGACCTGAGGTTTAAAGTCTGTAAAGGGGACTTGGACCTCAGTCACATTCATGTTCCTTGGCAGCTCTGTCTGCTTTCTCATTACCAGGGATACCAACATGGCTCGGTACCCGTTACGAACAAAATATCCTTACCACGATCTGTCAATTGAGAATATAAAAGCACAACATTTAAAATAAAACCATTACGTAAATTACTCCCTGTGATTGCCTCCAGGGCAGACAGGGAGTCGGAAAATACAACAAAACGCTTTTTACTTGATTGGGCAATAAGGCCAAGTGCAATGGAAAGAGCTTTAAGCTCAGCGTGGACAATTGACAGTGGAGGTGGTAGGCTCATGTTAAAAACAGATTTCCCCATAATGGCTGCAGCTCCAATTTTATTGTCTTCTTTCGAACCGTCTGTTTAAAGGGCAGAACGGTCCGAATATTAATCCTTTATCTCTCTAACTTGGTGAAGGAAAAAATCAGGCTCATGAGATCCCTTCGTGTTGGCTGTCAGCGATTTATCTACTGTTTGGGTTTTCAATTGCCATGGGGGAGACCTTGGCACAGTCTCAACCGCCACGGCATTCAAGTTAGTGCATGACCCAACCAGTGATTCTCTGATACGCAGACCGAACGAAGGGATAGCATTCGGCCTACTTTCATAAAAATGGATATTACCAGGATTAAAAACTACATCAAATGCAGGATTCTGGGGGTTTGACTTTAAACGTAAGGCATACTGAATGGCTAGCTGCTGCCTCCGAACCCCAAGTGGAGCCTCGTTGGCTTCTACATGTAGACTGGGGATGGGGGAGGTTCTGAAAGCTCCGAGACAAAGACTCAGAGCCTGGTTTTGGACTGTCTCCAATTTTTTTAAATAAGAGCGATGGGCAGCACCATAGATAAAAGAGCCAAGTCCAACTTGGAGCGCACTAGTGACCGGTAAAGCAGCAAAAGGACTTTCCGGTCCACGCCCCAATCAGTATTGGACAACATCTTTAAAAGATTGATTGCTCTAAAACATTTCTTACGGAGGTAAGAAATGTGAGCTTTAAAATTGATCTTCCTGTCAAAAATTATTCCAAGAAACTTGGTTGCTTCCACCACAGGAATAACATTGCCATCAAGGGTGAGAACTGGGTCTGGATGGATATTTTTTTTGTTGCAAAAATGCATACAGACAGTTTTTGATTTAGAGAATTTAAATCCATTTTCATCCGCCCATTTTTGGATGTTATTGAGGCAAAGTTGGAGCTGCCTCTCAACTGTGCTCATATTTTTTTATTTAAAATAAATCAAAAAATCATCCACGTAAAGTGAACAATCCACACCTGGCTTGATGACATTAACAATACTATTAATTTTTGATATTAAAGAGAGTAACGGATAAAATACTTCCCTGTGGGACCCCCATCTCCTGATCACAAGCATCAGCAAGGGTGGTGCCAGCACGGACTTTAAAAAATCTGTTGTCAAGAAAATTTTTGATAAAAACAGGCATGCGGCCTTTAAGGCCCATACTGCTCAAATCCGACAGGATTCCATGTTACCATGTGGTGTCATAGGCCTTCTCCATATCGAAGAAGACCGACACCACATGTTCCCCCCTCACAAAACCGTCACGTATAAAACTTTCAAGACGGACCAGGTGATCCGTCGTGCTACGTGCGTGACGGAAACCGCTCTGGAACCTGGAAATAAGTTGGTTTCTCTCTGGAATACCAGGCGGCTGTTTATTATATCTCTCCATCGTTTTCAGATGCAGCTTGTTAAGGCAATGGGACGATAGTTCGTAGGAATGGTGATCCTTGCCTGGCTTGTGTATCGGGGACCATCTGGGAATGTTCCAGAATCCTAGATTCCATTAAAAATGTCTAAAAGGTGTTTTAAAAATTGATAGTGTACATCATCGGGTCCACTTGTTGTGTCATTCGATTTATGTATCGAATCTTCCAACTCATTTAATGTAAAAAAAGAGTTGTAATTTTCATTGTTATTTTAATTAAAATTAGGAATGTTTCGTTCCCGATGATGTTGAAATTTTTGAAATTTGGTACTATAATTATTGGCAGAGGAATTCTTTTGGAAGACATCGCCTAGAGTATTGACAATGTCCTTCAAATTGGAGGCTTTGGAACCATCTGGTTTAACCAGATGTGAGAGAGTTTTGTTATTTTCCTTTCCCCTAATCCTACGAACCATGTCCCATGCCTTTTTCGTGGAAGTCTTGCTATTTAATTTGGAAACAAAATTGTGCCAAGACTCACGCTTGCTGTATTTGATGACGCGTCGAGCTTTGACTCGGGCTACTTTGTACAGGTTTTTTTTGGCCTCAGTGGGCCGCATTTGGAACCTGTACAGTGCCCTTTTGCGCTCTTTGACAGTGTCACGTCATGCATCAGAAAACCACGGTTTATATATCCGTTTAGAATCTGTCGAGGATTTCGGTACATTTTGTGTGGCTATATTAATTATTGATTGGGTAATAAAGGATACCGGATCTTCATCTATATTTTCAAAAGTATCTTTGTTGATAATTTCCCTGCACATAGAAGTAAAATTCGGCCAGTTGGCCTTATTAAGATTCCATTTGGCTACCCGCTCAGCAGGCATAGGACTATTGATGTTTAAAAATATTGGGAAGTGGTCACTTCCACATTGGTCCTGACCAGTTTCCCAATCAAATTCCATCAAAAGAGATGGAGAGCAGAGGCTAAGGTCTATGGCAGAGAATGATCCGGTTCCAGGATAGAGATAAGTTTGAGATTTATTATTTAATATAGCAAGATCATTTTGTATGAGGGAATTTTCTATTTTTTTACCACTGTCGTTGGTGTCCTCACCATAAATCGCTGTGGGCATTGAAATCGCCAAGCAGCAAAAGTGGTGATGGAAGTTGACTGATCAAATGATCCATGTCTCTCTGTAAAATCTTGTAGCTGGGTGGTAGGTATAGAGAGCACAAAGTGATGGTATTGTGGGGGGTAATACTATTGACTATAGCCTGAAGAGGAGTGTCAAGAGGAATGGGTTCATATGGGACACAGTGTTTAACAAGCACAGATGCCCCTCCCACAGCTCTTCCGTCTCTTTGTGATAAAGATGTTTTATTATACATGGTATACCCTCTCATTGACATTTGATCAGTCTCCTTCAAGAAAGTTTCCTGAAGGCAAACAGCGATAGGCTGGTGGTCATAAACAAGTGATTTCAATTCATCATAGTTGGACCGAAATCCTCGACAATTCCATTGGATGATTTTATGTGCCATCAGGGGGTTTCTGTGGTGGTCTGCCAGTCCGCCTTGGACTGGATGTCACAGATTTTGGTTTGGAGGACGGCCTCATGGAGTCAACGTCCATGTCCTCCAAACTACCGAACTTATTATAGACCTGAACAGGATCGTCAGATCCCTTTGGAGGGCTAGTTGATTTTGTTTTTTCCTTACTCCTACCTCTGTTAGTGTTGTTAGATGATTTTGTTTTACTTAAATTTTGATGCTCAGGAGGGCTACATTGCGTTGACATGTCCTTGCTTGTAGTATGATTGACAGTGGGCTTTGGCACATTAGTAGCCACCCTCTTTGGCAGGGCGCTGCCATTTGGCCACGTGTAGTCGGTTTGGGTGTCGACTGACACTGTGGCCTTCTTGACAGGGCTAGCATAAGAGGGTTTGATGGACTGTTGGCATTCATCTTCTTTATGGCCCTCCTGGCCGCATTTGGCACATGTTGCTGCTCGTTTGCAATGATTGTTGCTGTGGCCGAAACGTTGGCATTTAAAACATCGCAATGGGTTAGGAATGTAGGGCTCCACAGCAACATTCAGGTATCCGACTTTGACAGCTTTGGGCAACTCAGTGCTGTCAAAAGTTGCTGTGGGCTGTTTCTCCCCATTGCGAGTAACAAAGATTTTCCGTACGTCTGTCACATTATTTCTTCACTTGAGCATTGCTTCAAGTCGAAGCAGCGGATGACTCCTTTTTTGGTGTTGAGGGATCTGTGAGGGGTGACGCCTATTGGAATCCCCGCTGGTAGTGATGACTTCAAAAGGCATCTCGCATGGCTGGCCTGGTCCACTTCAACAAGGAAGTGGCTGGACTGGAGTCTCCTGATGTTTTTTGGGACTCCAGCCAACCCCTCGATTCCTTTACCAATTGCGAATGGACTTAAAGAGCTAAGTGGACGTTCTTTCTCAGTATTTGAAATGACCAAAAATCTTGGCCACGAGGACAAAGTTTCGTTGTCGGAGTCCGTTTCATTAGGTCGATTCCGTTTGGAAGATAATCTTTCTTGAGTTTGTTTTTGAGCCATGATATTATGATAAAATTTCATCACTGGTGCTCCCCACCCACCATGGAGCCCAACATGGGGGTGTCAGCGGCGTGCGGCTCAACCAGCACACATGACGCCAGGGATACACCAGTGTAATACTCAAATTAATAGCAAACAACTCAAAGAGCTGTTCACACATCAACTCGATTGACCTGTTAAGCAGCCGCCAAGGATAAATGGCAAAGAGATGGGAAAAAATATGTGTATGAAAACGGATGACAACATGGAAGTGGAATGAAAAAGTAATAAATAATGAAAAACAAATATCCCATGGCATGTCACCACAGGCCGATTGACTGGACCAGGCCATTCCAGCCTCTCATCTAGGTGAAATCCGGGCCAAAGTGGTGTGTTGCAGATATAGCCCTCGCAAGGACCGCTCCACTCAACCACCAGGATCCCATCTTCCACCGACACGAGTCACAACCCACGGCCAACAGGTTGCCCCCTATTAGTCGCCTATTGCGACATGCAGGAGGATACAGTGGGCCTATTCTACCCCCGCACCCACTGGGGGAACCAATGATCTGATCATCATTATTGACTCCTGCGCGCGCAGACACAACAAGCAGACGATAGTACTGATATCAGAAATGCCTGTTTGCCATGCGCATACACACGCGTTGGTACTCCTCGCTGATCACTCAATAGGGACACTTCTATCACCCCACCACCACTCATGCTGTGTACCACAGTCTCCATTCAATCGCCCATTGAGAAGCCCCCTTGTACAGTGGTGGCAGCTCGTCATATGCGAGCTTATCACAAATGAGGGATGATTGCTTAGAATGCAAAGGAAATTGACTGTAGCTTCGGCTATATAGCAAAAATCACGTGTTTACCATGACTTAGTAAGGTGAAATCCTAACTGCTGTTGCTGTATTTCAAGTCATTTGGGTGCCATGCAGCATTAACACAGCAAGTCTTCGGTCTCTGTCCAGTCAATTGGCAGATGGTGACATGCACTAAGATAATTGTTGCATTTATGTATTTTCACTTTTTTCTTCTGGTTTATCGTAATACACATATATTTCACGTTTTTTCATTAATCGTAGAAAAAGGCTGCTAATGTCGTTCACAAATGGTGGTCACTTTGGAGGTGTTACCAAAGCAATTCACAACTTGGCTGGATTCCATTCTAGCAAGAACAGAATTAGTGTTTAAGAGACCCCTTCTATAGCAGTACGTTCTGGTAATCACTTTATCAAGTACGGAGAACTCAAACGTAGGATAGGTATTCGTGAGAGTATGATCAAGTGCTGAAAGAAGCAGAGGCATTTTTGAACCTACGTTAGGCCGAATGGGCTGATCGTGTATCGTCGATTGCTCTTACCACGTTAAAAACCAACAAGTTTAACAGGCCTTTGATGTTGCCTGCAACTAAAGATCATCTATTGAAGAAGTTTCTAGATGAGGATATGAAGCAATCAACTGTCCTCCTGAGTTCTAGTGCCACATATTCCACCTGGAGGAAACTCGGGGAGACCGCAATGGCAAGAGTTGTCCTGTTCAACAAACGACAAAGCAGTGAAGTGGAACTGTTGAGGGTTTGAAACTTACGACAATTGTCCGAACTGCTGAGCTGCAGTCAACCATAAAATCAGCCAAACATTAATACCTGTCGAAAAAGAAATAATGAATCGGTGAGCATCATTTCAAAAAATAACAACTTGGAACAAAAGAACCCTTTATTTGAGTATTTATGCATGATATGTCCAGTGTATTGTATGCATTGTCACTGTTGGCATGCTTTGTAGTTTGCAGTTGGTAAAAACGCAAGGGAAACAAAATGGTGCCCATATTGTTGACTGAGGAGATGGTATCAGCATTGAATCTACTGAATGCTACTAGAGATATCTGCGGCATTGTGACATCAAATAAGTTCTTGCCAACACCAGGGACAGCCACCTTGACTGCTGGCAGGTGCTTACCAAGTTGGCAGCAGCAGTAGACGGCTCGAGTCTCAGAAAGTATCTTGCAACAGTATGCCAGCTTATCTATCATTAACTGCAGAAACCACAAACGGGTTTATGACTTATACAAGCTAAGTTTATAGAGCGGTATTTTAAACAAATGACTTGTGATATGTTGTAGCATATTTATTAGGTAAAGATGCATGACTGCAAAGCAAATTATATTTAATATACCAATAACACTGTACTTATATGACCAAAGACTGAGTTTGTAAATATCATTTCTCAATTTCAGATTTTAAGAAACTCGTTTCTAATTATGTAAGACAACGTTAACGTTGATGAATACCATGGTTTTTATCACAATTATGTCAATTTATCCATCGGCTTCCACAGCACCTTGCCCACAGTATCAACACTCACAAGGAGTATACTACGCTGCTATTGAGATTAAGATAGGGCGATTAATGATGGCAGTGGGAAAATTTGAGGGGAGGAGCTTGTCTGATATTGATATCAGTATAAGTGCTTTACGTTTAAAGAATTCCACAGCCTCAAGTTAATTTCTGTGTTTATCAATAAGTAGTATACAGAGTGGGGGTTCTGCACCACTTGTCTATAGAGCTTCCTTTCTGCTTCTCGAGATATACTTTGAATATGTATTTGCTGGCCCACCTGTGGCTCTATACTGTATAGCGACTGGCCACATAAACCGCAGTTATGGTGTATTTATATGTTTTTCGTTTGACCAGTCGTGCATCAAAAACAAGAGATCAGCTTGATGGACCTCGTTTGGTGTATACACGTCAAATGTGGGTCGTGGGATAGTGGAAGGGATAGTAAATATATTTGTCACAAGGCTTGCTTTTTCAGCCAATCACAAACCACATCTTTAGAGACTTATCTATGGCTGCAAGGCCTTTCCAGTAGCCCTTGGGGCTACAGTAGAGCTGGCTTAGCTTGCGCTCCATATGGTTGTATTCCAGAAACCTGACAAATCAAAAGCGGCTGGGATTATGGCAATTTGTATGCCTCCAGGCCTGTCGCAGCCAGCCCCAGGATGATGAACGAGATCTCGCGAGCTCGTCTTCTGATGGTACGTAGAAGTCAGACAGTTTCGGCTCGGGCTCAATGGGGTCTTGAGTTTAGATTTTGTCAGGAAACATTACAGCGTACTCGTGCATCGTGGCGTGAACTTCCTTAATAGTCTGTATTGCATGGTTCTCGTGGTGAAATGCCTCATTGATCTAGACTGGGCGCTCAGTCCACTTACGGGCCCAAACGGCCTGCCCGGCTTTGAGTTGCTCCACTGCAATGTTGTGCTGTTTCCATTCCGTGTCTAATGATGAACTGAAAAGGCAAGCGCGTTGACAAGCACGCCGCCTATAAGCATTGCTTCCGTCGTCATAATTACTTCATTACATCAGCTGGTATGATACCTTGTTTAATTAGCATGTCCCTGGTGGCCATGGATAGGGCGGTATCAACTACCACCATGGCCATATCACGGTGCGCTTTAATGCTAGAGTGGGGGGGGGGGGGTCGGGCACCGTCTTTATAATGTTCATAGTCTTGTCACCCTCTCTACTACTTCTGCAGACGAAAGCTTCTCGTCTGCCTCTGCTGGCGTCAAGTTCATCTTCGTCGGCTGGGCCTATTTCATTATCTTCGATGCAAGGGACAACCGCTTATATTGGCAATATTTCAATATGTTCAACGCGGCAGTCACAGGTGCTAAATACATTCCATACCGTTGTAAAGCTCGCGATCAACCCTATTTAGAGCACGTTTGATACATGGATCAGCCTCGAGATCACCGATGTGATTCATACGGCTTACATGTGGTATTGGGAGTAAGCTTGCTGCTGCTGTACCATGTAGACTGATTGCCCATCGTCTTTGTCATCACAGTAAGGTAAGGTAAGTATAGGGTTTAAGGCACACCAACACTCATGTGTTATATAGTGCCAAAAAAGGTTAATAGATAAGATGGATCTGATTAAGCAGCCGCCTTCTAAGATAAATGAAAATGGATATGGAAAAGATAAAAAAAAGATTATCCTTGGGAAAGCCAACCCAGCCTCTCGTCCAGGTGAAATCCGGGCCATAGTGGGTTGTTGCAGATGTTACCCTCGCAAAGACCTTTCCACTCAACCACTAGGACCCCAGTGTCCACCGACATGAGTCACAACCCATGGGTTTGAATGACGAGGAATTAAAGGCAAGGTTTCGGCAAGGTTGGGGCTAACCACTGGTTGATTCTGATGTTAGAACCGCAACTGATCCGAAAAAACAAAAAGAAACTCTCCTATATCACCCATGATTCAAGTTCTGATAACCTTAGTTTCTGGCAACAGGGGGGTGCTGGTGACATTGTCCACCGTTTCAAGCATTTTGCATAATTGTATAAAATCAATGAGCATTTAATAAAGATGCCTTCAAACGCCATTCAGATTTCATCAACAAAGCAATGGTTCCTCCGTAAAGCAGGTCTGAGGTTGGTTTGTTATCCTTAGAAGAAAAACCTTTTATTCGTTTATTAAAAAGTCAGTGAGATATCAAATATTTCATTTGTTGTTATACAGAATTCCCTAATGTGGTTGGTGGAACCCAAGTGAGGATGCAAGCACCTCATGTGAGGGTAAGGTAAGGAAAGTATAGTGTTGAACGGCACACCAACTCATGTGGCGCCAAGAAAGGTTAATAGATAACATTAACCTGATTAAGCAGCCGCCTTCTAGAATAAATGAAAATGGAGATGGAAAGGATAAAAATGAAAACGGTTATCCTAGGGCAAGTCGCCACCAGCCGATTGACAGAACCAGGCCATTCCAGCCTCTCGTCTAGGTGAAATCCGGGCCAAAGTGGTGTGCTGCAGATATGGCTCACAAAACGACAGCTCCACTCAACCACATGGATCCGATTGTCCTCCGACACGAGTAGCAACCCACGGCCAACAGGTTGCCCCCTATCAGTCGCCTCTTACGACATGCAGGGGGATGCAGTGGACAACCCCCGCACCCACAGGGAGATAAGTCAACAGCAAGGGCTACCATTGTCTCAATATTCAGACATGAACATTATTGATATAATCTTTAACTAGAGTAAATCGATAAGGTTATATTGCAAAGCAAGTCATGATTTGATTTGCAGATAATAGCATCAGCAGACTATACGATTGGTGATGTGGTGGCTAAGTTGCAGGGCAGCTGCCATAACTCGACAATTTGCGACAGCAGGGGATCGTTTCACTAACAACGCCTATGCGCTAGAATAGTTCGTAAATCCCAAGTAACGCATATCGTTACGAGTTTCCTATTTTTGCGAGTTTCACTAACAGCGCATACGACAACTAGCGCACTAAAGTAGCGCATATATTTACGGAAAAAAGAGACGACGCATAAAACCGTAAGTAGCACATACATTTGTTCACAACCTCGAACTAAACGGAAATGAATTTGTCAGGCGTAGACGGGTATTTTTGCTCAGAAAACGGCTTAACAATGTCGCTGACTAAGAATTCGGCAACTATCGATTGCCAAGACACCTGATTGATAGCTGGATCAAAGGCAATCGAACCGACACCCAGGTTTGCACATCGTTTTATTTTCTTCTATTTTTTTAGTTTACGCAAAAGTTTTTGTCGTATTCAGGCAGTGACCAACTAAAGAACTGTTTTTATCGGATGAAATATTCATTTGCTTCCTTTATAGAAGCGCTATGACAGATTTATATAATGGGCTATGACAAAGGTTGCTTAGATTATGAGGGATTTTGGTATTAACGCTATGATGGTTGGATTTTAATAAAACAATCTTTCCCAAAAAGAATTGTTATTTGAAATTAGTGTTCAATTTAATTAAATACTAATGTTCCTTATTGGTGTTATCATATTTTGATCTTAATTAATTTACAATAAACTATATGTTCCAGTATGGTTCTAATATAAACTTCTTGCCTCATCAAATCAATTACCTTACCTTAATAATCAGATATTTGCAGCCCTCAGATTCTATTCTAGGGGCTGTATGTTGTCTGAGGTCGCTGAGATACACGGAATACCCACCGCATCCACTTCCCGAATGATACACTAAGTTTCGTCATATCTCTGCTCCATTGCAGCTGAGTATTTAAGCTTCCCCACAATCAGGTAATATGATGAAATCCTATATCTTCATTATTATGATGAAATCTTAAAGTTAGTTTCAATTAATAATATTAACATCACATTGTTGACATAAAACTATGCTGTATTACATTTCATATTAATTGTGTTCTGTAATTGTTACTGCTGAAATGAGCTCATTCAATTAAGTGAGCAATTTCCTAACATTCCCAAGTGTTGTGGGTGCCATTGATGGGACCCATGTTCAAATTAAAGCACCGTCCAGGGAAGAATGGTCCTTTGTTAAATGAATATTCCATCAATTATTTTCAAATCTGTAAAGCCTTACGGAAAACCCTGAGTCATCGTACAGTTTACCATGACTTCATTCACTACATGGACCCTTTTCTATTTTTTCAGATCATCTGTGATGCTCAACTTGTGGTAAGAGATGCTGTTGCAAGGTGACCCGGATCAACATATGATGCCTTCATGCTTGGCCAGAGCAACATTATAGAAAGGTTTAAGGCAGGAGCTTTTGAAGGCCTAGTACTAATTGGGGACAGTGGCTATCCCTGTAAGGACTGTCTTTTAACACCCTATCTTAACCCAGCGGCGATATAATATCTTTTTATCTGGTTCTATGTTTCTTATAATAAGTTTATTTCTGTTCAGATAATGTCATTTATAGTTAACTCACGCTATCTACCTCTGGCGCAATATTACTTTTGGCAAGGAGAGTGGAATATGTCCTAGGTTGCTTCAAAAAGGTGTACAAGAGGGAATTGTTTTAGGTGACAATCCCTTTCTTCGGACCGGGTATCTGATGACCCCATACGCTACAACAGGTGAGCCAAAAAATAGTGATGGTAGACATATCTTCATGCCTTAAATTCTCAATTTCACATCATACAAATTGAACACACCAATTCTTGGTATAACAATTTTTGCTTTTTTGTGTTCGAAGGTGAATGGTATCGTTATGCGCAGATTCTCATGTCTGCACACATAGCTGCGTCTGTCACAGCAACGAGCGGCCAACATTGTTGTGGATTGTTGCATATTGCACAACATTGCATACAAGAATATTGATGTCCTACCTATTGAGAATGTAAACGGTCTGGTCGACGATGGTGAGACGGCAACTGAGGATATGCCAGAAGGAATGAGGAAGCGGGACATGATTGCAGAAGTTCATTTCTCTTGAGGTAGAATTATTTCAATAAAAATGCTCAAAACCATTTCACCACCACATCCCGATTAGCTGGGAACCATGCCTTTTCACCACCCATTCACGGTGGAGTTGGAAATTGCTGAATATTCATAGAGCATGAAAAATATTTCAATGCTCCGTTCGGCGCAAATGTTTTTAAGCAGGGGAAGAAGCTGCCATGGGATAGCTTGTGTGAGCAATTGAATAAGTAAGCGTCAAAACACCTTGTTTTTATGACATTTATATCATGGTTTTTGAACAGAAATAAGCGCAATTGTAACTAAAATCATTACTACCTAAATTAGTTCAAAACATTCTTACCGGCTCGCTATTTAGGTACCAAGCATTCAAAGCAAGGGTCAATGTTAATTACCCTCTATGATAACACAACAAACATTTGGTGAGTTATAAATGCAAAACCCTTATTATTGACAGCCAGAAAGAAGCTGCGCGAATAGAGAAGTTTTGTTGCTGACCATAATATTTTACAGTTTGACTTTTATGGGACAAAATGGACGCTTCGTGCTTTGCAACTTTTTAATTTATTTGAGACCGTAAACAGGGCCTCCATAAGTAATTCTTAACATATACTTTGTAGAAATAATCATGTCGCTTATTATTGCTAAAATAAAAATCTATTTGAACTAATAAAACATGAAAAATGCACCTCTTCATTTCAGTTGACTGAAATAATAAATGATTGAAACATGCACCTCCTCACATTAGGTCACTTAAAAAAGCCCGCACTGCTAAATTTAGATAACCGAATTCGGAACACTTTGTTAAACATAAGAGGCTGCTACCAATTATGCCCCTCCTCAACCTTATGAACTGTGTGCACACAGTACTATTTCCATTAGCTTTTGCCCAGTGTACTGCCTGAAAGAGGAGTCGTGATGGCGTTTAAAATTCTGCGACAGCCACCACCGGGTGATGCTCTTAGAACACACTTGGTAGTGACACAGGACTGTATTGGTGTCTGGTCGAAATCTCATAGGATTCTTTTATCTTCGCCTCTTTCACAGGCTCTAGCAATAGCTCATTGCTAACCTTTTCTTATTTCTTTTAACAGCTTTCCCCTCCTGTTTGCTTTCTTTTGAGATGCCAATTGATACAGTTTTGTACTGCAATTCGTCGCTCAGGTTCCCCCATGTAGAGAATTAACGGACAATGGGGCTTCAATCCCCTAAGGTTTTCTCCCCATGTGCTACATGTATGCAGGCAACAAAGCAATACGGGTCATTTGTTGTTTTACATTGATTTAAAGTGATGGGTGGCTTAGTATCTAACTTGTAGTGAACAAAATGACACTCCATTTCTGATAGTCAATAGACTAATCCAGTTACCATGCCAACGTCAGCAACAATTCCCATTGTATTCAGTCAAAGATGAGTAATTAAAAATGGTCATATCGCAGCAAAGGTGAGCTGTCCAGCCCTAGCCCTAAAACCACGCCAATAACATTAGCATTTTTAGCGATCGGCATAATTACAGCACATGTGAATACAACACAGTGAACTTTCACCCTTTCTTGTCAAAATCGCCTTTGCAAAAACGGACAAAGAAATGGTCTGACTTTTTTGTTGGCATTCTGAGGCAGGAACACCTTATACCTGAGGAGTTCCCTGTAGCCCTACTTAGGTAGAAACACCTCAGTCACCTTCTTGTATCCAGTTTTGTGGTTGCTCTCACCAATAACACCCAAGTCTTCACGGCCTTATTAAACGCCTCTGCTCTCTCTAATTTGCTTAGCGTCATGCCAGTGAATGAGTGAGTATAGGGTTTAACAACAAACTAATACTTATGGCGTAAAGGTAAAGTACGTAAACGATTTAATGGTACACCAACACTCATGTGTTATATGGCGCCTAGAAAGGTAAATAGATATTTGTGGCCTGATTGACCAGCCGCCTTCTAGGATAAATAGAAAAAAGAGGAAAAACACGTGGATGATGAAAAAGATGCACACGATAGGGCAAGTCACTACCAGCCGATTGACTAGACCAGGCCATTCCAGCCTCTCTTCTAGGTGAAATCCGGGCCAAAGTGGCATATTGCACATATGGCCCTCACAAGGACCGCTCTACACAGCCATCAGGATCCCATTATCCACTGACATGAGTCGCAACCCACGGCCAACAGGTTGCCCCCTAACATTCTCCTTTTACGACATGCTGGAGGACCTGTTTTATCGGCGGACACACAGGGGCAGTCAGTGATTGCCTCAATCCGCTGCAGAGCAATAGAATATGCAGTTTGCGCTCCGATGCTTGTCCTTGTATTTACTATCAACCTCATCAATCCAAGGTAATTAGAAGTTTGATGGTTAGTTGAATCGTTAGATAGTTAGTTAGTTTGTTAGTTTATTAGTTTAAGGGCAAACCAATACGAATGTGTTATACGGAAACAAGAAAGGTTAATAGATGATTTTGACCTGATTAAGCTCAGCACAAGATATGCCAATTTCGACATCTTGCCAACCTTGGCGTGTTTGGCGCTGATGCTGATTCGGCACAGCCGCCTTAAAAACCTATCGAAAATACTGCCAGACTGCCACAATGGCTTAGGCCTTGTCGAGATTGAGTCGCTGTGACCGCCAGAATCACAACGACAGCGTCCCTAACGGGTTGTGTGCAGGCCGGAAAGAAAAGTCTCAGTAATGATAACAGTAGGACCGGGGAACTGGGGAAGGGAATATGTTCGACACCATACGTGATCACGAATGGGGTATGGAACTATAGAAGGAAGCGTCCTGTAAGACAATCATTGATTCCAATGAAGTCGACCCAGGCGTCCTGGAAGACAATCGTTGATTCCAAGGCAGTCGACCCAGGCGTCCTGGAAGACAATCGTTGATTCCAAGGCAGTCGACCCAGGCGTCCTGGAAGACAATCGTTGATTCCAAGGAAGTCGATCCCACGACATTCGAGGCATAGAGCTCATTATTATTAAAACAAATGACATTAGCACCGTCCCCACGGGACTTCAACAGTATGTTAGTTATATTACTTGTGAGAGGCATGATATATATTTCTGCAACATCTACAAAATATACTAAAGAACGTGCTTGACTTGGCAAATATACATAAATCATATTGAAACCGTAAATGTGTTGGAAATGTGAACTTTTCATAATTTGTCTGCTGGATTGAATCGCATATGACGAAATCTCACATTTGACCTTACTTATTTCGTTGATAAACATATCATACATGTGAAACTTAATTCTTGTTATGCCCATGTTTTGTGTGTATCGTGTATGATTGAACCTCGATCATTGTAGGACGTCAACAAGACGTCCTGCAGGGCTACTCCAATACCAGCCTGAATCTTGTAATGAGAAAAGAAAGCTGAGTTAATTGATTATCGTGTGTGATTTTTGTACTGAACATTGGTTAATCATTCATTACAACATTCCCCCACCCCCCTTGGGATCATATTTGTTTGTAGCGAACAACCTGCAGCCGACCAAGATTGCCTCTTCCAGCATATATTATCACAACACGACCAAGATGGCTGAGAAAACGTATATACCTTTTCGGCTAACGATCAGAAATCAACCACTCTGCTCATTGAAATACTACATATATTGCTGAATATCTCATACATTGTAAATATCAATATATTCGATTCAACGGGCACAAGAGACCATAAAACGGTCTTTGTCCAGTCACGCCATATGATTCTCCTCGCAAAGCTGCAGGGAAAAGATACTGGTTTGGATACAAACGCCATATTTGATCAAGCCAGCAAAGACGCCAGCAATCTACACCAATGTATATTGATACACTGGTTGATTTCTGATGAGCCCAAGACGCACCAATACTGGCTTTCTTCTCATCAGAATGGGACGAAAAGGTAGACCCAATAAAGGAACTAAAGTCAGTTTTGCAACTGACTTTACCAAACAAGACCACAGCAATTCTTCCTAAATTCGACACCCCTCCTATTTTCGACACACCTGGGCTAAATATGTCACAACCTTAATAAAACAAGAATGTTACTCATCTCATCCGTTGCTATAAATACATTCCCGCCAAATATTGCCGCAGACCCAAAAAAGCTAGTCAATTAACATTAACATACGAACAAAACTACCCCAATACATATAACTTGAGCCTTACGATTTGATTATTTTTTTCCATTCAGAACTTTTAACTGCTTTGGTGCTGAACACTCCATCAGCAAGGTCGTCATCACTGTCACCAAGACCAGCAATTGCACAATTGCTGGGACCTTTATGAGTTTATCTACTGCAGTACATGACCCTTGTTCTGACTCAGAGGGACCCTCCAAAGCCTCAGAAGGAGTCGTCCACCCTAACTCTACTGACCCACTGACTTTGTGCTATAATAGGCCCAAATAGGCGAGGGCGCGTACTCATCTTCTGATGATGGTTCTCAAGTCTCACCATCAAACGCAGCGGAAGTCCTTAGCACTTCCAAGTCCAGCGTGTCTACACCTTGACCAACACCAGCAAGCGCCGACGCATGCATTAGGGAATCCTCAACTCGGCTGGGTAAGGTAAGTATAGGGTTTAATGGCAACACGACCAAGATGGCTGAGAAAGACAAAAAATATTTTTTTTCTTCATAATAACTCTCATTCGATGCTGCTCCAATCTTAAGGTACCGGGCGAAACAGGACTGCTGTATATCGTCCATCCAACAAGAAATTCCCAAACAATCCATTAATGTCCTGGATTACCATTTCACTGTGGTCTGTGTCCAATCTGAGTCTTGCAGGGCTACTCAAATACCAGCCTGAATCTTGTAATTGATTATCGTGTGTGAATTTTGACCTTCCATTTGTTAATCATTCATCATAACGTTTTTCCCCCGTTGGGATCATAGTTGTATCAAGCAAACAAAGAGCAACTTGCATCACAACACGACCAAGATGGCTGAGGATTTGTATATTCCTTTTCAGACGAGTAGAAATTAACCAGGTCATATTTTAATCCCACCCATTGATTGACTACTCGTCAACATCCGGTCTGGTACACAACATCAGGTGTCTAATCATCCACAGTGCATCTGGGAAATAACACCATGGCGACCAAACAAACTGACTACACCACATTTTGTTCGATCAGGACCTTACAAAGGAGCCGAACACCCAGTTTATACCTTCGTATAAGAAAACCTTCACAACCGTTAGAATCAAAAACAACCAAGAGAAAGCCGAGGCGCTTTGGCGTCAAGTTTGTTCTCTTTATGCTGCCGCTGAGCCCAACCGATGCAGATCAACAAACATCACCAAACTAATTGCAGTAAAAATATGTCAATATGGGCAAGGGGCGAAGAAAAAATCGCCCATTATATGGTGCAAGACTACTAGAGAGCTACACTCTTCGCTCTTACAGAAACCCATGCCCGGAAAATGACGATCTCCAAGGGACTAAAGGTCTACTCCATTGATAAAGAGCATCACGTCAAAGTCTGGTTGTTTTTTTATGGTGGAAAGGATCCCAACAACCGGACAAGAGACACTCACCTGGGTGAGAACAAAGGTAAGAGAATCCATTGTCAAGCAACAATCAAGTTGATTGTCTGCCTCAACACAAATAGATCAATAGATACAAACCCACAACAGAAAGGTTGTGCCTTGTACCGAAAATCCACAAAGCTAATATAGCGGCTCCTGGACGCCCTATCATATCGGACACTGAAGAAAGTCATGTCTGTACAAAAGAAAACCTAGCCATGATATTGTAATGGACAACGTTATCCATGGGAAATGCGGTATGGTTGCACTTATATGCAAAAGCAAAGGGACGTAGCCCTAAACTTCAGCGGAAATGGGATGGCCCATATTTTGTAACTCGTATAATAAGCGATGTTCTGGTAATGATTAAAAAATGCGCAAAGGGAAGGACACAGGTTGTCCATATATAGAGATTGCCTGAAGCCTTACGCTCAGGCTATAACTCCTCGCTGGGTTAGCGATGCCGCCCGAGGGGCAACAGTGCCACAGTCAGCGATCCGCAGACCATTTCGACAGCCCAAGCCGTCGGAGAGATACTGATATGACTGATAATGTGAACAAATTTGTATGTTAATTCCATGTTGGTTTTTTTAGGATAAGTGTATATAATGCAGGCTGATCACATGATTAGCATCGGGCGAGATAGTTAGCCGGGTTATAATTGCCCTCGTCTCTCAGGTGAGGTTGTCCGCTAAAATTGTTACTTCAGTTATTTTGATACGGATGAAGGAAAACAAAGTTGCTTGATTTCGGTTTCCGGTATCGTCTGCTTGTTTTAGTCCGCTTGTTCACCGTAACCGAGTAAGTCGTATTGGTTAGTCATAATAGTCATGTTTCGGTGTAGTTCTTCCGCTGCGGTCCATCGGGGAAGAGGAGCACCATTGCGCATTTTGCGAGTTATCAATAGATATGGGGAGACATTTTTTGAGTTGCCCTGCATTCGGGGGTTTGGGTGATGGGGAGAGGTTGGACGACGTTGGTGTCGAGCCCCCAACGTCGACAACTGCGTCGGGCGTGGAACTGGGATTTGAGGTAGCCGATCTTGTCATTCAAAATAAACATGAACTTTTCAAAATTTGTCTGACCGGATTATAATCGCCTTTGACGAAATGTCACAAGTAAACTAACTCAACATTCATTTATGTGAAAAATTGTTCTTCATATGTATATTTGTGTAATTATCGTGTTTAATTGGAACTCATGTATCGTTCACGCCGCATTCTGTTACGATCATCGCACGACGTCAATAAGACGTCGTGTCAGAGGGGTCCGTTACCCCTCATGAGCCACCCAAGTTAGGAAACGAAGTCACGGCGGAAAAATCGTCGCAAGAAAGAGCGAAGGCTGATCCACTCCAGGAACTGAGAGAGTTAATCGTGCATGGCCAGGTGATGCAAGACCTCCACATACTTCTGCTCCAGCCTATCCAGGAAAATAATAGGTTTTTTATGCAGGTGACATCCCGGCAACAGGAGCCGTACTTGGTTAACAGTTTATCGCGTGTGTTCAATTAAAATATTATTGACTAATGTTACACATGATATTTATAACCCAGTTGTTGCCATATAGGGTTTTTATGGTTGTACATTTAATATATGAGGGCTCGATTGTTTGAGGAGAATGTTATCCAAATATTTACCTCCGACTAATGTTATCGCGTACTGCTGTTATTTAGGATATTTATATCCTAGTTATGTTCAACTAGGGTTGTTATGGTTGAACATATATGAGGGCTCGATTGTTTGAGGAGAATGTTATCCAAACATTTACCTCTGACTAATGTTATCGTGTACTGCTGTTATTTAGGATATTTATATCCTAGTTATGTTCAACTAGGGTTGTTATGGTTGAACATATATGAGGGCTCGATTGTTTGAGAATGTTATCCAAACATTTACCTCTGACTAATGTTATCGTGTACTGCTGTTATTTAGGATATTTATATCCTAGTTATGTTCAACTAGGGTTGTTATGGTTGAACATATATGAGGGCTCGATTGTTTGAGGAGAATGTTATCCAAACATTTACCTCTGACTAATGTTATCGTGTACTGCTGTTATTTAGGATATTTATATCCTAGTTATGTTCAACTAGGGTTGTTATGGTTGAACATATATGAGGGCTCGATTGTTTGAGGAGAATGTTATCCAAACATTTACCTCTGACTAATGTTATCGTGTACTGCTGTTATTTATAATATTTAATATCTAGTTATGGTCAACTAGGGTTGTTATGGTTGAACATATACGAGGGCTCGATTGTTAGAGGAGAATGTTATCCAAATATTTACCCATGTTAAATATTTATTACTGAGATTAATATATTTACGATGAGCAAATATAGTATATAGAAAAGATCTATGTATCTCGGGTTGTAAAATAGAGGACATGGTGTGAGGGCAGACCATTTCAGGGCTCGACATTAACCACTGCCCGATTGCCCGGGACAAGTAATTTTCACAGACGATATTTGTTTAGGCGGGAAACTTGAAGACGGAATTTATGGGATATGTTAGCAGAAGTGTATATATATGACGAAATCGCAAACTGGAACTTGCTTAATTTGTTGATAAACATTCATGTAATAATTCCTTTGGTGCATTTTGTGTTTATGGTGTATGGTGTTTATGGTGTATGATTGTCCCTCGATCATTGTGGGACGTCAACAAGATGTCTTGCAGGGCTACTCCAATACCAGCCTGAATCTTGTAATGAGATTATAAAGCAAAGGTAATTGATGATCGTGTGTGATTTTTGACCTTCCATTGGTTCATCATTCATAATAACGTTTTTCTCCCGTTGGGATCGCAGTCGCATCTAGCAAACAAACAGCAACCTGCAGCCGACCAAGATTGCTTCTTCCTGCATATATCATCACAAGACTAAGATGGCTGAGGATTTTCAGACAAGTAGAAATTAACCAGGTCATATTTTAATCCAACCAATTGATTGATAACCCGTCAACATCCCGTCTGGTACACAGCATCAGGTGACTAATCATCCACAGTGCATCTGGGAAATAACACCATGGGGACCAAACAAACTGACTACACCAGACAACTGCCTCAGGAACCCTGACCACTATCGGCTATATTGTCGTTTAATAAAAGCACCTTCACATTTTGTGCAATCACAACCTAACAAAGGAGCCGAACACCCAGTTAATACCTTCGTATTAGAAAACCTTCACAACCGTTCGAATCACAAACAACCAAGAGAAAGCCGAGGCGCTTTGTTGTCAAGTTTGTTCTCTTAATGCCGCGGCTGAGCCCAACCAATGACAATCTACAAACATCGCCAAACTAATTGCAGTAAAAATATGTCACTATGGGCAAGGGGCAAAGAAAAAAATCGCCCATTATTTGGTGCAAGACTACTAAAGAGCCACACTTTTCGCTCTTTTTTTTTTTTTTTTTTTTTTTTGAGCGTTACCATGGGTTGTTACGACTTAGCCACACTCAGGTTGCTCGCCAGGATCACGGCCAGCACTCCGTGTAACCCAGATCTCTGGTCATGCCTTAAAGGGCTTGGCGTCCACAGACACACCACAAGGAAAGCTAGAGGTGGCGCTCGTCTGCGCAGGCCTATTAAAGTCAGGATTACATCAGCTCCACAACAGCAATACCAATCAGCTGATTTTACCACTCCCAGAAAGGGCCAGATAAACAACCTGGGGCCGTATCCATAAAGAAACTTAAGTCCGCAAACTCAGGTTTTTGAGACGGCAAGCTGAGCTGGCCGTCTTAACCGTATCCATAAAGAATCTTAAGTCTCCTAGCGTGCTCAACTCTGAGTCAGCTAGGTAGCTGACTTAAGTTCGCTAGCTCAAACTTAACAATGGCGGTCCAACGTTAATATTTCCAGGAAAATGCTTTCACAGATATGAATAAGAACATGTATGTTCCTAAAATGAACCAAAACATAATCAGCCGTTCGTTATTAATGACACACCAATTTTTATAGTGATATTTAAATTATTCACGCCGCAAGCTGTTTTCGTAAAAACGAAGCGGGGAATTCTTCGCAAACGCTTCGGACAGTGTTTTGTGGGTCTACCAAAGAGCGAGTTTGCTTACAGTAGATTTGAATTAGGAATGGTTTGTGGAATGATCATAGTGGGTGGGAGTTTCTACATCAATAGCGCAATTATTCACGATTGGTCATGTTACAGATAAATTTCTTAAACTTCATTAATCAAAACAACGGGGCCAAGATTCACATTTCGTATGATTGAATATAAGAAAAGCAGGTGCCAAGCCTACAAGTATATAAATCCACTTCATGATAAAATGGCAGATATTGAAAGTGCCCCCAAAGCACACAACGACAAGGGTTATTTTGCGATAAAAATCTCCGCTTTATACGTCAAATACAACGACACGTCATAATCTAATGACGCGCAGTGACCCAGTAACGCGCGAATTCCAACGGACTGTCAAACAACAAAACTCAACAAGGATTGTTTGTATTCATCGTGGAAAAATAATGTTATTAGTGCAAGCATGGTCGATGGAATTATTTCCCAATCGTGTGGATTAGCTGTGATTGTTTTGCCGATTATAAACAATGGTTCATCGTGCCGCTGGCGTTGTGCCTTGTGGTCATGTTCATGGATAACAAGCATTACAATGCCGTAGATTGGAGTGCTGAAACTCGTATATTATACTAGCTCCGGTCATAACGGTAACATGGATTTATGTCTACTGACGTCTTGTAGGGCTAATATTATACCTGATATCACCGTATATTATACTTGATACCATATAATATTGTACAGCCGGATTGAATAAAGGTGAGTGACATATTCATAAACAACCGGTTTAAAGACTATTCCTTTTTTACTTTGTTTTGATAAACGATCAGTTGATAACGACAGTACTAGGTTTAGACTGTATTATATGAAATAGTCAGACTAGACCATTTCCATTCCTTCGTCTAAATCGACCAGTCTTAGCCACTTTATTCCATTTTCTGTCTAATGAACACAGAGACAAACTATGATCGCGAAGGTACATGAGTGAAATTATAGCCACTAATCGTTTTTGGCTGTTTGCCAGCCTTGAGCTGACGGTCTCAGCTGAGTTCGCTAACAATTTGTTTTGTGGATACGCTTGAGTTCACCGACTTAGCTTAGCACGCCGACTCAAGTTAAGACGACTCAAGTTAAGATTCTTTATGGATACGGCCCCTGGTGTCTCTCCCTGCAGCTATTGAGACTCAGATTGGACACAGCCCACTGTGCAATGGTAATCCGGGACATAATAGGCCTGCATCATTGTCATCAGGTACACACAATCTGCTTCCTGTCGAAGTCAGTCACAAAACTGACAGTAAGATCGGTCACTCAGGTACATTTCTCACAGTGTACAGCCTTAATGCACAGTCGGTTACAAGACTGAGTCACTTTCAGATATGATTACAGAGAAGGACATGGACATTCTAGCTCTGTCAGAAACATGGCTGGGCACAGCTGGAGATCAGCAGATACCATATGAACTCGTGCCATCAGGTTACATGATGCACAGTGCTCCTAGGTCCAACAACAAGCGGGGAGGTGGTGTCGCCATTGTGTATAAAGCTGGGCTATCAATCCATCTTGTCACTTCAGTACAACAGAAATACACCCAGTTGAACATACAGAATGTCTGCTCAGCACCAAGCACCCTACCATCAGGATTTGTGTTATCTACCGACCCCCTCCATTTGAAAAAACGGTCTGAGTAACACCAACTTCTTTGATGAGTGGTCCGTTTACCTAGACCACCTCTCAGCATCACCTACAGACCCCATAATTCTTGGAGACATCAACTTCCATCTTGATGTCCCTGTAAATTTGGTATAATAAATAATAATAATAATAAACATTCACGCATGTAATAATTCCTCATGTGCATTTCGTGTTTATGTTGTATGATAAACCGTCTACACCAGACAACTGCCCCAGGGAACCTGACCACTATCAACTATATTGTCGTTTAATAAAAGCATCTTCACATTTTGTGCGATCAGGACCTTATAAATGAGCCAAACACCCAGTTTATACCTTCGTATAAGAAAACCTTCACAACCGTTAGAATCAAAAACAACCAAGAGAAAGCCGAGGCGCTTTGGCGTCAAGTTTGTTCTCTTTATGCTGCCGCTGAGCCCAACCGATGCAGATCAACAAACATCACCAAACTAATTGCAGTAAAAATATGTCAATATGGGCAAGGGGCGAAGAAAAAAATCGCCCATTATATGGTGCAAGACTACTAGAGAGCTACACTCTTCGCTCTTACAGAAACCCATGCCCGGAAAATGACGATCTCCAAGGGACTAAAGGTCTACTCCATTGATAAAGAGCATCACGTCAAAGTCTGGTTGTTTTTTTTTATGGTGGAAAGGATCCCAACAACCGGACAAGAGACACTCACCTGGGTGAGAACAAAGGTAGAGAATATATTGTCAAGCAACAATCAAGCTGATTGTCTGCCTCAACACAGAACCGATGACAAAAGTCATCGTCTTGTCGTCGGTACTCACCCAGACTAATGAGAAAACAAAAACAAAACCTCACCATCACCCCGCTCAGTGCGACGCTCGAACATACAAAAAAAAGATTAACGCCCCTCTCACAGCCTGCCTTGACGACACAGGAACAAAAACCGTTGTAGCGACAAGAAGACAATCAATGACGAATGTGACGTCACATTCCGACAGAAGAGCTGTCAATCTATTAGATGCTGAATACAGATTACTTTTTTTTCGTTTATGTTCACTAGAGGCCAACATAACACGTGAAGAGAAACTCGCCCTCATCACTCTGTCTACTCGTTTGTTTAACATTGTATAGCTATTTGATAAAGGCCCTATAGAGGTCATACGGAATACAACTATCTACAATAATATGTAGCACTCCAACAGCTACAGGTAGGCGAGATCTACAGGAAACTACCAACAGACAGAGCAAGTACTTACAGTAGCAGTAGAGCCTCTGGAATAGACTGTAGACATCTCCGGAAAGTGTGTAAACTTCCTCAATGGATACAAACCCACAACAGCAAGGTTGTACCTTCAACCAAAAATCCAAAAAGCTAACATAGCGGCTACTGGACGCCCTATCATATCGGACACTGAAGAAAGTCATGTCTGTACAAATGAAAACCTAGCCTTACTGGTACGGCCATGATATTGTAACGGACCTATTTGAGTTGCATGTATTTAGTGGGGTTTGTTATGATTTGGGTGCTATTCGAGAAGAGCTGCTAGGAGTAGTTATGGCTGTCAAACACTTTCATCCTTATCTTTTTGGAAGGAAGTTCCGGGTACGTTCTGATCATGGGGCTCTTCAGTGGCTACTGAAGTTTAAGAATCCCGAAGGTCAGGTGGCAAGATGGATAGAAATTCTAGCAAGTTATCAGTTCAACATAGTTCATCGTGCAGGAAAGCAACACGGAAATGCCGATGCTATGTCTCGTAGACCCTGTCGTCATTGTGCTCACTGCGATCGCAGGGATATTAAAGAGAGCGAACCTGATTGTTGCGTTCAGATGTGTCAGACCGGTAATAAGGGCAGCGTTGCCATCTGTACGGGGATAGGAGGGAATTGGTTTGAAAGCAGTAGAAAGGTTTAACCGCAGTTTACTCAGCATGCTGTCGAAGTATGTGAGCGAATCCCAGTGTGACTGGGATAGCAAACTCCCCTTGCTGCCCATGGCATACCACACTTGCTGTCATAGCACAACCGAGTGCTCACCGAATATGGTAATGTTTGGGCGTGAGGTTATGCTACCGGTGGATGCTCTTATGGGGACAGCTCCTCAGACTTGTGACATAACTGTGCAACAGTATGCGTCCCAATTGCGGAATAATTTGCATGACACTTTTGATTTCGTACGCTTACACGCGAGAAATGTTAGTAATCGCCAGAAGAGTTATTATGATGCGCATTCCAAGGGAGGGACGGGCTCGTTACCCATGGGAAATGCGGTATGGTTGCACTTATATGCAAAAGTAAAGGGACGTAGCCCTAAACTTCAGCGGAAATGGGATGGCCCATAATTTGTAACTCGTAAAATAAGCGATGTTCTGGTAATGATAAAAAAAATGCAAAAAGGGATGGACACAGGTTGTCCATAGGGATCGTTTGAAGCCTTACGCTCAGGCTCTAACTCCTCGCTGGGTTAGCGATGCCGGCCGGGGGGCAACAGTGCCACAGTCAGCGATCCGCGGACCATTTCGACAGCCCAAGCCGCCTGTGCGGTACGGATATGACTGATACTGTGATGTTAATTCCATGTTGTTTTTTTAGGATAAGTGTATATAATGCAGGCTGATCACATGATTAGCATCGGGCGAGATAGTTAGCCGGGTTATAATTGCCCTCGTCTCTCAGGCGAGGTTGTCCGCTAAAATTGTTACTTCAGTTATTTTGATGGGGATGACGGAAAACAAAGTTGCTTGACTTCGGTTTCCGGTATCGTCTGCTTATTGTAGTCCGCTCTCTGCCGTAACATAGTAAGTCACATTGGTTAGTCGAAATATTAATAGTCATGTTTCGGTGTAGTTCTTGCGCTGCAGTCCAGCAAAGCCGTGCTAGTTTGCGCCATCACATTCGGCGTAAGCATAACGCTAACCGGGACATCAAGCGAACTAACAAGCTAAGTACTGCTGTTGACGTGTTGTTGAGAGGGGATCCGTCGAGAGGCCAAAGACCATACCCATCGGGGATAAGGATTTTGCGAGTTCACAACAAATAATTCCATAGATATAGGGACACATTTTTTGGGTTTCCCTGCATTCGGGGGTTTGGGTGATGGGGAGTGGTTGGACGACGTTGGTGTCGAGCCGGAGAGTTGTTTCTCTCCTGTGCCCCCAACGTCGACAGCTGCGTCGGGCGTGGAACTGGGAGTTGAGCCAGAAGGGTTAGGAAAAGGAGTCCCAGCGGAAAAATCGTCGCAAGGAAGAACGAAGGAACAACTCCAGGAACTGAGCCTGAGGGAGTTAATAGTGCCTGGCCAGGTGATTCAAGACCTGCGCATTCTTCTGTAAATAATTAATTGTTTGTTTATGCAGGTGACATCCCGGCAACAGGAGCCATACTGGATTTACAGTTATCGTATACTGCTGTTATTTATAATATTTATTACCTAGTTATCGTATTTACATCTAGGATTGTTATGGTTGAACATATGAGAATGAGAATTTACCGATGTTACAGATTGTTGGAGGAGAATGTTAACCATGTTAAATATATTTAGTACTGAGGTTAATATATTTACGATGAACAAATATAGTATATAGAAAACTTGATGTATCTCGGGTTGTAAAATAGAGGGCATGGTGTGAGGGCACACCATTTTGTTTAAGGAGGGGGTAGTGTAACGGACCTATTTGAGTTGCTAGGTAACCGGGTTTGTAAAGCGTTGCTATGGTATGGAAACAATGGGGGGATTCGAGATTTGTTTAGGCGGGAAACTTGAAGACGGAATTTATGGGATATTTTAGCAGAATTGTATATAAGGGCAGGGTTTTCTACAGTCAGAGAGCTGGTTTAGTGGGTGCTAGGGAAGGATCTGGGCATTTTTAGAGCGATTTAGGTTTAGCCAGGGTAAGGGATTTCATTTATATTCTTAGTGTTGCACTCAGTAGTTTCTGTAATGCCTGTTGGAATTCTATTTCAAATATACGTATAAAACTTAAACTGGACGTTTGTCTTTCTTCGCTTTAATTTGGGGATTGAGCGTCTAGCAGCGTTTTGATGGCTTAAACGGCAAGCTGCAGTGCCTCTTCACCACCATCCCTTTCGCCATGGGTGTGCATATTCTCGACATATGTCATCCACTGCGATCCTTCGGCCAATATCCGTATTGGCAGGAGGTTGGGCGGTGCGCTCGGGAAGGACGAACCGGCGAGGCCATCCTATACACTCCACCCTATTCGAAGATCAGTGAAGAAATGGCCCGTTTTATCGACACAAAAACATGTATTCGCAACTTCGTGTTGAGGATCCTGAAAGTTGAAGTGTTTCCACGTATAGTACAAATAGTGCCACGCCCGTGTTGATCCAGTTTGCCACGAATGTTACCGAAAAAATAATTCCTTCCAGGTAAAAGAATACACCTGAATGAAGGTCTGATGCGCAATAGAGTAACACCGTCAGGCAACTGAAAAAAATGAAGGTCATCACTCTCTGCTTAACTAACGATGGTCAAATTTTAGTAAAAGACTCAAATCAATGTCCCTGTAAATGGTGAGCAGAAATATGCAAACAAAAATCACACTAAGCTACCGCTATGTATGTTTATGTCCTGATCTGCCATAGGTCATATTATCGTCGTATCGCCGATTGCCAGTATCACGTGGTCAGCTACAGAACATTTGTTATTTTTCAAAGTTGGGGTGGATCGGAGTGAGTGTGTGATGTCGATAAAGTCTGCCTCCTCTCCAACCCAGCCCCGAACTCAATTCGCATAAACCACCGCCTGGCTTGTTTATCGCAACGTTGATTGTAGCATGTGAAGATAAGAAACTGCTTTTCTTAAAATGAGTGACAAATATGCGGGTATTCCTTGAGAAAATGTCAGTAACGCGTGGTTCAGTAATAAAGCGTCGACGGCAGCACCTCGACTGATATTTGTAACTGCTACACCCTGTGGGGCACTAGACCACCCTGGTAATACACGCAAGTCACAAGCAGTCACCCCAGTCACCAATTATACTATACATAATATACATCAATCTCTATGTTTTTCTTATGACAAATATTTGCAGCCAGCATAGATAGATAGTTATCGCGTTCTACACAAGGAGCGTAGATCCCACGAGTACTACACGCACAGAGTCAGGAAGCCAGCGGTCAGGACCATTATACATGCTGCCCAATACCTGTGGGTGACAGTCCTGTATAACGGGTGCTGCTGACACTACAACACGAGGAAGCTCATCTCACATTCGTTCCAACCTGCCACTTGAGACAGCCAGTTATGAACGAGTTTTCCGCAAACAAAGTCAAATTTTTCGATCATACAAAGGAGCATGCTATCTCCTGTGAGTTAGAAAGGAGGCAGGCAACCTGCAGGCCCATGACTGCACGAAGATAATAATGGCATTAGAACAGGAAATGAAAAATCGATAAGGAAACCAGCAAATGCCACAACAGCTAGAGCTGCTCATGCAAAAATGGAATGATTGAGAAAATTCAAAATTTACAAATTCCAAGTATTTTTCATTCCATTACATAATGTAAGCACATATTAAGCAATTGATACAAATTGACAGGCCCTTTGCATTCCGCAGAATGGCCTACTGATTTAATACAAGACAGAGTGATAGACTCTTTGAAAAGTTAGTGGTTCCCAGTCCATGAGCATTCATGAGACATAAGAAAGATCTCCTTCAATGATTGCATTAGTGTGAAACCAAACGTTTTCTAGTTAGTGTTTGGGGTGTTGAATTAAAAAATTATCCACAACTGAAAATCAGAAGTAATGAACAAACAACAACCTGAAAGAAATGATGTAGATAATATGAGTGTCAAACCATGATAAAAATAGGCTAAACTGAAATGGATACTATTTCATCCCAAAACCATAGCACCTTTAGGATTTAACACACAATCTACCAGAGCCTATCAAGTGATGATAGCAAATATGCTTCTTCAATCCATGTTGTACTATAAACCAGCCATGAAGACTGTATTTCATATGGAAATAATGGGTCTATACATTTAGACAGAACTTCCATTTTCAAAAATGATTATATTTTCATCAATGTAATCAGATCTCCAACTTATTAGGCCCACAGCCCAGGAAACACCTACGTAATACAGTACAGACAAAGGTTCAACTAGCTCCCGTAAACGGTAATATGAATATAAACCTCTACTCAGGAGTCAGACGTCATGTAAGTTGTACTAGTAAGGTTCAACATGACAAACGAATATCGTGTTTGAAACATCAATGACCATCGCCCGGATCATCGCCATGTAGATATGGACGGGTCTAACCGCTGCAAACACATAAACACCAATACTCAAATGCGTTAATTAAAACTTACCTGGGTCTTCGCACCAGATTACGCTTGGCCTATGTTATGTTCAAACCGACATGCAGCCCACAGACACATCGTGATGTTTAGACGGTCTAGCGCGTTTGCAGTCGATGAGCAAGTCGTCGCTCGCTAAACCTGATCGTCTGCAACCCTGAAAGATCGAGAATACAATCGAATATTCCATTGGCAGAACTCCTGACGGTTTTCCAGAACACAAAAAAAAACACGGGATAATTCGTACGTATGTTGATTGATTTCTATATCCTATTGATGTGCTGATAAATCCAATGAATGGATTGGTCAAATCGAATACCATCCCAATATGCAGAAGATAGTCTGGCATACGCCTCGTGTCTTGGTGACGAACAGATAGCGTGACGTCACAATGCAGTCGCCTCTTGATTGGTCCGAGTAAAAGCATCAGCACAAAGCGATCTAATGGTACGTTATGACATATCATTCGGACAGCCTTACTTATGTAGCAAGGTGGAGCGGTGGGGCTGTTGGGCTGGTATTTTAATTGAAAAAGGCCGAAAGCTCGACTTCTATTGGATTATAGGCATTGGGTGAGGGTGATGACGAAGCGTTGAAAGCTAGGTTCATTCTCAATTTGACATATGTTTAATCAAAAAGGCATTTGATAATTTATTTCACCATGATCACTTATCGTGACAATCGTTTATCAACAAGCCCAAGATTTCTGGACGGCCTTTGATTAGAAAAAGAGCCCATGATAGTTATATTCTACTGCAATTTATCATATCAACAAGTTTAATGTTTTATTTATATTTAGCTGGTTAAAACTCTCGGCCCTATTTTACCCTTCGATAAGACTTCCTCACATTGTATTGCTCGCTAAACCGCAACATTTACCCAGATTTCTATGATTTTCTCTCAGCAATAAGCTACCACTCTAGCATCGTTAAAGACAATTGCGACAGTTCCAAATTTGTACATAGATTTTCACAATTTTTTGCTAAAGAAATGTTAAATAAAAAGTATAGGTCACTGGAGTATGACGAATTTAAGATACACATGTTAAGCCAATGGGAATTATGCGTTTTTGATAATATTTTTGTTCTATAGAAAAGTTCATTCAGCGAATTACAGTATATTGACATACAGACAGAACAACATCTGCATTACAAAAAATCAAGTAAAAAATTGATGTCTCGCCGCACTATACGGCAAGCCATCTATTAATTTACTGTTAATTTTTCTCCAGAATGGTGTCAAACCTCTATAAAAAAAAATTCTGATTTGACGTAAACTTTGTAATATGGTGCAGTGATATATGTACTATGAACAGAATTAAAAAAAATGATAGGTCCATGTAGTCTATTGGAAGCCACAATGGATTTTCTGTTGTATTCCATGATTTCGGTCTATTACAATATTCAAACCTCCATAAAAAAAATTGACCACTGAGTTTTGAAGTAAACTTGGTAATATGGTGCAGTGATATATGTACTATGAACAGAATTTAAAAAATGATAGGTCCGTGTAGTCTATGGGAAGCCACAATGGATTTTCTGTTGTATTCCGTGAGTGCGGTCTTTTACAATATTCAAACCTCCATAAAAAAATCTTTAGTTATGTAACTCCTTGCTTTTGAACATTTTTAAAAAATGACATACAATGACTGCTATGTTTATTTTATGTTTATTTGTAACATAACCTAAAAATTGACGTACAAAATATTATATCATTGTCATAAACATAGCAAACAAACAACATAACGACTAGTAAGTTAGAACGACACAATCAATTTTTCCGAACAGTTTTAATTCCAAAAGACACATCGTCACCATATTCATCAGATCGAAGATCATGCTCACAACTGCTGATAACTGCTTTATTTAGATTCACCATCCGAGCTGCAGATGCACTTCGTTTTTCTAGCACGCTCGCCTTGATAAATCCTTTAGATTTCATTTTGATCTTGCGTAGCATAGGCCCGAGACCAAGTTGAAGTATATTTTCTTTCTGAACCTTTTATATTTGAACATGGATTGGTTCGTACATGAGGTGTGACTTTGATCTAAACTCAACGGAAATAATTCGTCGCTATGTGCGCACATATTACTTTGAAATCAACTCGTTGCAGCGCAGACGCGGGCGCACCGGGCGCGAAAATACGCGCAACGCGTCAAAGGAAGTTCCCGCCAAAGGACGCGCAGTTACGCGACGGCCGCTGGGTGGCGCGGCAGTGAACTGTAGCATATCCCTTTAAGTGAAAACCCACTAACTACAAATCGCTGCATTAAGATGTTAAGACAACACAGGTTTGAATAAAAGAGGAAGCCACATATTCCTTCAATATCTCTTTGTTTATCACGTCAAAACAGAAAAAAGGCACATCCGATCAGGAATAAGCTTCGGGTTTCAGTCGGAACAATATATCTCTAGCAAAAGATCTTTGTCGATATATCCTGGACTTATCAAGCGTATCATCATGACCTGCTTACCGAGGATCCGACCTGTATCAAATGGTTGTAGTAAACAGCATGTTTGTTACGAACTTTCCTTGGTGTCCACACATATCTTGCGATGAAAACACCCACACAGCAGTTGTTAAATGTTCCATTCACGGCCCTTGATGATATGCAAATAGTTCGCCTTTTGATGCATTGTGAGATTGTTCCGCGAAACGCAGTCCGAGTAAACTCCCCTTGGAGGCAATTATTGACCTATCCATGGCTAACGTTATGTGTGAATAACATGTATTGTATTTTGCAAACCCAGTAACTGAATTTGCTACCTATAAAATAAATTAAATGTGGGAGCCCACTGTCTATGTATTTCCCACTCTCCATGGCAGACATGTTTGACGCAATGCTAACATAACATCTCTGCAATAGTTCACGGAGCGCATGCGATTTGACCCGGTTGTAACCTCTGACCGGGCGATAACAAGCAGCGCGCGTCAAACATAAACAAACAAGAATGGTCAACATGAATGGAGCTTATCGGGGAAGCTCGGAAGTAAGCTGTGTTTACTGTCCACAAAGGCCGCATTTTGATGTCTTTGATTATGAACTTTCTTTACTTTATACGCTGCAGTTATTTCGGTATATAACCAAGGCCCTGCAGTCACAAGTATTAAATTTGGGCAAATCTTATTCTAACATTAGCAGTCCAAGTTTTTTTGGTTGTGTGTCTTTTTTATTTTTTCCATAAAACATGTGAACTCCCATCGGAGGGCTGGGGGAGCAGCAAATCTGGGAGCAAATGGTATATCAGGCTTTTCCCATACCCCGTTGGTAGATACGTTTCCAAAGAACAACTTCTCCAAACACTCTCGCTGCTTGTCTGTCATTTTCAATCCCGGCGTGTAACTTTCTATTGCTTTTTTTCAGTCGATTTTCGTTAACAAATTCGTCTTCACATCTGACTGCCGCCATTTTTAGAAACGCTTGACGGCCATGAAACGTCCGCGGAACTACTTTTTTTCGATAAATGCCTCATAATGGGCCTATAAAAGGTTTTCCATAACAAAATGATTATTATTATTCTAATCACACACAACAGAAAATGTTTTTGTAATATTTAACAGATGACATTCCGTAATAATATTTCGTCGCGTAATGGCCCGAATTTGGCCCAAAGCGATCAGAGTATTGCAGAGGCGAATCTCAGCCTGCGCAGAAGCCGATGCGCAGGAGATCGTGTATTTCCGTCGTGTTTGACACACATCCCGCTAGGGCTGTGCATACAGACGAGAGCTTATCCATGAGAAGCAGTCGGAAAACCCCTAGCTGAGCGATAATGTAGTTAAGTGGTCCACTTGACACTATTTAAAGTGTTGAAGGAGATGCGTAGAGTGTTTTTACAGCGCATAGACAAGGCAATGGCGCTGTTTAATGAGACTCTCACGACATGCCTGCCCGCGATTTACAGCTGATCACCGGTATATATCACCTAGTGTACTCCTGACACCATCGGAGTCTCATCGGAGAGTTTTAATTGTCGAGCCCGCTAGCACTCTGTGGATAAGCCTTGACTGGTCGTTTGTCAGCTAGGACATGTTCGCGTGTTATCTAACTTACTGTGATCTTGGCAAAGGGCAAGGAGAGATTTAAAAGGAAAGGAGCAGTGCAGTAGGACAACAGGCTAAAAACACTCAGGAGAGCTTATTGGACATAACTGACTCCTTACAATCTGATGTGTATATAAATACAATTATCAGCTTCAGGAGTGTTGACAGAAACCGTACACGAAAATGAAAAGGTTTAGGTTCCCAACGAAGGAAAAACGTGAGCGGATATCACAGAGCCAGGCCGTAGAGCGGTGAGTGGTGGTTAGGGTTTTGTTGCTTGCAACTTCATCATCTTTTTTTCTCATAAGTTTTGCGCAGGCACACTTGGAGAAGGAGTAGCAAAGAGGAAGAAGGAAGAGCGTGTGTCGTAGAGAACATTGGGCAGACAACCAATGCATGCTGTATAACAAATGGGATGGATAGCGCGCGTTGTTAAAGAAAAAGGCGGTATATCACGCGTCCTTTA
Source organism: Urechis unicinctus (assembly GCA_034190875.2). Classification (NCBI taxonomy): domain Eukaryota; kingdom Metazoa; phylum Annelida; class Polychaeta; order Xenopneusta; family Urechidae; genus Urechis; species Urechis unicinctus. The sequence goes on from CM067355.1 coordinate 32,209,727, forward strand.
ATATTTAGACGGCATAACACACGCATAAGAATATAGAGAAATAACGCGCGTCATATGGGAAGTTGCTTGTAGAAGCTTTCTCATTCTCAATAAATTTACCTGTTTCTAATTTTACCCTTTTCCTCTCTTTCTCTTCCTCCGTCTTTTTAACACCTTGAAATGCCGCCATTAATCAACGTCACATAATGGATGAATACGCGGCAGAAAACGTCCAAGGGTGAATGGTTGGGTGAAGAGGCTTTGAGCGTAACATAATTATTTCACCCATATCTCAGTGTACTAAAACAAACATCAGTCAGCCCCTGCTTGTAATGTACATCAGTTGCCACTAGAACACGTCATCTCCGTGTTACCACTACAACACGTCAGCTCAGTGTTACAAATAGAACGCGTCATCTCGGTGTTAAAATTAAACAACTCGGTGTTACCAGTAGGAACGTCATCTCCGTGTTACCACTGAAACACGTCATCTATGTGTTACCACTAGAAACGTCGGCTCGGTGTTGCCACGAGAACACGTCAGCTCGATTTTATAAATAGAACACGTCAGCTTGGTGTTACAAATAGAGCACGTCAGCTCAGTGTTACTAATAAAACACGTCAGCTCGATGTTACAATAAAACACGTCAGCTCGATGTTACAAATAGAACACTTCAGCTCGGTGTTACAAATTAAACACGTCAGCTCGTGTTACCGCGAGAACACGTCAGCTCAGTGTTACAAATAAAACACGTCAGCTCGTTGTTACAAATAGAACACGTCAGCTCGGTGTGTCCACGAGAACACGTCAGCTCGGTGTTACCACGAGAACACGTCAGCTCGGTGTTACCACGAGAACACGTCAGCTCAGTGTTAAAAATAAAACACGTCAGCCCGTTGTTACAAATAGCTCGGTGTTACCACTAGAACACGTCAGCTCGGTGTGTCCACGAGAACACGTCAGCTCAGTGTTAGCACGAGAACACGTCAGCTCGGTGTTACCCCTGGAACACGTCAGCTCATTGTTGCCACTAGAACACGCCATCTCGGTGTTACCGCTTTTGGGTTTAACGTCGCTCTCAGGCGTTATCAAGACAAAGATCGATTGGGTTTTTTGTACGGTATCGCTTTCAGTGATTAACCCATTGCCCATTTAAGGTTGCGAACTCCCGTCACTTGGAGGAAGGTCTGAAGGTACTCCAATGAGCCGCGAGTCGGGCTCGCATCAAGTTGGGTCAATAGATCGCGGCCCGATACCGTTTCCGATGTCATCCGCTGGGAGTCGCGGCCAACGTTTAAGACATTCACTGGCTCTATTCACGTTCCCGTGTCAACCCATCAAACATACCACTAGAATGGTATTTTTACATACTCCCTTTTAGAGATTTTGGCTCTGATACATCGACTGATTAATTGATTCACACCTTAATAGCATCTTGTCACATTTTCTAATTTGACAAACACAGCATGCATGTCCTCAGGTCTTGCTGTCCACGACAGGGCACCAGATGAGACACACAATCATGATGACGTCACGTAATTACTATGACGTTGGAAAGTTTCTTTGGCTTCTTGAATCAGCTGCTACTGGGAACTGAATCAAGTGCAAAATTGTTTTGTCTTCTGTGAACGCGATTATGTATGCTAGCTTATGCACTCGGTTGCATTTCAACACAATAATATTATGTGAATTCTCCTTTACGATATGCCGTGTCACATGCACGCCACTGTGAAGGCATGTCTAGGCGATTAAATGACTTCTTAAAACATTCTTTGACCCGGAGCGGAACGTGTTGGAAGGTATGTCGAGGTGTATAATCAGCGTTATTCAAGTCATCACCAAGTAGTGTTTATTCAAAGAAGGTTTTGGTATTCATTGAAAACAGAGCGTTGGTTGTTGTGACAATGTCGGTCACACAACGGTGACTACGGGGTCGACGGTGACAACGGGGTCACCGGTGACAACGGGGTCACCGGTGACAACGGGGTCACCGGTGACAACGGGGTCACCGGTGACAAGTCCCTCAGCTTGTAAAGCTACCTACACGACTTGCCGGGTTATGACTGATCCACGGCTGCGAGCGGGATTAAATACGCCATTCAATCACTATACTAGCTATATTCCAAAACAACCCCCTCTCCCCCTCTCCACACCGCTAGACGACACCACACCCCCCCCCCCCCTCCAACCCCAACTCGTACACCAACCATCCCCATCAAAAGCAACCTCACCTACCCCCAGCAGCGGACTGGGTCTTAAAACCGACCCGGTTCTCTTCACCTTCTAGTTTGTTTATACCCAGCCATGCGGGGATTTTTTACCAAGTGATCCCAGCTCACCGGGCATTGCCTATCCCTCCCCTGGCGATAATAGCTCGCCGAGTCCGATTGACGGTAAAAGAATTGATCGTCTTAAGCAGACGACGTGTAAGCGAGTTAAAGTCTTGACATAAAAACCATGTGCAGATTGAAGGACTGGTAACGCGGAGTAATAGACTCTCGGAAACCTCACATAGGAATCCTGATCGCAATTGCTCGATTTGATATTTGAAGGAGATTGTGTAAACCATTTGGGGTTAGTAAAGCTTACCATTGGAGTTATCTTTTTGCTTTACTTAATGATTTAATTAACTATTCTCATATCGTATCTCGTCAAGGAGTCGCAGTCTACCACAGGAGAAGGGAATATATAATTCATGAAGTAGCGACGCCCATTGTGTGTACTTATGACTAGCCTTTTAAGAATAGAGCCAGGTATTCGTCAAAATTAGCCTATATAATTTGAAGTAGATCTTCAGCTGGTTAAAACATATCTTATTTGAGCTTATTTGAGTCATATACGACCGAAGATCAGTTTATTTGTTGTTGTTTTCCTCGTTTTTACTGCGTGGTTATGCGACTCCCGGGTTGTTGTATTGTTCGCTAAGCAACTATTGCTCGCCAGATGGCGCCTTGATGTTTCCTAGCGTTCGTTCCATTGCTCGCCACATGATTGCCGTTTGCAGCAACCAAATCAACGTCACTGCAATTTTCTCGTCAAGTACAAATTGAAGTTTTCTTAGCTAATGGAAATCAATGAAGCTCGCGTTCGTACTTTTATGCATCTTAACATGGTGGCTGTTTTTTTTCCTGGTCTTTGTTTTGAAAAAGGCAAGCATCTTATTGCATACAGCATGGGGCGGAAGTAGACAGCATATCAGACAAACCCGACCAGCAGATGGCCCATCAACTTAAGTAGTTCGGAGCCATACTCAATGTTATGAATATATAGCAATATCTCCTTACAAATACCGGTTCTGATTGAAGTATTAATATGATTGTTATTTGACTGGGTTTGTTTTGTTTCCATGGAAACGACGCTGCATGGAACAGTCAGGACGCAGTTGATTATATGTTTTGTTAATCTTCTCGATTGTTGTACTATTTGACATATTTTATAATAGTGCGACTGTAAATGACTGGCGTGGGTTTGCCAGAAGTCCAGCTATATTGTGTCGTTAGTAGTCAAACTCTATGATGCTGTTTGAGCTCAAACACAATTATAATGATTAAAGCAAGGGGAACCAACAACAATGTTGCTTAAAGCAAGGGGAAGGAACAATAGTGTTGTATAAAGCAAGGGGGAGCAACCACAATGTTGCTTAAAGCAAGGGGAACCACCCACAATGTTGCTTAAAGCAAGGGGAATGAACAATAATGTTGCTTTAAGCAAGGGGAAGGAACAATTATGTTGTATAAAGCAAAGGGATATAAAAACATTTATTCATCTATGATTCAAATAAAGAATGAGAATTACTCTATGGCAATTCATTATATGTGGATGATGTACAGTGGACCCAGCCATTCAGACAGAAAATTCAATTCCTAACAATCCGAACCCCTTGATCCACTGGCTGCAACCGAACAATCTGAACCCCTTGATCTGCTGGCTGCAACGAACAATCTGAACCCCTTGATCCGCTAGCTGCAACCAAACAATCTGAACCCCTTGATCCGCTGGCTGCAACCGAACAATCTGAAACCCTTGATCCGCTGGCTGCAATTCATATATAAAAGTACCACTCTTCATTGGTTGTTATTGCTGATTGTATCTGAAAAAGCTACTGAGGTATATAAAGACAGTCAGAATAAGAATCGGGTAACACGGAGGTGTTAGATCTTGAGAGGATACCATTTTTATAATATGATTTTTATTCTCTCGTGAAACCTGATTATTTGCCATCAAACGCCAGTGTATTCCTAGCATGCGTGTGATCCTCTGTGTTTAATGGAAAGGTTATTAGTGTGATCTATTGCGAGGTAAATATAGATTTATCTTAGTTATCAGCTTTGCAATAAGCTTTGGATAGATTGGACGTGGACGGTAAAGTTGCTTATAACGTAACGGTGATAGTTTCCGTTACGGCAGCAAAAATACCACTACAAAAATGCTCGAAGCTCGGCAATCATATTTTAAAAACTGTACATAAAGGTTGGGGCAATGAAAATTTTAAGAACAACTAAGTAAAGTGTCCCTTTAGATTTGATTCAGAATGTTTTTGTTGTGTTGTAGGATGATGGAGGAAGCTGGGATAGTGCGCCTGCGCGGGACTGCTAGTCCATTTCACGCCGCTTGGCATCAATCACAGCGCTACCTACCGGAATTCCAATCAACTTACTTAGATCAAATCACCAAGCTCCGAGAAATCCTCATTCAAACGGAGCATCACAAGCTAAAGGACTCCATGAGGCGATCACGGCTCTCGTTCGCCTCCCCGGAAAGCAATACCTCCACGAAAACTCAACCCATGCCAGCCAGAGACAAACTGGTACGACGAAGAAAAGACCAGCATGGACCGGAAGCAGACCACCAGTCTTGTAATAGACTGACGCATGCGCCGCGCCTGGAGTCTGCCATGAGCTCTTCGTCTGTCACGAGTCGTGGTTCTAAGAAGTCTTTACCAATGATAAGCGGTGGTCATCGCGAAGAATGTATCACTGGTGACGCGACCGGAAGTCGACCACTGTCATGGCCAGATGTAAAACAACGCATTGTAACGGATGCTGCGCACAAACGAGGAATGACTCCACAGAGCAGCATTCCCAATATAGGCCGCAGATCCTTGAAGACAACGGGTGCTATAGGAATTCCTTTAGACAAAAATCCACCGAAACTGAGGCGCAGTAATACCTGTATAATACAGAAAACACTGCACGAAAAGGGCCATAATGGGGAATATTTCCATCATCTTCTTCGTCCCGATAAGGATGAAACCATCCTGACGCCTGGTACATTCCAGTTCGACTTCCCAGACGTTCATGGCATCGACTGTCTAAGCCATGACGGCAAATCGAATAATGGAAAACGGACGGGGACTCGACAGAGCTTTTCCGAGCCAAGGTATCACCCGAGAGATAAAGTTTTGTGTATTCAAAAACGTCGTTGCTCATACACAGCTTATCCGGGCCAGAAACCCAAGCAGCGCAATATATCAAGATTCATTCATTTATCATCACAACTACAGAATGAGATATTAAAACAATATCAAGGTCACGGGACTCATATAACCAAGGTCGGAAACAATGAAAACTGTCTTTTTTGTGAGAATCCCGGAGTTTCTATGATCCCAACCGGGCAGGGTCAATATCTAATGATTGACAGCCCGGTCGACAGTCAGCGCCACCAACGCAACCACAGTCTTCAAGGTCACAATGAACTTGGTCAAGGTCACGACAACATTATCGAGTTCAGAGACTCTGAACCACCAGATAGAAGTTTTTCAAGACGCTCTCTTGTGGTGGAGATGCCGAGGATGCCCCTCACCCCTTCACTGCTCGCCAAATCTCGTTTAAACTCGGCGGCGTCCGTCAGATCAGCAACAGGGAAAGATACAGGTGATCCACAAGAGGGCGGTACCAGTCACTCGGATCTACCGGAACATTTCCCTTTCATTATCGCCGACTGAGGTGACCGTAAAATGTCATGTATAAGACGCAGAATTTTATCATAAAATCTGTTGGTAAGGATGGCGTGTCTTATACAGAGATTAATTACGAGTCGCTTTGTTGTATATTTCATTCAATACAACATATAATACAAATTCGTTATGAACATTTCCTTACAGATAGTTCACTGGAATCCAAGAACTTCGAGATCTTATAGTTAACAAACTAAAATTGATGTGAAATTCATAAATAAAATTATCATTTGAAATATGTCATATAGTCGAATAATGTGAACATTGTCACATCGCATCTCTCATATCACAATCGCTTTCTCTCCTCGATGTTGCAATTAACTGTTAAACATGAACAATTAAACTTCAATTAAATGAAGTAATAACCAGATGGTAACGATCCTCTTTCACCCCCTTTTTCATTCAGTAGGAAAGATGTACCTTGTTTCTTAATGTCAGGTATTTCTAAGTTAAGGGTCCGAGCTTCACAACCTTCAACGTCGCAGTCTAGACTTAAAAGAATAAACTGATGTTATATTTGCTCTCGTGTCATTCCAAACTTTGCATCAACGCAATTTTTACTTCAAAATAACTTTTATAATAAGTTTAATTATAAATTGGTTTTTTTAACAGCTGATTCAATTATCTTGAGTTTCTTTTGAGATCAACCTTAATAAGAGAAACTGTCTATTTGAGTCGTACGCAGTTAGAGCGAAGATTCGTTCGCAGTTAGAGCGAAGATTCGTTCGCAGTTAGAGCGAAGATTCGTTCGCAGTTATAGCGAAGATTCGTTCGCAGTTATAGCGAAGATTCGTTCGCAGTTAGAGCGAAGATTCGTTCGCAGTTATAACGAAGATTCGTTCGCAGTTAGAGCGAAGATTCGTTTGTTGATTATACCTAAAGGAGAATCCGAGCAAAAGATGAATCCGAGCCACAATGAGTCCGAGCCACAATGGCAGACGTGCAGCAAATCACAAATAAAGTACAATTCTCTTGATCAGGCATTATTCGCTTTATTAAGGCAAGATAAGACGATTGTTCGACGCCCCCTACCGATACATAATATAACCAGACCTAAGACTCGGGAACAGCATTGAGAAAAGGTGCGACAGGAACACGCAATGAGAACAGGTGCGAGGGCAGCGGAGATGACAAAACATCAATGGTAACCCAAGAAACATCTCAAACGAACAGGCAATTATGAACACATTTGTCCTGTGGTGAGAACACTCTATGCATTCAGGTAACACAGACGGAAGATAACCGGGTTGTGTCCTATACACGACACGTGGATTCAAACAGCCTGAACCTGGTAAGTGTACATCACTATATCAAGGTCATCCGTACAACTGGGAATCATTATGTACCACAAGTTATTCTGTACAACGGCAAATCATTGTGCAACGGGAATCTGTTCTGATAAGAATTTCACAAAGAATTCAACATCAAAAGGAAGAGTATTGACAAATGAACAGCTAGCCACGAACAGACGCATACAAGATAAACCAAACATCACAGCAGCAGGGATATCAACTGCGTGTCACCAACTCGGTAGTTTGCTTGCATGGTATTGCTAATGGTCACCAAAACATGATGTAGAGAGGGGGAGAGGGCGGTACCTCAACAATGGTAGAGGGAGAGAGGGCGGGACCTCAACAATGGTAGAGGGAGGAGGGAGGGGCAATGGTAGAGGGAGAACCTCAACAATGGTAGAGGGAGAGAGGGCGGGACTTAAACAATGGTAGAGGGAGAGAGGGCGGGACTTAATGGTAGAGGGAGAGAGGGCGGGACTTAATGGTAGTAGTGGAGAGAGGGCGGGACCTCAACAATGGTAGTGGGAGAGAGGGCGGGACCTCAACAATGGTAGAGGGAGAGAGGGCGGGACCTCAACAATGGTAGTGGGAGAGGTAGAGGGAGAGAGGGCGGGACTTAAACTTAGAGGGAGAGAGGGCGGGAAACAACAATGGTAGAGGGAGAGAGGGCGGGACCTCAACAATGGTAGTGGGAGAGAGGGCGGGACCTCAACAATGGTAGAGGGAGAGAGGGCGGGACTTAAACAATGGTAGAGGGAGAGAGGGCGGGACTTAAACAATGGTAGAGGGAGAGAGGGCGAGACCTCAACAATGGTAGTGGGAGAGAGGGTGGGACCTAAACAATGGTAGAGGGAGAGAGGGCGAGACCTCAACAATGGTAGAGGGAGAAAGGGTGGGACCTCAACAATGGTAGAGGGAGAGAGGGCGGGACCTAAACAATGGTAGAGGGAGAGAGGGCGGGACCTCAACAATGGTAGAGGGAGAGAGGGCGGGACCTCAACAATGGTAGAGGGAGAGAGGGCGAGACCTAAACAATGGTAGAGAGAGAGAGGGCGAGACCTAAACAATGGTAGAGGGAGAGAGGGCAGGACCTCAACAATGGTAGAGGGAGAGAGGGCGGGACCTCAACAATGGTAGAGGGAGAGAGGGCAAGACCTCAATAATGGTAGAGGGAGAGAGGGCGGGACTTCAACAATGAACCAACCTACATACAAACGACCACAATAACAGAATCCAAACACAACAACATCGTACACAAATCAAGTGATAATAACAGTGAAGCAATTAGAAGAGATTTTACAGACGCATACACTCATACACTGCCACAGTATCACACCAATCATACACTGCCCCAGTATCACATCAATCATACACTGCCCCAGTATCACATCAATCATACACTGCCCCAGTATCACATCAATCATACACTGCCCCAGTATCACATCAATCATACACTGCCCCAATATCACATCAGTCATACACTGCCCCAAAATTACATCAATCATACACTGCCCCAATATCACATCAATCATACACTGCCCCAATATCACATCAGTCATACACTGCCCCAAAATCACATCAATCATACACTGCCCCAATATCACATCAGTCATACACTGCCCCAAAATCAAATCAATCATACACTGCCCCATATCACATCAATCATACACTGCCCCAATATCACATCAATCAGCTCCATGAAAAGGATGGCCAACAACAAAAAAAACGCTTCAAAATTATAGTGTCAACAATTCACAATAAATAAAACACATACTGGCAGTTATCAACAAACTTTGACCAATGTGTGACCCCAAAATGAGCAATGTTAGACATTAATGGATATTCCATCACACGAAAAAATGCTATCAGTTCGGTACTGATAACAGTGACTGTGAAGAAATCGCAGGGTAAATGTATGCAGTTATACTCCATGAGGAAAGCAATGTTGACAAATTAATCTCACAACCATACAAAGTGCATTCCCCATACCATGTGACTGACCCAATACCATGTGACATACCCAAATAATGTGACATCCCATATCTAACAATACCCCTACGTTGTCCAAATAAGAGCTCTCCCTAAACACCATCTATCTCTAACAGGTACTTAGCTCGTACCTTCACCCATTATTTCAACCACTGATATCGCACCTATTTCTATGAGAACCACTGATATCACACCCATTTCTATGAGAACCACTGATATCACACCCATTTCTATGAGAACCACTGATATCACACCCATTTCTATGAGAACCACTGATATCACACCCATTTCTATGAGAACCACTGATATCACACCCATTTCTATGAGAACCACTGATATCACACCCATTTCTTTGAGAACTACTGATTCCTTCCAGCTTCAACCAAACACAACACAAGTGCCGCTTGAAGCTAGACCTGTTCCGGGGAATCCAGACCATGCTTGGTGTAGAATTCGTGGAGTGGCTTTAAAACAAAATCTATGGAATTTGCATAGAGCCGAAGGTCTGTATCAAGAGCCGTGAGGAAGTCAGGTTTGCTGATATCACCTGGATCCTGAGCGATGCACAAAATAAGATCTTCAGCTGAAGGTACAGACTTCACTGCCACCTGGTGGGGAAATATAACATTATGACTATTATATAACTGCTGAATGGCTAACATCATAAATGACCAATTCAATCAAGCTGGTATGTCAAACTCAACAATGTGTACATTTGTAGCATACCCCAAAGACGCCTCTGACGACCCAGCTGTGGTATTCTTTGAGAGTGCGTACGTATGCCGCATTGACGGCGCTGACCACATCGGTTGAGTCACCCAGATACTCAATGATCAACTCGCGTGTGAACTCAAACGTCCTGTCAAACACGCACACAACAAGTTGAATCTAGCTCTGTATCTCGTCTATCCACATAGTAATATGGGAACAGGTTGGTCATTTCTAGATTCATGAGTGGACACACAGGAATTGAATATATGGTTTGGTAGGACTCCATATACACCCACCTATCAATTCACCACCAGCCACCAACAAAAAAAATCAATTAAATTTCAGGGGAGAACTACCCAATTAAATCAAGTTAAGATTTGATAACAGCTCTTAAAATCCCAGAAGAATTCTTCAATTGCAACAAGAGAGAGGACATCATAGAAGACATCATAGAGGTCATCAAAGAGGTCAACAGAGAAGACAGATGTCATTCACCTCTTGAGCCAGAGTATGGCAACAGTGGCTGAACTTGAGAGGTGACTCTGACGCGCCTCTACCTCGTGTAGAACCATGCTCTGGAGACTGGTAAATAATTCTGGTCGACTGTTCTGTTTCTGTTCCACTTTCTGTAATAACAGAATCAAGGTGATTAATTAAGTCATAACCTTGGACCAGGTCAAGGGCGTTTTTCTCAAAGGTCAAGATAAGAGGCAAGTTTATGGTCAGTGGAAAGTTCAAGATATGTAGCTTGTTTACAATCGTATCCAAGGTGAGGGAGTAGAAACATAAAAGTGATGGGCATTGATTAGTTGTTGATGAATTATACTGGCTCAGATACAATGCTCCATCTCCTCCCGTTCTAGAGTCACTCTCTGTCATCTGTAGTGATTGAAATAGTCATGAAGTATAAAAAGAAAATGGCAGGTATTCTCACCCTGATATTGCCTGTGATGTCTATCACCACTGGTTTAAATGCAGACTGGTTTAGTTTATCTGCACAGTTGAATGGCACGCAATATAGATTTCATCATATTACTTTACAGACAAACCTTTGGTAAACTACCAATCTTCAATGATATGGCAATAATCTTTTAATATCCCAGGCTGACCAGGGCCGATTCAAAATATGAAATATACCACAACAATCATCATAAATAATCATAACTAATTACATGACTTAAAAGCAACAATAACATATCTGTTTTGGAATTTTACCAAAAAATGGCAATATTTCTTGGCAAGCTTGCAGAAAGGCTGTGGTTGGGACGGAACCATCTTCTCCAATCTCTACATGCTTAAAACTGCACACAGAGGGAAGGGTTGTACAATAAGTAAACGCTATACACTGACACTTTGAAATAACAAACCTTCAGAAGTGTAATCAAAATGGCTCATGATCATACGCCCACACAAGATGGAAATGGTCAGGAAATATAAACAATTATCATCATTCAAAAACCAAACAATATTAACAAATTAAACATTAACATATTCAACATTAACATATTCATTAATCAAACTAACTCATATAACATTGATTAGATAATACATTGTTTCATTCACCTCATGTCAGAGAAGAATGTCTTGATGGGATGTTGAGTGGGGCTGGGGCCGGGAGATAGCCCCCCATTAGATGTTACGGAGGATGTCAGCTCTGGCAAACTGACCGGACTTCCCTCTGGTGGTGAGCCGATGATATCGACTGTTTCAGAAGACTCTCGGCTACGTTGGGGTCGCCTGTGGGAGATGGCACCTGCTGTCGAAGACGAGCTCTTCAAGGAGGGGGAATATCTAGACAGGAAACATGTTTATTTTAGCAAATATTTCTTCACATTATATATTTTCAATCACAAAGGGAGAAAAAAATAGAAAATATTTTACATGAAATTTTGAAATAAATATATATTTCAAATTTAAGGAAATGGGCATATAAGTAAATCAATAGTGACACAGACTATATGACTGTATATACAGACTGGTTTGTTATGAATCTCTTAATCAGTTCCAAGTTTCTAAAGCTTACACATCAAATTAAAGTTTGGGTTGTTATCTTTACAGCTGCCTGATAGGGCAACCAATAAGTCATTTTAAATCAACCATGCAGGTGAGATGATACAGATGAGCAGGAGCTGGGGAGATTATCACAGTGCAAGGCCAACAGGTAAAGGTTCCAATCAAGCTAATTGGCTATATTTCTAAAAAAAAAAAAACCACTATCAAGGAAAGTGATTTCATGAATAATGGTTGGCTTAGCACACTTCCCACTCTGCCAAGTACTGCAATATTAATAAAGACGGTGCATTGATTTTTGCTCCAATATGAATCAATTCATCCATCCTTGTCGTTATAACATCAAATTATGTTCATCTTAAAAGCACTACTTTCCAATATATTTTGCAAAGCATATCACACACAGCACTGAATATGTAAGCTTGCACATTTAGTATATGATGGATATTGAATATCTCAATAAATGTAAATGTTACATATGCACATTAACATATAGCACATCATATAAAATATTGAGAAAAAATAGCTTTGCCTTAAGTGATGACAATCAAATGTTTAGCCAAGAACTGTACCAAATGAGATACAAATATGCGTTAGTTATTGGGTATGAAGGGATTAGTGAGTACTATGATTCCATATTACAATAGAAGCACCTCTCATCAGACACCTACCCCATTACAATATCATTGTATAACAGTGGACTTGCAGGAATGGACCTGCAACTGACATTAACAATGGATCCCATCAGTCTTATGTTAATTTATCCACAAGAAAGGAGTAGTGTGTAAGGGGATGACTCATTATGATACAGTATAATGGGTACATGTTTTTTTAGCACACCCACTATACTATATATATATATATATATATATATATATATATATATATATATATATATATATATATATATATATATATATATATAATATATATATATATAATATATATATCTATGTACATTAATAATTATTGTATATATATATATATATATGTAAGTACATTATATATATATATATATATGTATAAATAATACATATATGTATGTATGATATATATACATTTAAATATAAATATATATAAATAAATACATAATATAATAATATATATATATATATATATATATATATATATCTATATATATATATATATATATATATATATATATATATATATATATATATATATATATATATATATATATATATATTACCGGCATCAGTTAGTTATTGGAATGATTTCTGATTGGTGCTTCAATGCTTAAAAGGCATGCAGTTGCAGTTGGCCTAGCCATTTGGTATTGACATCCGATGCAACAGCAGATCGAGCCTTCTCTAACACAACTGTCATCAGCCAGATCTTATTCTCTTTGTTTAATGCAGATATACAGCATTTGGACTCACTGAACTTCTTTGTACAGGACATGCTCATAGTCATACCTATGAGTTTATCTGCGATATGAGGGTTCACTTTCAGCGCTGTCTGAGAAAATATGTGAAGACACCACCTGTGAGCTGCATGTTGCTTTGCCATAGCATCTCCTTGTGGAATTCTCTGATTAATTTAAGGGTGTGGTCCCCTCGACCAATCAGATGACTCCATGTCTATGACAGACGCCGAGCTCACAAACTTCGGATCAACTGTCCCATGTGGTTTTTTTTAATTTCATGGTGTCGTAATGATGGGCGCGTGTTTTACATTATTTCCTTATCATCAGTGAATGAACCCTCATAGCTATAAACTCTTGGTTATACTCACATCACAACAGTTTTTTGTTTACCAAACTGAGAATAATCTATTCGAAAACAGAATTTCTCCAATCAGGGAAAATGATGCAATAAAAGATTAACTAAAAATGTGAAAATCAATTTACAAGAATACAGATGTGATTGTTAATGCAGGAGCATAGAGTTGAAAGAGCAGAGGTGAAGTGGAAAGGTCAAAGAATGCATGGAAGTCAAAGGTTGAGATGAGAGGCCAAGGTTGAGTTGAAATGTCAAAGGTTCATTGAGAGGTCAAATGCCACAGATATCACACATTCTAATAATCAATTGTATTCCCTATGAAAACTTTAAAAATGCAGCCAATTATTTCATTGTGCTTCTCATAAGAATAAAAAACTCAACACAACTTAGTAATTGAGTGATTGCATGTAAACATAACACACTTATTTAAAGTTTCCCATCAACTTGACCTTTATTTACTAATATGGTCAACAAACATATCCCTGTTGTTTGGATTCAAATATTTCACATTTCATTAGAATTATTATTATCTATTGCGTAGTTACAACATGGTTTTGTATGGAATACCCTGCACGACATGCCACCAAATGAAACAGAAACAGATTACCGGTATCTTCAATTAGACTCGTCATGATGTCATACTGGTAATATATCATAACGTCCTATGTTCACAAAATAAGCTATCAACAAAAGAGCCAATAAGAGACATCATTTGATCTACGGTTTGTAACTTGCACTGTGATTGGTTGGAGCAATTACGTTTCATCGCATAAAAAACACCATACAACAAAGCCAATCCATCCTTCACTGTCACACTCATAGTTGTGACCTTAAAAACGCGTAACAATAAACCACGTGACAGAACTGATCCTTATTTAAAATGGAGTTGGATGACTAGACAGGAAAAGCAATAGAACTAATTAAAAACATGATAATCATATAATCATTGAGAACTTATGCATTCACACGTCTTATGATGCAACTAAAATTCATGTAGTAAATGTGACTACAAAAAATACTCCAACAAATGTGACCATGCGCTACTTTGGGATATCCCAGCCCTGCGTATCACCAGTAAACCACATTCCTTTCCCGTATCCGCTGAATCACAGGTTATAAAACTATACTTCTAACCATGCGTATTATAATGCTATGATCATAACGCTTGTGATCGGACAATTTGATGACGCGGATTTCAAGACTATCTCTCATTTCCTTACACCATACGATACAATACGATACCATACAATAATATAGCTAAACATAACATACCATAACATAGCATGCCACCCAATAATTTCCTACCACTGCCAAGAGGAGACTACAAATTTGTTGGACGATTATGGAGAAGAATAGGAGACATTCTTAAATATAAACATTATGATGTCTTAACATTATGATATGAACATACATGATTATACCAAATTTAAGACAATCACTTGCTAGAACATCTTATCACTTCCATGAAACCACACTATCCAGCGGACAAGACTGTGACACTGGGTGGGGCTAGATGTGGTTTTTTAGAGGGTAACAGTTCACAATAGCAAGGATATGGGTCAATTTTAGCAAGAAGATTAAGAAGAAAATTCACATGAACAGAAAATTGACACTTCATGATCTTTAGCAGACACTACTTAACAATGGTAGTTCCAAAGTCCACCAGTCACACAGCCATGTAGATACAGACAGCTTTTGTTATAAACCAAGGTTAACAGCCCTGAATGATTGGGAACAGAGCAGGTTGGAATGTGGACCCCCACTATACTACAGCAACAATGCCTATTCTAGAACTAATTCAACATATCCCAACATCAAAAACCAGATAAAAAAATCATCAGCATTATTGAGTAATTCATGGGCGGATTTTATCATCAACTTAAATAACTTAAAAAAACCTTACATATCTCACAGGAAGGCAGACAGTGTAATCTACACATCTTGAATATTACAAAACAAAACTGTGAATATATATTTGACCTAATTATGATCTATTGTGAAGCAATGTGCTGTCAGGCAGCAAAATCAGACATAGCACAGAGCAGCAAAGGAACAGAGTAGAGGGAATACAAAACAGACTATAGTCACCCCTATTACTCAAATTTCTGATATCTGAATTATCAATAGTAAATATACATAGACATTTGCTGACACAGCAGAAAGCCAGCAGCATAATCATCCCCAAGGACTCTAGCAAAAATTGATCTACCAGGCTCAAAGGTCAGGCTCAAAGGTCAAGCAATAAAATGCTCTTCAAAGTTAACAACCAGTTTAGAAATGAAGCTGTGAGGTCAAGGTCAAGAGAAGGTCAGGGCCATTCAACTTGGTGTTTCTTCTTGAATGGAAACAGGTCTGCACAGAAGACAGAAGACAAAGTCAAGGTCACAGATATCAAGTGAAGGTCACAGATAAGCCATCCATGGTCATTTTGTCCGATATAAATATGTCAAACGTCACTGTGAAATTTCCTAGCCCTGTATGGCGGTCTGTCCTTTAGATATGAGAGTCCTGGAGATGATTCAGAATAATTTGTGTAAAATATAAGTTGAATTGAAAGATTGGGAAGAATGAGGTTTGATGGGGAGAAATGTGAGACACAAAGAAAAGACAAAGAAGAATGGAATATCTGCATCCAGATTTGTAAGTAACACCCTCAGATGACACCCTCAGATAGGGCAGTGATAATTGTCTCAAACATGTGAGCCAGATCTCAATTGACTGACAATACTGGCAGGGGGCACCTGTCAATCATCCCATGGGTCACCTGTCAATCATCACATTGGGCACCTGTCAATCATCCCATGGGTCACCTGTCAATCATCACATTGTGCACCTGTCAATCAACCCATGGGTCACCTGTCAATCATCACATTGGGCACCTGTCAATCATCATATGGGGCACCTGACAATCATCACACAGGCATCTAGTGGGATGGGGGCAGGGGGAGGGGGGTTACAGGGCCACTGGTCCTGCTATCCCAGCACCAATAGGGGACTTGTATGAATTATAGGGGCCAACAATAATTCACTCAATTTAGCAATGAGTGATCGAGTAATTAATTCATATTGGGTGACTTATCCTCCATGTGTGATCAATTGTCAATCCCCCAATCACAGACCATTTATGGGCCTGGTGTGAATTTTAAGGGCAATTGGCCCCCGGGCCAGTTTAATACAAATGGATCCACTGTAATTGATCAATTCACAATCAGCAATTGATCCACTAACAGTGATTAATTCACCTCATTTAAATGACATTCCTTACAGACATCAGCTGCCATGGTGAATCAAGTTCACACAGACAGCAGTTTTACCAACCAACATGTAATCTTTGTAAGTGAATCTGACGTCTGAATGTGGCATGTGTTGATGATTGCACAGGCACAGTCTTCAGGGAGACTTACACAGAGTGAGATCATTCATCAACTCAGCCTCTCTCTGACAAGCCACACTTAAAACCAATAAACAACTCATATTATAAAAACCTTATCAGAACTTGACCAAAATCAAAATCCAGCCATCATCTCAGGGACTTTGTCAAAACTTGACAACTAAGCCATAGCTTGAAATCGTGATGATGTCATGTGATGATGTCTTAGGTCGGTTTAATCACACGTTTCAGGTGTATAACCCAGCTACAACCAAATGGTGGCTGTGTCAAAATCTGACCTATATATGATAAGTCAGGGGTCATATCAGAAGCAAGCCCCACTCCAGACACAAAAGCTGATCTCCTCATGACTGGCTGCATGAAGTGGTACATGGCCAAAGCTGCCAAATCCACTCTAATTAGATTAAACAACAACAACAACTGGCTGCATGGTTTTGATTGGCTGAGCATGGATTGACCTTTCACCTGGATTGACCTTTCACCTTTCTTACACCAACATACCACCACCTGTCAGCTAACTCCATGGATCTGTCTTAATACCATATACATTATCAATTCACATACATTAACCAACATGAATAAATTATGCAAATGATCCCAATAACACTGAATAAATCATCATAAAGATGAGAATAAATCATCATAACACAAACAATGTTTTGTGTCATTGCTCTCATCAGTAAACAGTGCATGAATATCATACATAAATTAGACATTAATTGATAATTACAACATAATTCAACTGATTAACAATAATTCTTAATTCCCATTACAAAACACCTGGTATTGACACCAATTCATGTACAACCACTATTCCAAATCACAGTGAATTTCACTTTTAACAAATATACACTTGATGTATAGGGGTTTATATTGCAAATTATACATCATCAGTTTCTAAAAAAAAACTGTCAACACCTGTAATCAATCATCATTCATACATGTGAACATCAAATAGAACAGCTCATAATCGCATTTCCAGTCATCCACTTTGTAAACCACAGCCTAAACCTGTTACTTGATTCACAACAATAAATTCCACTTCCTACTAAATTTCTGACAAATTGTGATAATTTCATTTGTATGAGACAGAAATATTAATGTTTTGAAATGGAGGGGTCATTTCAAAAGGGAAGAAGCAAAGTCACAGAGGTATGTAAAGCAGGGTCATAGAAATAGGGTCAAGGTCATATGAAGGAGGTCATAGTCATAGGGTTAAAACAGAAGCAAAGGAAACAGAAGAAAAGTATGCGAGCATGTTTTCAGACTATAATTGTAATGAATGAGTAAACTGAAACACGTTACCCTCACAGCTAGGCCTTTATAAAGGATATCAACAGGATTTTACCAACACCACAAAATTAAATTCATCTGTACCTTTCATTTTATGCAACACATATACTTAGTTGGATATGCAAGCAGCAAAACGACAGGACCCGGTGACCTGACAGGACCCGGTGACATCAAAGGACATGACCGTCCAGGTGTGTCAAGAGTTGATTGTTGGCTTTGCCATGAAGGTGTGAAGACAAGGGGCGTGTAGTAGAGAAGAAGCTTACCTTTCAAGCGACGTAGACCTGGAGACAGTTGGACTGGGTCCCCATGGCACCGACTGTAAACACACAGAGGATCAAGTGAGAGGATCAGTGACAGGTATCATTTCCACTTAATCAAGTGAGAGGCTCAGTGACAGGTAACATTTCCACTTAGTCAAGTGAGAGGATCGGTGACAGGTACATTTCCACTTAATCAAGTGAGAGGCTCCGTGACAGGTATCATTTCCACTTAATCAAGTGAGAGGCTCAGTGACAGGTATCATTTCCACTTAATCAAGTGAGAGGCTCCGTGACAGGTATCATTTCCACTTAATCAAGTGAGAGGCTCCGTGAGAGGTATCATTTCCACTCAATCAAGTGAGAGGCTCAGTGACAGGTATCATTTCCACTTAATCAAGTGAGAGGCTCCGTGAGAGGTATCATTTCCACTCAATCAAGTGAGAGGCTCAGTGACAGGTATCATTTCCACTTAATCAAGATAGATCAAAAGCAGTGAAGGAACAACGAGGGAAGAAGGCCATGGCTAACAACAGCACCACTTCAAAACTTACAACTGCTGTTATTTTATATTAGTCAGAGCATTACTGTCATCAACTTGAAAGAATTAGAAATTCCTACTAAAGCATTGGGTAACAAGTACAACAAGGTTGAGCTGTACAACAAAGGTTGATATGTCCAACATTGGTTGAAATGTACAACATAGGTTTACATGGAGAACATTGTTTGTCATGAACAAATTAGGTTGACATGTACAACATTGACTGACATGTACAACATAGATCAACTTGTACAACATTGGTAGACAACATTGGTTGACAACATTGATTGATGTCCACCAATGTTGTACATGTCAACCTATGTTGTACAAGTTTGATTGACATGTACAACATTGATTAGCTTGTACAACCCTAGAACACTGACTTTGGAGGAGGAGCTAGAGAGTCGGCGTGTGGGTGAAGGTGGCACCCCATCGCCCCCCGACTTGGTGGAGCTGCTAAGTATGAGTGTCATACACTCGTCCAGCGTGTTGATGAACGTGTCACACGTGGCACTCAGCAGGCATGATGCCTCATTCAGCTTCTGTCAACAACAACTACAGAAGTCAGACAAACACCAATGATATTCTACAGATTCAACTTATATCAGATTGTTTTATACCAGTAAATAGCCTTTAGGAGAGTGAATTATCCAGTGAAGCTATCATCAGAAATCCCCCCCTCCCAATTAGTATGATATAACACTAGGCATGTGATCATATGCTTCCTGGTGTTTCAATACATGCAGGTTGTCCTAAGTTTGTCATTCAATAGTGGTTATTTAGTTGTTATTTAGTGGTTGTTTAAATGGCAATATTCAGAAAACAAGACATCTAGCATGTGAATAAAATATTCAAACGAGTCTTACCAAATTCTGATTACCCAAAACAATTGATTTGATGCTAGAAAGAAAAAATTTAAAGAAGAAAATTATCCGGAACTTTATAATTAATTAACATGCAGCCCCTTAGTAATTCATATTACAGCATAAGGAGATTGTCCCACAGGTGAGATTTTGGCAGCGTTACCTCAACATCCAGGACCGGTTCTTCTCCTCCGACAGCCGACTTGACGGAGTGTACTTGCTGCATGAGAAGGTCACAGTAAAGACGCAGTTCTGATCGCTTCGACTTGAGCTGCTCCTCAGGTATCTCCTCTGTCAAAGAACAGATAACGCTGGGCATCAAATATTGTGTGCAAAGTTCCCCTTCAAATAGAGGGTCATATGATATAGCACTACACATTCAGCTCAACCATTTCTTCAGCTAAGACATGACACATTATCATCGCATCTACCTTTGGGAGTAGAAGGTTCTCCGTTGGTGAGGCAAGCTTTACTGCTGCCCAAAGCCACCAACCACTGTTGTCTCTCTTGTGAGGACCCCGCTCTCACATAGAAATGAGCTTCCCCGGGAATAGTTAGATCTAACCGGGTGCTATCTGTCGGATGCACTGATAAAACAGAGAATGCAATTGGATTTATCATCTGCAAGATGAAGTCATACAGTGACAGTGATTACAAATAGGTTTTGTAACTTTGATATCAGGTAACAACTGAATTAAAGGTCCAGGATACTTCACACACATCAACATGAACTAGAGACTGTAACAGTAAAAAGAGTTTCAAGAGAAGTGAGGATACAGTAGACAAATGCATAAGACATTCACAAAAAGTCTCTACCATTCACTTTGATTGACTCACTATATCTGACAGTAGTCATTGCCCTTTACTGGCTGCACCTCCCTATAAGGGACATATTCTTTTAAGGGACCTTTTTCAATAAGGTACTCTTCCATGTAAGGACACCTCCTTAATAGGGCCACCAGCACCCTATTCTGCTGACCAGTGTTAGTTGTAATGCACGCCAACTTGAAGAACTTACCCATCACATCACAAACTGACATCTTTATGGAGCCCTTGCATCCATCGTTGATATCTTCTTGGGAATGGAAGTAGGAGAGAATACCATTCTCCAGGAGAAACCATCTGGGTTGCCAACCTGCAAAGAATTGTACAGAATACATGATGATTCAGCTATACCAACTAGGCTACGCATCAGCTAAAAGTGTTTAACACTGCTTTCAACAACAACACACACCCCCCCCCCCCCCTCACCCACACCCAAGGTAAATTTGATCGCCATGCCATTGACTTCATTATCTAGACCTAGGATTCGTTCATAATTAATACATCTGGACAATAAGGGCAGAAACTGATCAGCCCATCAAAATCAGTTGTTACACTGATAGTGATACACAAAATGTTTATGTCGCATAAATAAGCCGTCAAAATTACCGCTAAAATAGTTAGTCCATTTCAATAGAGTTCCCTCCATGACTGCAAATTCTGATTCCTTCATTTCAGTGCAGGTTTACATTTCGTGAAACCCTTGCACACGTAACGTACAAGCTATTGACAAACAGCAGTAAATCACCAGGAGTCCATAGCTGTTCGTACAGGTTCAGTTAAAATAACACAACCGAGCAATTTGCGGTCTCTCCAGGAAAACGTTATGCGTATCCACTGATATAAAACTTGTTCCTCCAAATGTATTGTGTTTTCAAAATCAAGGAAGATTTAGGGTTGTAACACCCGCGTTGTTGGGCAAATCAACGATTAACTGTGAAGCGAAATTTGTTGCTGATCATATCACATTCACAACCAACCAGCTATATTTCAACATCCGGTCAACACAATGTTTCGCGTGTCATAAACAGCAATAAACAGAAATCATAACGTTCTAGGTGTTTTATGATAATTTTTCCGCGTAAGTTGTATTCGGTATCCTACCCACAAGTTTTTCAGACAAGGAATTCAAGTTCCAATGTTAAAATCAAGATGATTAATCGGCAAAACAGCCAAGAAAACACAGTATCTGATAGATCGTGCAGATATTGATAGTAAAAATAGCAATTGACATCAAATACGCATCTCGTATCCCAGTATCAACAACTAAACTGATAATTTGCTTCACTTAACATCCATTTTTATTCCTGCAAAAAACTTAATAAGGGAAATCAGAGAATAAATTTGGATCTGCGGACTCTAGGGTTCCGCTTACGCTTTTAAGGATCAAGGTCTAAAATGGAAAATCACGTTCGTTGTTTGACCAAAGCAATTGTGACGGATTGACTTAAAGTGCTTGTGATAACGCCATGTGACGTCATGGACAAAGCAATGAGAACAATGAAGGTCTTCTGGAATATGTCTCAAAAGTTCAAGTCTAAGCTTTTATCGCGTGTCAAATGGTGAGTCAGTTAAAAAGAAAACTGTTTAAACGCCAACCGTGGATGTGTGCCCGGCTCCATCTGGACAAGTCCTGTGGACCAATGAAACAAAGATGAACGGGAAAACTTGTTTACATCCCAAAAGGGAAACATTATTCTCCCAGATGAAAAAATTTATCAGTAACATGTAAAAATATCTCTGGGGGATCTTGACTATTCTCATCTGTATTTACATGATTACCGGGCAGGTGGAAAGAACATCGGGCCAGAATAAGCGAAGGCATTTGTGGCCTTACATTAACCTCGTCCCTCTTACCCACACATCTGTGCAACATTGTTTGGATTGACATATTTGGTCTCTCTAGAACTTGTAACTTGTAAAAAGCACATAGACGCCACGATGGGTCGCGATTGGAAGCGATTATCACGTGATCTTTACGGGCGCCATGTAATCCTGATGTGCTCGATATATATATATATATATATATATATATATATATATATATATATATATATATATATATATATATATATATATATATATATATATATATATATATATATATATATATATATATATATATATATATATATATATATATATATATATATAAAAGCCCTATCTCCTTAACACCCTACAACCTTCATACCATGAGGAACACGCTACGCGTGCCCTCATTGGTCAACTAATTAAAGGCTTTAAGCCTCAACCCTAACTACACTGTTGCTGCCCGCCAAATTTAGACAGTCCCGAGCAAGCCTTCAAACAAGCAGCATCTCCTGGTATTTCCTCATACAATAGTCTTCAGGCACACCTTTCGGCAGTCATCATAAGAACCTTAAACTTCGGCCCCCTACAACGTCGTTGACTTGTTTCTACAAGTACACATAGCCACCAAGAGAATATAGCCACAACATATATATATATATATATATATATATATATATATATATATATATATATATATATATATATATATATATATATATATATATATATATATATATATATATATATATATATATATATATATATATATATATATCAACAGTTATAATTTATGCATCCAATTATTCGTATACTTGGATTCGGCAACATAGTTTATTGATGTGCTTTAGCTTTCAGGATCATAAATCAATCAAAATCAAAGACGTCATCTCTAAGGTCCAAGATTACCGTATAAAGAGCGTTGATTGTTATATGATGCTCGTTAACGCATAACTCGTCGCTGTATTCTGCTCAATTGAGATGTTGCATAACTCGTCGCTGTATTCTGCTCAATTGAGATGTTGCATAACTCGTCGCTGTATTCTGCTCAATTGAGATGTTGCATAACTCGTCGCTGTATTCTGCTCAATTGAGATGTTGCATAACTCGTCGCTGTATTCTGCTCAATTGAGATGTTGCATAACTCGTCGCTGTATTCTGCTCAATTGAGATGTTGCATAACTCGTCGCTGTATTCTGCTCAATTGAGATGTTGCATAACTCGTCGCTGTATTCTGCTCAATTGAGATGTTGCATAATTGATTTTATTTTACTGGCTGAGTTGAAAGTGTGTTTGATGGGGAGTGTGTTGGGACATGATGTTACCTTGTACGAAATATCTTACACTAAATAATAGTTCGATGATCAAATGTAAACCCCGGGTATTGTCTTGGCAAGGGGTACATTTCGGAACACTGTATCACGTGGTATCACCGTAACCTTCATGTCGTGTACATCTGTTGTATCCATACAGTATACAATATAAGTACACGGTAACCTGTACATCGAGGCTTCTCCTTCCAGCAACTCTACAAAACAGCCAACAGCCCCTAACAACAGGTGCTGTGTCGCTTATCCTGCTATAGTACAGTATATATAGCTATCCGTTCGGCGCTGGGAAGACACCGAGAACCATCAAGACGAATTATAAAAAATAACTTTGATAAAAGTCGACATTCGTTGCCATCGTATTTTCTATCTGATACGATATCTATGTTTCTTTGTTGACACCATACCATGTCAGCTGTAGGGTTCCCACGATGGCTTCATGTTTTTGCTGTGAGGGCCATTGAGAGCACTACGTGGAAGGCACATGCGCTCGGTTTCCGATTCCCGACATCAGATTCCGAGCAACATTATAGAGATACGTACCATCAGCATTTAGGGATTTGCATTGACCGGTCGGCCGCTATCTTCTATGTATAATGTATATATAGAAGATAACGGTCGGCCGGCCAATGTATATCCCTGTGCCTTTAGGCAATCGAACGATTTACCTCGAGAACCGAGTGGAGTTTTAGGTACAGGTTCGATGTGGCCATGATTCTCGTAAGTTTATCGCTGATAACAAATGTTTATATCTTCCTCAAAGACCCTGACTCAAAAGAAATGACCGTCGGTAATTTTGGTACAAGAAGCGATTTTTGTCACACCCCTGGTGAAAACTGCCTCACGTCCACAAATCGGTCATGGGAAAATCACCCAGACCCAGATGTAACGGTTCAGAGCACAGATCTGCCGAATATATGTTCGCCCTAGCATAACCGAGGGCCGACTTGCCCTCGTCATGCCCACAAGGAATCTCAGACGCCCGTCAAATTAATGTATAGACTTCTGTAGGAAAATCTTCTAATATTGACTCTCTGATGTTCATAAAATATAAATTTTACGAATGCGGCAAAAACGGATCAGAGCATAAATCTTTTCCTTTCTACTACATACAAATAACACAGCGCAGTGCATGATCATAACAGCTGAAAACGGCTTTATAATTTTTGACTTAACAACAACCACAACATGGAGTGCTATCATAAATGTCAAAATAATCGCGAATCTACAGTTGACAATCTATCACCGATATTATTATACCGGTATTTTCATTCATGAAATACCGCCATAATAAAATCAATGATCCCAACATGGATGCATTCGGATGGATGCTTAGCGAGCGGATCGTTGACCATTATGATTTACTTTCCACCTATACCAGGTTCATTTGCAATATCGTAAGCACTTTATGGCCTTGACCATGGCCTATGTGGACCAATAGAATACTGACAAAGTGGTTATTTCGTGTACATCCGGGGTCAGGGGTCATTAAAGTTGTTCTCTATAAATAGGTACACATGTTTAGGAGGAGCGATAGAAAGCCACGTTGATACCCTCGCCCAGTAATTCCCCAGCCTGTACCAAGGGACTGTCAAAATGTTCAATCTAAAAGTCACCAGCGTTTTATTAGGAGCCTTATTAGGTGTAGTATATGCTGAAAATGCTAAGCTGGACGTTGAGGTCACTTATAAACCTGACGATTGTGAAGTGACCAGCAAAAAGGGCGATGTTTTGGAAATGAATTACATAGGAACTTTGGAAGACGGAACTAAATTCGATGCAAGGTAAGAAATGTGATCATTCTAAAACAAATGAAGTTTTAATTTCTTACTGTTCTTGAATCTCTAATTTGTCCCGCCGCTTCCCAAACACACGAAGCGTGGTATAGTTGCCATTGGCCATATGGTAGCCTTCATTTCTAACCTGCTCAGACAAAAGTTCCATATTTAAGTATTGAAACTCCTGTTCTTAAGTTTTTGTAATGCAGTCCAAGTTCACCCAAACAGAACCACTGATTCAGGGATGTGTTGTCCTTGGCAAAAGAGGTATAGAGCTTGCCTGGGTTCCAGACCTAACTATCTATGATATTTTATTAGCATACAAAGAGACCTATATTAGGTCTTGTATTGGGCCTTAGTTCACAACTACCATCAAATGTATAATTTAAACACAGCTACCGAGATTAACCACAAAGCGTGATTTTCACTCTAGATACTCCCGACATCGCATGCCACCGCATCATGCACAGAAGCTTAGGTCCGATTTTGAGGGCTAATGGCAGCGAGAATATGATGAATATAATTTTATCTACCAGAAGCATTGCAACCACTACAAATGGAAAGGAAGTATGATCAATTTCATCTGTTGCATGGCATAATGGTCCAATATCATGTTAACCAACTACAGAAAATGGCAGGAGGCATTGGACGTGGTTGACTAATGTATGTCAAGTTGTCAGTCTGTTTTGTTGTACCAGGTTTTTGTTTTGACGCTTAGACAAGGTGTACACGAAACCCGGTCAAATATGGCAGATTGTCCAAATCAAAACTGTGATCATTGTATCAATGGTAACAACAGAATTTTCAACGTAACCGTGCGCCAACATGAGCATTTTCATCGTTCCTCACATTGATGTTTGACTGAGGTTTGGCCAGTGCCGCAGGGGATCACTGTGGGCCAAACATTCTTGCACTTCTGGATTTGTCTATTAAACTGTCAGTCAAGGTTTGTCATAAGCTTATAGCAAATTACTAAATGCCTTTCATCACCTGCTTGTATGGTACTGACTTATTTCAGACAAACATTTCTCTGATGTTCACATGGAGACACCTCAGCTGTCTAGACTTACTCCCCCTATAGGTCCGGGGGTAGAATAGGCCCACTGTATCCTGCAGGTTGTAAGAGGCTACTAATAGGGGGCATCCTATTGGCTGTGGGTTGCGACTTGTGTCGGTGAGCAGTGGGATCCTGGTGGTTTAGTAGAGTGGTCCTTGCGTGGGCCATATCTACAACACACCACTTTGGCCCCGAATTCACCTGGACAAGAAGCTGGAATGGCCTGGTTCAGTCAATCAGTTGGTTGCGACTTGCCCTATGATAATTTTTGCATTTTCGTCTTTTTAACATTTTGTTTTTTGTTCATCTACATCAACATGGACTTCCCGTCCAACAATGACACATCCACCAGTGGCTGGAGGCTGCGTACAATAACACATCCACCAGTGGCTGGAGGCTGCGTACAATAACACATCCACCAGTGGCTGGAGGCTGCGTACAATAACACATCCACGAGTGGCCGGAGGCTGCGTACAATAACACATCCACCAGTGGCCGGAGGCTGCGTACAATAACACATCCACCAGTGGCTGGAGGCTGCGTACAATAACACATCCACCAGTGGCCGGAGGCTGCGTACAATAACACAATTCACCTGAGGCTGGAGGCTGCGTACAATAACACATCCACCAGTGGCTGGAGGCTGTGTAACACAATGTGGCTGGAGGCTGCGTACATAACCATCCACCTGTGGCCGGAGGCTGCGTACAATAACACAGTCACCAGTGGCTGGAGGCTGCGTACAATAACACATCCACCTGTGGCCGGAGGCTGCGTACAATAACACATCCACCAGTGGCCGGAGGCTGCGTACAATAACACAATTCACCTGAGGCTGGAGGCTGCGTACAATAACACATCCACCTGTGGCCGGAGGCTGCGTACAATAACACAATTCACCTG
Source organism: Urechis unicinctus (assembly GCA_034190875.2). Lineage (NCBI taxonomy): Eukaryota > Metazoa > Annelida > Polychaeta > Xenopneusta > Urechidae > Urechis > Urechis unicinctus. The sequence goes on from CM067355.1 coordinate 32,237,452, forward strand.
AGGCTGGAGGCTGCGTACAATAACACATCCACCAGTGGCCGGAGGCTGCGTACAATAACACATCCACCAGTGGCCGGAGGCTGCGTACAATAACACAATTCACCTGAGGCTGGAGGCTGCGTACAATAACACATCCACCAGTGGCCGGAGGCTGCCAAGCATCTGAGGTCGACTATGATTAAATCTTGATGGGGCACTCAAATAGTCTCATGAAAAATACTATGCCTGGAATCTGGGGTCAACTTGAAATCCCATTACCTAGGGTCAAATATGGGGTTAATCTGAGAATGTAAAAATATGATAAACATTTTATTTATTGTCTGGTCAACTGAGGTAGGCTCAAGGTAAACACTGTACAACCTGAGATATGCACCTCTGAATCATAGATTATTTTCGTCCTTACCCACCCTATGTGTAACAACATGCTCATTCCATCACTCAAGCTGCTAAATTCAATACCTGCCTGTTATAATCAAATGTTCTGAACCTTTCTGTTTTCAGCTATGACCGTGGTACTCCGTTCAAGTTCCAGATTGGTTCTGGGCAGGTGATCAAGGGCTGGGATCAAGGTCTTCTGGACATGTGTGTCGGGGAGAAGAGGAAAATGGTTGTCCCACCACACCTGGGCTATGGTGATAATGGTGCAGGTGGGTAATAGATGTTATTGATTATGACAGGTGTGTTATTGATTAGGCCAGGTGTTTGATGAATTTCAGTTAGGGGTTTTGTGTTTTTAATAGGGGCAGGTGTGTTGATTATTTGGGCAGGTGAGTTTTTCAATTGAGCAGGTGTGTTATTAATATGGGGGAGGTATCTTATGAATCAAAATGGCCTAATTGACTGGAAACAAGCATATGTCGCATCTGTTCAAACCATAGAGTATTCACTACATATAAACACGCACTTCACGCTGTTGGTGTATGTTGTAATTCATTCATGTGGAAGTGTCATCTATTTTGTGAGAAAAACAACCGATCATGGCTAACTTATTCTATTCTGATTGTACCTATGAAAGGTGGGGCCACTCTAGATTAATTGTTACTTTGATGTGTTTGAAAAGGTGATCAGATTCCTGGTGGGGCTACTCTCTATTTTGAAGTGGAATTAATGACAATAGGAGAAGGAGACCAGCCTCAGAATATCTTCAAAGAGATCGACTCTGATGGTGACAACCTCCTGTCTCAAGATGAGGTAAGTCTCTTACAATGTGTATTTACTGATGGTGTATAAGACTCAAAGGGCATGGTTAATGTTCATTAGATGAGTGGTGAAAGTGATCTGGTGCCCTAGATACATAATGAATATGGTAATGGGGCATTATCATATCTGATTGAGTCCATTGATCATAGAGAATCAATGTTACTGTGTCCCAGACCTGCAGTACCCAAGACTGGTGGTGTTTGGTTTTGGTGTTCCTAGTCATATCTGATCAATCATTTTGTAACTTATCATAGTGTATCTTTGATTCAGCCCTGTTTAATCCTGTCATCTTCATAACAATTAATGGTTCATTGATTGGCATGTGTTAAATGCTTCCACTGTAACTATTGATGAAATACATCTATCATCCATAGTGATCTTGATGTGTGTAAATGAATGAATGCTCCCTGTTGAGGAGCGAGTCCTGAATGAATGAATGACAAGTGGTATGATTGGTGGCACCATCCCCTCTGGTGATTGTGTGTTTGGTCCTGCTGGTGGCACCACCCCCTCTGGTGATTGTGTGTATATCCCAGCTGGTAGCACCACCCCAGTTGGTGATTGTGTGTATATCCCAGCTGGTGGCACCATCCCCTCTGGTGATTGTGTGTATATCCCTGCTGGTGACACCACCCCCTCTGGTGATTGTGTGTATGTCCCTGCTGTGCGTAATGGCCACCAGGGGACTGATGGTTGTTGTTACGTCTGACCTGATGTCAGCATTTTAGTTACCATAAGAAGAAGTGAGTTTTAGAGGATTGCCTTATACCTAGAATAAGTTAAGGCAAAGAGTTTACAGCCTCGCTTAGAGCGCTCACTCAGGCATTCCGCCCGAGGAAATATGTGAAGACGCCACCTGTTAGCCGAAGCGGTATCGTCATAGCGTCTTGTTATAGCGTTACTTAAAAGCACGTGGAATTCTCAGTTTTATTTGGAGCCGTGGTCGCCTCGTCTAATCAGATGACTCCATATCTTCAACAGTCGCCGAGCCCCGAGACGCTGAATCAAAGTCCCATGTGCTGTTGATTTCCTGGCATCGTCGCCTGATGACAGGGGTGCATTTCGTGTCATTTCATAATCACCACACAGCTTAGCGTAGCTATAAACTCTTTGCTCGAGACCTTCACATGTCCCTGACAAGCTAACCTAAGTTAAAAGTCTACCACAAGCCAGTTCCCTCGCTCCAGACAGGTATTGACGATCTAAAACCACCATCAACTGCGCGGACGCTGTGAGAAGTGAACTGTTTTCGATAGGTGTACACCCGACTGGGCAATTTATAAAGGCGACATTTATAAAACAATGTACTTGTTATTTTTGTTATTTTTAAGCGCACTGTGCGACCTGTTTTGGCAGCGGAAAGGCTCTGCGAAACGACATTTTTCCCGCTCTCATCAATCGCAGTGACGTCAGCACAGTATTCCCATGTGCTTTTGTTAGTGTCACGGTAGCGCCTCCTTACGATTGCAGTGTATTATAATTAGGGAAGCGATCACCGCAGAACCACTTGAAGTGAGCCCTCTTAGCGTAGCTATAAACTCTTTGGTAATGCTCGGGGGTTAAGTTTGCATATGGTATGAATTAATCAATGAATGAATGATTGAATGTTATCGTACAATGGATAGGTACTTAATAATTCATCATGAAGAATGAATTGTTGTGGTGAACTTCGTGTCAATATGCTCTGTCATGAATCAATTGTGCATTAATTCTGTTGAGGCAATGCATAAATTGTACACCTGCGCCCCCCCCCCCAAAAAAAAAAAAACCCTTCCGCCATTGGATGATCTAAGTGACCACTGATGTTTGTACTGTGTCTTCTGTGCCTGACCTGTCCAATGGTGATTTTCTCCATTCAGATTTCAGCCTTACCAACAGAATTACCCAACATAATTGCTGCTTGGCTTTACCCCCATGTCATTAATAGCGCTTGCAACTTTTTTGGGGGAAGCTTTTGATTCGTGTCATATTGTTCAAGGTAAGTGGTGTGGCTTCTTACGGGAGTATAATTGTTACTATGACTACGGACTACCAGTCTGTATCACGAATGAATGTCAATATAGATATGCATGATGCGCACTTTTCTTCTCATTAAGCTTGTATTATGACCTCCAAACATGGGTACAATTTGTTTACAAATATTACCTAATGAACGATGCACTATCATTCGATGGCTATAAAAATTTGAGCGGTATATTGAACCTCCATTTTGTTAAATAACTTGCCAATGTCCCCCCCCCCCCCCCACCTCCCTCCTTTCCGACCCCTTTTTATATTAAATTTACCACACTGACCTATATTATTACATTATCAATTCCCCAGCCCCCTGGTGGGATCCTGTAGAGAGGTGAGTGTGGGCGGTTATGTATGTGTAGGATTTATCCCACCTAGACTTGCACCACGGAAGTGTGCGTGTGCAGGACATACAAGTAACTTTAATACGGGGTAAATGAGGTGACATGGGTAACTGAACAATTCAAGAGTGAAAGCGGGGATGTTAACAAGAAACAGAGGACCCGCACGTGGAGTTGACAATCGTGTTTACGCATGGTATCATGTTGATTTACACTGTCACGCCAGAGCACGAAGCCGCACAAATTAAAAAAACATACAGTATACATTGAAATACACGTTATTCACTTCACGTGCGGGTACGCACGTTAGTACAGAGATGAAAAGTAATTGATCATTTTTTTAACTTGTTCATCCAATATGGCGGGCCGTGGCCTACTCTCTGTCCCGTCGACGACAATGGTCGTCTGCAGACTAGCAAGGCTGTGGTGTCGCTAAATTAGATTAAAAACGTGTACAACTCGATAAAGATCCCCAGCATATTCGCTGTTATCTGGCCTCCGTATCTTATCTAGGTGCTGTTCTGGGAAACATCGTGTGAAATTACACACGTGAACCGAGATAGTGTACCCCACTATACCTGACCCGTTTGCTCGTTGACGAGTTACTATACCGGGCTGATTTTTACAGCGGGTTTGAAATGACCACGCGGTCATCGTTTCGCCTTATGAACGGATAATCTTCCAGACAACGAACGAAACGCGACAAATAATCTGTTCACCATTTATTCCTCATCAGTTGACATTCAGGGAAGCGTTCTTATTGATATTCGTTTGGATTAGTGCCTTGTGAAGTTATTTTCATTTTCTGATAGATTCTTGATTATGTGTGGAATGAAGCTTACGCCGGTCTGACTATCAAATTTATTCTGTGTCAAGTCTGTTTATATTGGTAGGAAACATAGGACATATTCACCTTGACGCGGTGACCAGACCTATGTTGCAAAAGAAAACGCATGCATGATATGATATCGATCAATTTCTGACCTCGAGCGTGCACGAGAACGGAAAAAATATACTCTTGATCGGTAAATCTCTGTTAATTATTGAACTGCATGAAGACACGAAAAGGAACGTAACGCGCCGTATAAACATTACATGGAACAGTATTCGATTCTATAACCAATCCCTGAACAATTGCGTGTAACTGATTATGCGCGCTCCATTCGTTTAAAACGTTCGTGCCGAAGCCTAAGGTTTTATTGATGATAAGACACGCATGATGAAGCTAGATTCGTGTCCATGTAGCGTCTGTCCGTGGACGTCTTGTGCCTCTTTGTGTGATCACGTATACCATTATCAAGGAAATTAGCCGCTCATTGGAGCATATAGTTGTTACAGAAAATGTTGCTGCCATGTTAAGCGAAATTCTCTAGCAAAATATCAAACATCTGTTTATCTCAAAAGTCTTTTTCATAAAACAAAAATGATTTACCCAGCTGAATCAATAAAGCCTTTGAAAATCAGTCGGGGATATTCGATCGCTGACGTTTAATGGCGCCAATCCGATTGCCATTTTTTTTTTTTTGCGACATTACTAGTCGCCATTTTGATTGCTGCCACCATGCAGCGTCTTATGCTGCGTTTCACCGTATACCACGTGGAGATCGCCGAACACATGGCCACCAAAGCAAGCCAAGATGCCTCCATCAACCAAATCTTCCAGGACCACGACCTATAATCACCATTGAAGGCGTCATAGACCGGGAGGAATTCACCAGCACAACTGGACCGCAAGTCTCTGATGATGACGTGGACGATCTCAGCCATCATGACGATGTTAATGTGAACGCACTTAAAGAACATACAGCTGTATTGTAATTATGCAAGATTTTGTTTGATAATTCCCCGATAGTGATCTTGGATCGTTGTTCTGATGACATCTGGTTACCCAGGACGGAAACATGACTCATAGCGACAAACATCTGTTGAGAGTACCGCTCGTGTGATGGTGTCTAGTGAGGGGTCTAATGATAATGACGCGTGAAGAGTTGTGTTTTATCAGATGATGGGACAGTGATGGTTATATTTAGCGCGTCAGTGTATATTCCTGAAATTATTTACTTCTTCCAGCTTAAGTTATGGTTCCTTGCCCTTCCTCTGCACGGACACCCATGAAACCATTATTTAAGACGAGCATTATTTAAGTGGTCGCATTGATCAAATAATATGGTAAGACTTGTTTTTATAAAATTAACCGCGATCAATAATATCAACTTCCTTTGGAAAAGAATAATCAATATTTTTTTCTCTGTAATCATTGTAAGTGAGTCAAATTTATGTGTAAGTCAAATTTAATTTGGGATGAGCTTTGAACCGAGTTGCTGACCGCATGGGGGCGCTTGCCGCTACAGGTGATGAAATACATGTGGAAGATGGCGCGAGATCTCGGGGATGTGGCCGAACAGATGAAAAGCAAGAAGAGCAGGGACGCTCTCATCAAAAATATCTTGCGGATGCATGATTCCGATGGGGATGGGCTGATCAATGAAGAGGAGTTTTTTAACCCGAACGGGGCGCGTGAAAATAGGCAACAAACTGATGTGGAAAATTCCGAGGCGGAAAATTCCGATGACGCGGAGAATTCCGATGAAGCCGGAAATGGAATAGATTCAGTGGACGGGGAAAATGGCGAGTCAGAAAAATCTAAAGATGAATTGTGATCCATTTTTATAAGTTCGCTCAACATTGCTGATATGAAAAATAAAATCACTCATATTTTGTTTTCATCTCGTTTTAAACGGAAAGGATTTCTCACAACATTTTCGAACCCACTTCACCTAGGGACCGGCCGCGGGTTTTTTTTGCGTGTTCATTGAGAAACCAACTTTCGAAATTAACATCCCTCAAACATCGGCCCCGAAAATATCCGTCTAGTTAAAGTTAATATAACGAATTATTATATATACTCTGGTTACACCCGCTAACTTCCCTCACTTCATAAGGTGATCTCTGGTTACACCCGCTAACTTCCCTCACTTCATAAGGTGATCTCTGGTTACACCCGCTAACTTCCCTCACTTCATAAGGTGATCTCTGGTTACACCCGCTAACTTCCCTCACTTCATAGGATTATCTCTGGTTACACCCGCTAACTTCCCTCACTTCATAGCTTACCAGATTGCAATGAGATTTTCTATAGATTTCATGATCGTTCTGGCCGGTGTGTTCTTAAGGGTATAAGACGCGCCCTTAAGTGTTTGTAAATCTTCACCTTATCTAGACGGAGTTTGAAGTATATGATTTTCTACAGAATCCAAACCAACCCTGTTCCATGCCCTTGGTCGTAGAACCAAACCATATTAAATGGTTGTAGCAACGTCGTGATCCAATACATATCATATGATTATCGCAACTTAGACAGACAATTTTAAACTCGTGACCATAATATTCTGATTGTTATAAACAGTCATTATGACAGTATTTGCCATACTCATTAGCATAATTTATTTGACGATTCCAGGTTCGCTACTACCTTCTAAAAATAAACCCCGACCTTGACGACATTAGATACTTGAATGGAATTGTCAGCTCTATATTTTTCGTGGATGACAATAATCGTGACGGGAATATATCGCTCAGTGAAATGGAAGACAATTTCTATCTGGGCCTCCGCGACGATTTATAAACCACTTTTACGAAACTATGTTATGCAGCCAAAACGTGGTCTTTGACAACAAACTTGAATAAAAATTAATTGTATTTTTTAGTTGTTTTTTTCCCCATTTCCATTTAAGGGTACATTTTAGATTGTGAAAATGAAGACAATGTAGGCCAAGTTAGCTTCGGAGGAATTATGTTGTCGCTCTGATTAAATTGCTGCCATTCACACACATCCTGGAGTGATTGGTATTTTTATCAAAAAACGACATTAATAATTTAATTGCCAAGTTGCTACATCGCTATTTCCCAATGATGTCACTTAAGTTTCAAACTATCACCTTGTTGTGTATTACGTTCGAGACCCTGACTTATGACGTCATGCGTTCCACTTACCGCCGCCGCTGGTCATGTGATCGTTTCTTATGGAGTCATTTCTGGCGTCTTCAGATTGAGGAATGGATGTTAGACATGGTGGATGATTTTGAAGTTAAACAACTACAGCAATACCCGGAAATGATCAGAGGCATTGTCATCAGACAAATGGAGAAGCGAGACACCAATCAAGACGGATTCATCGATTATCAAGAAATGGAAGATTCCTATTTTTCCGGCGTAGTGAACGAAGAGCTGTGATCGCGAATTCCAAGATGAATACATTACTGACCTGGTGCTGTACCAGTGTATGGAAATACGTGTTTCCTTCGGCGTCAGGCTACCGAGCTTGCAATAAATCTAGCGCTTGTGTCGTGATTCCGATGTTTGATTCAGGAAGATTTTACCTTCTCCAAACCAGTAAGATGCGTTGACGCATGACAAACATTCAGATGGTGCTGATTAACTTGAGACGTATTCGTGAACATTATGATGGTATTGAGACATTGCTCAGTCTTCTATTGTCCTCCCGATTACCTTTTTTATCTATATAGTTTAGGTATGTAAATAAAATGGCGTCGCTGATATGCCCCTGAGCGTGCGCAGACCGGTTGATGAGTCCGTCCGTCGACTTGTGATTTTGGGGTTCCGTCTTAAGATGGCGATGGTAGACAGACTATCTATTGGTATCAAGGACAGAAAAATATTGAATATCTCATCAAATTGTAAAGTGTAAATCCCAGAAGATGCTAAGGATACTCTATATTTCGAATAAATTCGTGGTCACACTACGACTACATTTCTGTTAACGTTCATATTGGGAATGCATCATCCCAAACAATTGTTGCGCATACAGTTATCATTTTATGTCTATCAGATCTATTATTAATCGAGAAAGCTTGTAAAAAAAATACATATATATATATATATATATATATATATATATATATATATATATATATATATATATATATATATATATATATATATATATATAATCATGTCAGAGGTCAGACGGAGTAATGGATGTAGGGATGTAGGTCGGAGTTTAATACGCATGTGCGGTGGTGTGGTCCGCAGCTGGAGGAGTGGTTATTGATACAGGCGGAGGATGCTGGGAGTGTCGAAATAATGCAGCATCCCGAGAAAGTGTACCACGTGTGGCCAAACGAACCATGCAAACAGACGACACCAACAAGGATGGCTTTATCGATATGGAGGAAATGGAAATTGCATATTACCAAGCTTATCGTGAAGAATTATGAAATTATGCGCTGAATCAAAACTCTTGTTACCTTGTATTTATGTTATTTTCAAATGATAAATGGCTGCGATTGAATAAACATACTAAAAGTTGTGTTTCATGTTTTGCGGAGGTTCATAGCGACCACTACCTTCTGTGACGTCATGTCCAATCGGCAGAATGACGGAATATATATTTTATATTACTATAACATACAACGCTTAGTTTATCATATTACCTGTACGTTATTGACTAAACGTACTAGCAGATTAATGTTAAAGGCGGTTGGTTTCAAATATTAGCTTCTACTGGCTTTTAATTGCTGTTTGCTGCTGAAGGGCCGCTGTTATATGTGGAGAAGTTCATTTCTATTCCAAATGTAATATTGATGGGTCAAAGTGATAATGTGCCAAGTCCCTGCGCAAACTAAGATAATGATACCACTCCTCCCCCCACTGCACCACCCGGTTGGATATCTAACATGCTTTTACACTGATTACTGCTTGGCTGTTTCCTGCCCCGCCCTTCACCCTATTAATCTATAGTACCGCCCCCTCTATCCTAGTCCCACCTCCTCTACCATAGTCCCGCCCCCCATCTAACCAAGTCTCGCCCCCTCTACCCATGTCTACCGCTGTCAGTCTCTACACCAACCTGTCTCTTTCCAGCTGTATGCGTACGTTCGTAAGTTGGATTCGGACGACGGACTTCCGGAACCTCACCAGCCGAGTTTTGACTCGATGTTCGAGATCATCTTCAAGCTGGAAGACACAAACGGCGATGGTGTCATAACGGAAGCGGAGTTTGAGGAAACACGTTATGATCAGATAGAAGAGGAGATCATCAGGTACCACGGGCCAGAGAAAGAGGAGAAGGGTCTCGTGTACAAGGTCGGAGACAAGATCTACAAAACCTAGGACGCTCAGCGGATTGTTGTGGCTATATCAAATATTTTGCACCGAAATAAAAGTTCAAGTTTTTCTTGTTTGTTTATTTGCTCATTAATAGAAACGGGGCTATAATTATTGTGGAAATCCCATCGGGTTAGCTCAATATTATCATTCTATGCTTCCTTGCTATCTACTATAGTTAAGACGTCGGTGGCGCTAGAGGGCACCCCAGTCGGTGGATGATATTATTATTTACAGGTAATAGAGAGTTACATTATATATCAACCCCTTATTGTGGGTTCAAAATGTCACCTGTCATAGTCAGTTCCCGATGCCAAGCGCCGAGAAGCTGTTCCGTACTGGCAAACTAAGCATCGTCTTGTCCTGACGTTATTATGATCATCAGGCAATATCTGGACCCAGGCTGATTACTGTGGTAATCCGTGTTGGTGCCATGTACATTTTGCCTGGCTCTCTCACGACAATTAGTTGTCCTATGCATCCTAATGATCGCTGATCATTGTTGCTGATGCTTAGATCCTTTTCAATATACAAATGGATATGTCTATATATATGTATGACATGCCATCGTTTGGTTAGCTCTGAAGGGCTGTGGGTATGATGTTGTAAAGGGCTTTTAATCAGAAAGCTCTGGGTGTAGCGGGGTGGGGGGGGGGCTGAAGTCATGACGACAAGACCTGGATCTAGATGGACATAAGAGAGTAGGTGTTGATGGGGGCCAAGTTTATTTGAAGAGGTGACGTGTGTACCTGTGTGTGTGTGTGTGTGTGTGTGTGTGTGTGTGTGTGTGTGTGTGTGTGTGTGTGTGTGTGTGTGTGTGTGTGTGTGTGTGTGTTCACAACATCTTGATGCTGTATGTAGCAGTGCTTTCTGTCTATCCCATATGTGGATGTTATTTTGAAGCTAATGATATCCCTCTGAGCTGTTTGTCAGGGGCCATATTGGAAACTGTTGGCTCATTTTGAATTTCATTTCGTTGTGACTTGTTTGAATTGCGTCTCATGTCAGAAAGCCGTGGATATAAACAGGCAGTTGTATCACCAGCATCAGCGTCATTCTTCTCCATTCATCCCCGGTTGTGTACCCTATTGCTCCGCTGAACTCTCAGTTCAAAGCCTTTCAGTAGCACACAGGTGACGGACCTACCTATGTTCCTCCATACAACTAACGACCTTGACCTGTGTGTGTGATGTACAGGTATCCGCGTTCATTCGCCAACAAGAGACGGAACACAGCGACCAAACATCAGACGAGGTTGAGCACAACAATATGATTAACGAGATCTTCCAACACGAGGACACTGATAAAGATGGCTTTATCTCCCACGATGAGTTTAGTGGCCCCAAGCACGACGAGCTCTGATGATCACCCAGCGCTCTAGCCAATTCAATGTAGAGAACCCGTACTAGTACCCGTCTTTATTTAGCTATATATCTCATATAGTCAGGAATTTGGTGAATGTTACTGTGGTATTTATTCTGATCAGAATAAAATATGACTACACAAACTGAATATTTTGAAAATTAAGTAGTTTTATGGATGTTTGTTTGACGCGTTAAATTTGTGCAGAAAAGAAACCTTCCATTCTGTTTTCCACTGGGGTAAACTTCCATCCCCACTGAGTTTCATACTATAATATTAATTCTAGCAGGTGTAACTATAACCTGCCTAGATGGCATTTGTCAGGTTCAATTCAATGTGTGATATGTAGAGTAAGAATTAAAAGAATGGACTGTATTCAATCTGCTTCTATGTTTGTGTAGATTGTTTGTTGTTTTTTGCATATGTCGAGGTGTTATGATTGTAACCGAGTTCTAAAGAATTGAGTTGTTATATTAGGTGCTTGCTAGGGTGTGGGAACGAACAGTGATTGTGTGTTTCTATGGTTACTACATGAACCATTGTGTGATGTCATTAACTGACCACCACTGGCTAGTATAGTGACTTCCTGCAATACAATGTTAATATCTCATACCAATGGTTTTTAGAAACTGAGTTTTCTGGTTGTTAATCCATTTGCTTTTTATCAGGCAATCAAAAATATTTCTGCCATATTTACGTTGATTGGTTCATATCCAAGCCATCCATATCAATGTCTGTTGCCCATGGCAATGTGGTGTGTTGTGTTGGTGTACTTCTGTCATCATTAATAGTACAGATATATGACTGCCTATCATAATACCTACTACAATATGCTATAACCTTACTCTATTCTAGAATGAAAATCATATTGCATCATAAGCGTTGTAATTGTGTCTGCATATGTATGATGGACTTCAATAACAATGGACTTATTTCAGCTGACTGTCAGCTACCCAGGGGCTTGCTTGTTGACATCCATACACTCATACAAACTCTACATATATCATGTTGATATTTGACTTAATAAACATCTTGAATTTCTTTCACCTCTTGGTTCAACGTCAATCATGGCTGGTTGTGCAAAATATCAAATTTATTTCCCATGAAATGTCATATATACAGGTCAACTTATATGAAATTACCCTGTATCAAAGTGTTTACAGATTCGCTAAGAGTGTTCATTCAAGCCTGCGTCCGAGGGTATATGTGAAGACGCATTTGTTAATACCACGTGGAATTATCTGATTCATTCAGTGGCGTGGTCGCCTCAACCAATCAGGTGACTCTGTCTTCAACAGCCAACGTCTCGGGACTTGGCTGAACAGTACCATGTGCTTTTGTTGATTTCATGGTAATGTCGCCTGATGACAGGCGTGTATTTCATAAAATATTATCACAACACAGCTTGAGTTCAGCCTTTTGTGCAGCTATTAACTCTTTGATCAAAGATCGAGCATACTAAATGTTGGTGACCGGGCAATTGATCAAGTTAGCTTTTATTAAATATTTCACTTGCTATTTTCGCTATTGAAATGGTATTGCATGACGTGTTTTGGCAGCGGAAAGGCTTTACGAAACAACTTTTTTCCGCTCTCATAAACCACACTGACGTCAGTCCAGTATTTCCATGTACTTTTGTTTATCTCATGATTGCGCCACCTAACGATGGCTGTGTAGTATAATTAGGGAAGCGATCACCGGAGAGCCACTGGGAGTGAACCCTCTTAGCGAAGCTATAAACTCTTTGCCAGTAGTCGTACGTCAACCTAGCTATTTATGGATATGTTGCCATGGGTGACGATTAGTGCTGCAGTGGGTTGTTTTTTTAATATCATCGACTGAAACGCGAGTCTGGGTAGGGCTGGTCTAAACGCGAGTCTGGGTAGGGCTGGTCTAAACGCGAGTCTGGGTAGTGCTGGTCTAAACGCGAGTCTGGGTAGGGCTGGTCTAAACGCGAGTCTGGGTAGGGCTGGACTAAACGCGAGTCGGGGAAGGGCTGGTCTAAACACGAGTCAGGGTAGGGCTGGTCTAAAATGTAAGTCTCCTATTCAACACATTCTAATTGAGGCAAGGAAGAGTAAGAGTTCCAATTGGTCGAATATTTAACTCGGTCACACCAGGTAGCGCTTACAACCATAGATCCTCACTGCTTGGTGCACTCATCTTAATAAGGCTTTTACATTCATTACCAAGTTACCTTGATCAGTCCGGTTTGTGTGTTTGTTTGTTTGTTAAAAAATTTTGTTTCGCGATACAGGTCGCAATTTTGAGGGGAAAAAATCTGTAATCGTAAGGCGTCGATGAATCGAGAGGTATTGTTTGACCTTGACCTGAAACCAAGGTCAAGGTCATTGAAAATATAGAAAATATAGAATTCCGAAGATAAAGGTTATGATAACAATGACGATTTTTGGGGCGAAGATGATAAAGAAGATAACCTTGATGATAATATTGGTGATGATGATGATGACAATAAAAACAATATCATCAAGGATATTTCGTTTAACATTGGTCAGCTTCTAAATAAATGTTTGTAAATTGGTTTTGTCTTTACACCATTTTGTAGCTTAATTCAATTGCAAACGTTTTCTAAAATATGTTTGTACTCGTTTAGCGTAAACCGTTTATCGTAGGCGCATATGAAAAACGGTTTATGGTTAAGCTATTGTTGTTCGTGTTATGTTTTTGTTTCGATAAACAAAAAATAGTAAGACAGTATATACACACACTGTAAAACTATAAATCGCTTGTAAAATCGTAAATAATTGACCAATGGTCATAACAATTGGGTCAAGTGCTGTCATGGACAGCGCAAATCGAATCCTAAAATTGCATAGTGTGGATGTAAAGTGTGGATGTAAATGTCACGGGGGAGGGGCTTGGCAAGAATGTAACGGGGGAGGGGCTTGTTAATGTCACGGGGGAGGGGCTTGGCACGAATGTCAAGCACTTGCTCTTCATCTGGGCATCGTATTTTTGTATAACAAATGCACCAGAATAGGTAGTTAATCCAGAGCGGGACATCGATATAGGGGTTTTGTGGTTTGCGGAGATTATACAATGCATTTGTGTATCTCCATAGATCAGTCTGCTAACAAGCGAATCCAGGGAATGCATTAGCTTAATGGCGCTACAAGCTCACGATTATATTATTCAAAAGGACTCATCTATGAATAAATGCATATTTATGATTATAGCATGCAGAGTGTATGCTTTTAGTGTGTATGCCAGAGAGCTGACAAGCTGATGAGATAAGAAATGAGTTAATACTACCATGTTAGCACATCTTCCTGCTAGGACTGATAACTGAAAGAGTGCACCTAATTATTGTTGTCATATATGGAATGTGATGTGTATCCTATATTTTCCTCATCATTGTATTTAAAGCAGAATGTCATATAGTATATTGCTACCCTACGTTGTAATATCTCACCTCGCACCACATTCCAGTGTATTCGAGTCACGTCCTCTTTAGTGATCACCCTCAACTGAAGAGTTCCGTTTATATCTTGGTCGATCAGTTATATTTCACGATCGTTATCCACAAATACTGTTTAATAAAAGCATTTGAAGTTAGTATGCGCTAGACCGACATATTCCGTACCTTATGGGCGACGCTTGACATCAGCCCGTGTTATACGATGTGTGACAGTTTTGTCAACATCAAACATTTCTGAATATCTTCACTGAGATAAAACGATTTCATGTAGACATAAACCGAATGATTATATTGGGGATCACTGCTCCATTGCATTTAAAGTTAAGAATATTCAATTTTAGTATATGTTTCTGATCAACATTACAGCGAAAAACATTGTTTGTGCAGCCTACCATACTCGCTCTGGCCATATGATAGATGCACGTGACAGCAACAACAGTCAGTCATTTTAAAATAGAAAGTGTTATTCATGCGCAAAATATTTTATTCTTGTTGTCTCGCGATACAGATCGCAATTGTCTAGATATTTTCGACACATTTTAGTTTATAGGAAGATGTTGATGTTGCCAAGTTACCTTGGTCAGTAGCGTTGGTGGCTGCGTGGCCATATCAGCAATTTTCGCTGTGAAAAATAATTGAATTGAGCATGCTCAGTAACTCGGCAATATTGATATGTTGTCAGTATTTAGAACTCCGAACATTACATGTGATTTTAGAAGGTGCTTTACAAAGCACATATTAACATATTTTCTCGGGTAATAGTATGGATGAGTGGTGGTGGACCAGAACCGCCACTCTCTATACTACTCGGGCGGAGTAACACTAGACGACTTGGAATAGAGAGCAATAAATATTGCATAGATCCAGTCCCGTCACGAAACATCTAATGTGTCGCAATTTTG
>CM067355.1:32257834-32312704 GCA_034190875.2 Urechis unicinctus
GACGGGCGGGCTGTAGCACCACATTCAAATCAGCCTCGTGTCATTATGACATTTCACACACATATCATCGTTCACAAGCCATCGAAACTTGATAATTCTGTGCTGTACCAATATCACAATTTGCTCTTTTCGCTTGCCGCGCTTTCACTCGATAAGTTATTTTTTTCGTATGTTAAGGGCACATGCTTTCTGATGAAGTTCTGCATCCTCAGCCAAGAGTCCTCCTGCGCCTGTGCGTGCGTTGGAGGGTCACCACCCCATTCCACAACCATTCCTGAATCACGTGGATATCATGGTGCAGTGATTAATGACGCAAAACTATAAACTTTTTGTTTAAACTTATTTGTGTATGCATCAGATGTAATTACTCAGAAATTAATCAAGTTAGTTTATTATTGTGTGTTCCCTAATGATTAATTATTTGAATTAGTCACACAAATATAAAACCACATTGTTTACCCAAGAATCCGTGATAAGAGCGAATGGTTACGGGAGAGAATGGGGGCTCTATCAGGTGTCCCGCTCCCCGGTACAGAATAGTCTCATAGTTAGATTTTCCATGCGCGCGCAGCCTGCGCGGTATGTCAGTGATGGCGAGGGGCAGGTTGGATTGGTCGTCATCACCGTGAATCACCAGGAAATGGGCATTCTGGGATCGCTCGACCTAAGGTTAAAGCGACATTAAAACTTGTTATTAGATCGACACCTTCATTTCATGAAATGAACCATTATTTTGTAACTATGTAATAAGAATAAGAAATCATAAGGATAGTGTCATAATGATCTACCACAAGTGCCTGTATTAATTGTTTCTGGATTGTATCATTGTTCGGTACAAACAATGGTACATTGTTCGGCATGTTGTAATTCTACCAGTAATTGTCTACAAAATATGAAGACATACTTGCCAACACAACTATATATCCTCAATAGCAGTTTGAATAAAGAAAGGTAAAGAAGTGACAAAAATATTACTTCATGCTGTATGAGACCGCATATCCACACAGCACGAAGAATCCTATGCGACAAGTGCAAGTTGCACAAGCTAACAACAGGGCTGTTATATTATCATAGTAGTCAGACTCACCGGGAAATATGCAGCAGGTTTCGGTTTCTGTTTAGACAAATAACGTTCAGTATTTTCCCGGAAGGTGGCGGTTGTATCCCAGCTTTCCATGACGTCACTGTAAATGCATAAGTCGTGGTTTGATTGTCATTCAATAAGTGATGGTGCTGTGAGCGCGCAGAAGCGTACTCGCCACACACAGTCGGTGGCACGAGCAATGAGCAGTCAAGCCCTAATGTTCAGCGCTGAATAGCAGGAATGCGCTGGAGCCTCCATTGGTTCACGTGGTTTTAAAGAGGCTGTTTAGCCACATATCAGACACTCAGGGATCATTTCGTTAATACATAACTACGTTTAAAGCAGACAAAAATAATGGCATCTTTTAATTTATGCCGCAAAGTTTAGTTGATAAGTTTTCAACATTATTATTTGACTGGAAATATCCACGATGTACTGTGGAAATCTGTTTTATTTAGTTGTGTCGTTCCATCGATAACGGTGCCTCCCTAAAACCATGACCACACGAATGTTAGCTGTAAATCGTTACGTTCTCTATAACTACCTCGCTATTGATATGTATACTTCCGCTTTGGTTACAAAATGTAGATTTCATAAAATCTTCACTCATTTAGTTGTGGGCATCAATGCGCACAAATTAGACCGACAAGCAGGAAGGGTAATTTCGGACAACATCAATGGCGACAGCCGAAGTAAGGATCTATTTTCTGAGACCACAGCACCGCGTAGCGACTAAAAGTCTGAAAACTTAAAACTTTTGGTTTCCAAGGTGCGCCTGCTAAGCAGCTTGCTAGGCAACCTCGTCACAAATATGGGGCTGAACAGTCTCTTTAAGATAGAAGTTACAACAGCGGGCTGCACACAGGTGGCGGAGGTGAGCCCTCTAAGCCTAGCTATAAGCTATTTGGTAAGCCGGCCACAGTTACAGAAAGGGGGGCCTACCAAATTTTTAAAGAAAGGGGGCCTACCAAATCATTAGCCAAAAAACCCCCCAGAAATTACATTTTAATAATAAAAAGTGACATTTACTTGCAAGGGAATATCTCTCGTTTGTACGTGTGAGGAAGGAGATTGTTGAATGGGTAGCCCCCTATCGCAATGGCGGCCTTCACCTACAACACAAGATGAATTACATCCGGGAGACAAAAGACAGATCCGACTTCTTGTCTTGTATACTATACATATAACGGCATCCATTGTATTGAAACCCTCACCAGTATTCAGAATTCACATTTCCCCATTCTGCATTTTCAAGCACCCGAAAAACTATTGCCAGTACGATTGTTTTGATTAATGATCAAGATCATCATCATCATCGTCTTCACCATCGTCGTCGTCATTGTGATGATTATGATGATGATCATCATCATCATTATCATCATGATGATGATCATCATCATGATTTACTCATTAACACTAGGAACCCTTCTCTTTCCCAGCCCGGCTCACCTTAGGAGATACAATAGCTAACAGGTACGCCATGTCAGAGCCTTTCGACACGCCAATAACGCCAACCCCAGACTGAGACACCTTATTCTGTGCCAAAACATATTCCACAGCTGCCTCATAATATTCCAGGTCTTGAACAAGCATGTCGTCTTCTTCTCGGGGATTGAAATAGCACAGGGCGAAAGCAGCGAATCCTCGGGAAGCGAGTAACGCCGCGCGGTACTCCACTGTACCCCCTACTGTCCCAAACATGTCAACCACGCCCGGAAATGGTCCGTCGCCTGAAAACCAGACGACATAAGACGCGTCAAATATTAGCCTACCGAAACAACAAATCGCTTACTTAAACATCAATGAAGAAGCCTTATGATGTTATTACGAGCCAGCTTATAGGTCAGAGGTCAGCCTCATAATGTCTCCTCCAGGCATGGAAAAACAATCATTGAGATGACTCTTGTATAACATGGACTAACCTGGGGGTAGAAAGAATGTTCCTTTGAGACGCCCCTCTTTGACAGGTACCCTAACCACACCTTCCCTCATATACCATCGATAACACACAGCGCTGGCCACGCAGTGCTGAGCACGGTAACCTGGATCCAACGTCACTTCCCCGTCGACGTGACCTTCAAATAGTGACAGCGTGATGACCAGCGGGGTAGTGACGTCACGTTTCATGAGTCGCCTTCCGGGGGCCTGTCCTGGTTGTTGCGTCATACTCCAGAACAGCCCCATTGCATGGACCCCTGGTCAATAATCATAATGTTATCCGATATTGTTATGCAATAATGATCTAACTAAAATCGCTAAATGGAAGATCAGTGGCGGATGCAAGGAACAATTACAATATAAACTTCAGCCTAACGTTAACCTTCATATTCTAGTATAAATTATTTCTATTGGCTTTGCCTGTTTTTTTACAAGACAGTATTTCATGCTTCGCTTTAAAATCATTATCCGCAAATATATCTTCTTTGAAAGTAAAATATTGAAATAAGAACAGCCCAGATGATAACCCTCTGTCAAATAAACATACCGCATAAACAATGGTCACCTTCCATATTAATGGTTCAACCTATATATAATGCAAACACATGGCAATGGTTCAACTTACGTTATAATGTTAAATAACATATAACACTGGTGATATATATATATATATATATATATATATATATATATATATATATATATATATATATATATATATATATATATATATATATATATATATATATATATACACAATTCTGTTACTCACATATACGACTAATAATAGAACCGCGCCCAGCTACTCACAGGAACTAATTGTTGAATACCAATCTGCAAGGGATCTTCGATCTATGGACTATGAGCGTTTGGAAGTGTCGCACCAACATTGTGGAATGTACTATCTACCGCCGCCCGCCAGTTAAATAAATACACTTGATTAGTTTAAATCTCAAGACATTTCTTTTTAATCAATGGTATAATATGTCTAATTTGACGTATTACTTGCAAATCAATTCACTGCAAGCTTCCGCGCTTTTGGGCAGGACTATTCTGCGCCTTACAAATGTCATTTGTGTATATGTATGTATGTATGTATGTATGTATGTATGTATGTATGTATGTATGTATGTATGTATGTATGTATGTATGTATGTATGTATGTGTGTATGTGTGTGTGTGTGTGTGTGTGTGTGTGGGTGGGTGGGTGGGTGGGTGGGTGCGTGCGTGCGTGCGTGCGTGCGTGCGTGCGTGCGTATGAATCCATGTATGTATGTATGTATGTATGAATGTGTGTGTGTCTGCCCCGGGGAGGGGGGGATTCCTACTTGGAAAAGGGTAGGGGTGAGCCGCCATGGGAAACAAAAACCGAACCATATACCAAGCCAAAGTGAGAAAGGGGAACCATTTACATACCAACTCCTCCGAAAAAAGACCCATTCATATACAATTTTTTTTAAAAGGGTCACCAATACATATATCAAAATTAATGATCCCAAATCACCCTCTCGATGAGCTACAAGGCACGCATCCTTAGGCTTATACCAAACTAACGATTCAGAATGAAAAAGTACGTTTATTAAGCTTCGCAACTTTGCTGATACTGTGGTCAGTCCCAACGATGCTCTGATTTGTAACGGCAATGCAGTTAATTAAATAGCGGCCACTAAATAAACAGATGTGGGACTCGGGCCTGCAAACTATCAACGAGCGCCCCAGGACGTTCGGACCATGAGGTAGACGATATTGCAGGAAACCGTAGAAGGAGACCTTTCTGTTTGCTTATCATGCTATAAAACTTGTCTTTGAAACAACGCAACCACGCTGACTGATAGGGCTGGCCACCATTGACCCATGGGACTTGAGCAAACACACAAAATTGAGCATCATATTGGATACCCATCACAAAACAAATATTCACTGCTATACTCGCTGTCAAAAATACGTACCTATTAGTATACCAGGTCATTGCCAAAAAAACCGACCCATGGCTATACTTATAACGACCCATTTGTAAACCAAAATGCCCCAAAACCGACCCAGTTGGCGGTAAATCCCCATTAACCTCCACATAGTGAGAACCCCCCCCCCCGGGGGTGTCTGCCTGTCTGTATTTATTTATGGTACGTACGTATATATATATATATATATATATATATATATATATATATATATATATATATATATATATATATATATATATATATATATATATATATATATATATATATATATATATATATATATATATATAAATATATTTTTATAGTTATATATATATTACACACATACATATTTATATATATATGTGTGTGTTATATATATATATATATATATATATATATATATATATATATATATATATATATATATATACATATAATATGTATAAATATAGTGATTAAGCATGCACATAGATACGCTATGAAATATATTGCCATGATAAAGTGGTTATATTACGATCTGAAAACATGCATATAAATAATTACATGTAACCATGCATGGTTTCATCTTTGTCGCCCCCTTACGTTTGAAAGAGTCAACCAAAACCTTACCCGTGTAGCTGCCATTTACGGATGGCGACTTGGATATATCCACATTACCAAGGTTATCCGTTTTGAAAGTGGCAAAACTGAAGAATCCTATATCAACCTCTGTCAAAGTTGCTACCAGAGTCACGTGACTGTTAGGCTTCGCCCCATTCACCTTAATCACAACAGCTTCGTCCACCATGCATCGAGTTTTGTCGATATTCAAACGCGCATCCATGCCAAGCAAGTTTTTCGTGTGTGAATGTCTCCCAATTAAAAACCTAAACCACGGACGGTTCAGGTGGTTTTCCACACAGAAACGATCGATTAAGGGAGCACGTGAAAGTTGACCCGTTCGAACTTTGACTTCGGCTGACGGAATGTTAGGTGCAACAGTCGATGACGTCACGGGGCGGTATCACGCCCCTCCAGTTGGATCCTGAGCGTGGAACTGAACGTTTAAAAACTCGTCCATTGGCCTTTACCCGGTATAACCCCACTGACTCTCGTTGAACTCTCATGAAGGATATTCGCATATCTGTATCTGTAAAAAAAAAGGAGAATAATAATTTGGGAAGTGACCCCTTGTGTTAGACGCATGCGCACGGTGACAACTGAACTGCGGACCAGCTAGCCTCGCTCCCGGGGGGGGGGGGGCACTTAATGGTATAGAGGTAGTACATATGTGCCGCGCGACGGGGTATGTTTTTTCGGCCTCTTGACTTGTACGACGGGTTTTTTGGCCTCATACTTGTGCGACGGGGTATGTTTTTGAGCTTCAATCTGTACGAGGGGTTATACATTCGCATAATACCTTGTACGACGGGGTATGCTTTTGGCCATTTTGACCTTGTACGACGGGTACGGGTTTTCGAGGTCCCGCGGCACACCCCTATCCAGAATAAGGCCAAGTGCCCCCCCCCCGGGGCCTCGCTTCACGGGCTTGCCTATCTAAGGAGCTACATAACTAACTATTGGTTATAACTCCTTAATATAATTTATAAGTCGCTGGTCACATCATATCGTTGTATAAACTTGACGATTGCGTTATGACGAGGACTGGAAAAGGCTGCAAAAGTCATAGGGCAGGAGGTAAACCGCGCCCCACTTCGACCTTCTCAGTACTGGAGCGTCGCCAGTTCATAATTGTTCCAAGCGACGTCAGAGCGATATGTAACATCGAAATATATATATGTGGACTGCAAAGTGAATGGATTATTCGTACTAGGCGAAACTAAATATTTCGCTTTGATGGACAAAAGTAATTTTAAGACGCGTTTCGCATTAATTGATTTGTATTTTTATTCAAAATAACACTTTAATATTGCTGCGTTTCTACATATTCAGATGGTATGCATGTGTATGTAATGAAGTTTTGCTAATTCATATCTACATTTATTTATCATTTCGCAGACAGTTGTAGGAATTCCACATCGAACATTTGCACCAATTTATCGCCCCTAACATTTTTTCAACCGCCAGAATTTTTCATTAACAACTAGCTTCTATAAATAGATCAGTCTTAAGTGCAGCCTCTTTGCAACTAGCAGATATACATAAATTGATATGCGGTTTACGTATATATATAAATATAAATATATATATATATATATATATATATATATATATATATATATATATATATATATATATATATATATATATATATATATATATATATATATATATATACAGTGTGTGTGTAGTTTTTAACGGCAGTCAACTTTCATTCTAAGCGCTATTTAAACATAATACTCTGCGGTAAATGTTGTGAGAAATCAGGTACTACGTTAATCAGAGAAGCTAAGATACAAACACACCGGGATTATACGAAGCTTTCAGCAGCGACACAACCAAGGAGCCCTGTCCATATATATAACTTTGAAAAGGAACAGCTAATGAATGAACAGCAAGTTAGAAATGATGGCTGTCTAAATTGGAAATCAGGTGTACATATAAAAACATGAATGTCATATAAAAATATATGGTTTTTCAAACGAACAGTTAGAACATTAACGAGCTACGTTGGTCCACCGTTACAATATGCTGCTTGATCAATCTAACAAACCTCCATGAAACGTGTCACTTGGCTTACACCGACCATATTCTGTAGAGAAACGACCATTTTCCAATGCAGAATTTGGTTGTATATGACATGATCAATGATGTTCCTGTATCGCGGAGCCTTGTGTTGTACACAAAACGTGGTTTTTACATATAACAATAGTTAAACAGGCGTATAACCAGCATTTAAAATAAGGTAACATCACACTAAGGAATTGTTCTAATACATTATGCACTATCAACACTTCTTTTAGCACAGAGTTCAAGATATGTATCGACGGATATATTTCACGAGACAACAAAGCACTTGGATTGGCGATGCGATAGTTTCATTTCAATTTAAAAACTTGCATCACTTTCTGTGAATATGAATATTTCGATGCTGACGTTTGTACGTTTGTGATATTTGACCTCAACCCCTTGACCCCAGAATTCTGAAATCGAAATTAATAGATTTAACACTAACGTGTGGTAGTTTCCTATAGCTGTTTCGATATATAGACTGACAGTATCCTTCCATTCCACGTTTTCAACCACATATTTGCAGGGGGACACACGTCTTTGTCATCAAAGAAACACCACTCATATTCTCATTCCAACCTCCCAGGAAAGAGCTCCAAGTACAATTGTCTCAATACAAAACATCATTATCTAACAGCATAACCATCTGTACTTTAGGATCTGGCTACATCATGCCTGTATGTGTTTTCAATACACAATAAAACAAAACGACTGTTGCACGAGTATTCCGAGCTCTCAAGCAGTTGGTTATTCTGCAGAGAACTGGCCATTCCTGTATGCTCTGTCCTGGCAGTTTCCCAGCCATGACAAAATGCATCCTCTCTCCTTTCCCCCTTCTGGTTGGCACCATGCCACATAATCTTTTGAGGCCTGGCAAAGAAAAACAAATTTGTATCGCTCGATACACGAAACAATTATAGTGATTACTCAGTCTATCGTTAAATTGTTGGATGTAAACGGAATGATTGCATTTGGTAACAAGTTGTTTCATGATTTGATATTGAGAATATTTTTGTTGATGGGTAATAATTCATCTGTCAAGAAAGCATAATTGCAAAATGTCCCCAACTATTATTCCCATTTCCTCATGAATATGCTAATGGCATATTAAAGATGACATATATGGGTATCCCTCACGAATATGCTGATGTCATATGTGTCATCAATATGATTTTTTTCATATAGAGCATGCAATTTATATTAATTCAAAACTGAACAAATTTTTCATCAATCAATAAATGGCAGCAGATATTACCAAGTAGGATCTGTCAGCACATTTTTGCCATTGAAACTATAAATTGACACTTCATGGTTGTTGTATAAGGAACCCTCAAACGTATCATTCCACGTGTTGAAGATGATCTGTCCCTAGAAGTACGTCAAACAGTTGTTGTTATCATCAACTGATGGAAGAGATAGACAGAAATAATTGCAACATGAAATATCACATCGAATTCAAATATGTATGGAATATAAGTTAGCATGCTTTACTTATGTTTCCTAGTCACTGCAGGCATAAAGCCTGTCCCGTGATCGGTGTACTATATTAAGTTATGCATTCACTGCAGTTTAAACTTAACAAGTGGTCGGTGTACTATATCTTCTTTTGTATTTACCTCAGGTATAGCCCTGAACTGAGCTCGTGTACTATACTGACTCGCTCATTCTTTATAAATATTCACTTGTCCTGAGGCCGGTGTACCTTTACTTGTGAATTGACCGCATGTATAACCTGGACCTTTGGTCGGTGTACTATATTTACTCTTGTATTTACCGCAGGTATATCCCCGACCTGCGGTTTACTAATTTATTCACTACTGAGATCAGTATATTTTTTGTTGCATTTACCCCAGGTATAATTCTGACTTGCGGTCGGTTAACTATACTTACTTTTGCATTCACTATAGGTATAAGCTTGTCCTGTGGTCGGTGTACTATACTACTCAAGTCTTGAACTCTGCTGGCCAAGAAGGCTCGGTAGGTACCAGCTAGCCTCGCTTCACGGGCTTGCCTGTAGCAGGCGTAATCCGCCCCGCTGATTCCGCCCATATCGCCAGTGTATGGTTCATTCGCGGCAATCAAGTGTAACTAAGTAGAGACAAAAACAATGGTGAATAAATGAGTATCGATAATTGATGCCGAACTAAACGACTCGATAACTCTTGAATACTGAAAATATGAAAGAAGTGAGTAAGATGACGTGATGACGTCACGAAGGTGATAATCACCTTAGGACCGGTAACAAAGGTAGGGTTTGATGGTATTTCCACTTCCGTTGGCGTTTCCGTCGAAGGCTGGATAGACACAAACATAATCTTTGTATTTACAGGATCTATTATAGAGCCCAACGACTCGGATCAATTCTCATCCATTCAACTGTTCAATTAGCATTCTGGATTTATCCTGATTGATTCTGATCGATGACTGATCATTTTTATCCAATAACAATAATTGAATGTCTGGCTCATTCAGGGCCCGCTCGGGAGCGTCAGACCATCATTAAGACAACTAATTGAAGCCAGCCCTTTCTCCATCGCCAGGTCAACACTGGTACCTGATATCACCACCTGTTTTCGTATCGGTTTTTATCTATCAACAATTTGATGACTTTTTTGTTTCCTATCGCTAGCTATTTTCCATATGCACCTTAAACATATCTTAATGGTTACACCAATGTTGGAATGTACGATATATTACATTATCTAGTCATTAAGGAACAATAAACAATTGTCTTAACAATAGAACAAACAAACACACAGTAAGCATAGCAACACCATTACAATGCACATTAACAACACAAAGCAAGAGACAGAACAACATAGCACACTTACAGTAGGTACTCTGTCATCGATCGACTGAAACATTGTATATCACAATATATAACAGGACAATACATCCAATGCAAACAACACAAACACAGCCAATTAAGTACAGACATTATCAAGACACTGTATAATACAATCCAGTTTATAAGGAACATTATCTGTACATCCATATGTACACACTACATAAACATTGGTATTTACAACAACATTTACAAAGCTTCTTAGTAACATAAATGATTGTAGTAATTGACAATCCTGCAAAGGTGTTTATATTACATTCGACCCATTGGACCAATCGTGCATTTATTCATTTATTATCTACGAACTAAGTCGTTTGGTCATGTACCAATTCATTTTCGGAACAAATAAATGCATTATTCAAAAATCATATTTAAACAAGTGCTTAATTGAAATACATGCATTAGAGTTATATAACTGTTTTGGGGCTCTTCACTTACTTCCTTGTTTCAAATCGTCGACGTAACACAGCTTAGGACGCTGTCGCGTATCACATGCAGCACATAAATTAGTGTTACATTCATGCTAGATTAGTTAGGACATGTTAATAAATGGAGGTAAGTGACGAATAGCATACGATACTAGCGTGATGGGTCATCATAATTGCAGGTGAATGTTATCACAAATTATCACGAAGAATGAATATCCAACCACTTAATCATTCATAACTGTAAGGCAATCACATTCCTATTCCGATGTAATTCGATATGGCAAATATCGTCTGCTTATGAAGCAGCGAAGTGATCAATGTATTTCTAAACAAAATTTCGACATGCCCGATTTTGATCTTGGCGTTATTGGTTAGAACATTCTGTGATTGCCTTGATCGCAATTACTTCCTCTTGTGGCTTTAATCCAAATAGCTTACAGTGGTTTCCTGTGGCACGGTTGTAGCGTCTGACGTAATATCCGTCGGAGGCTTGAATGTTAAAATACAAAACTAATTGACATGACGATCTAGAGTAAGCACAGTGGGGAAGTTTGATGCAATACGTATGCCTGGAGCGGTAAGTCAAGAGGTATTGTTTTAAAAGCATCTACAAGTAAGTAACCATAACCATGTAGCGTTTGGTGGAATATTTGCTGATGCCGGAAATACAGGGGACTGGGCTACATATACAACATGCTGGAGGGAGGCAATGGTAGGGGCCGATATAATGGCGCAGTCGTACTGGAGTGAGGCAATGATACGGCCTGATATAATGGCGCCGTCGTGCTGGAGGGAGGTAATGGTAGGGCCTGATATAATGGCGCAGTCGTGCTGGAGGGAGGTAATGGTCCGGCCTGATATAATGGCGCCGTCGTGCTGGAGGGAGATAATGGTACGGCCTGATATAATGGCGCTGGTGACTAGCACGTCGGGTGGGTGGAAATTAGTGGGTGGGTTCTGTTATTGCATACAAGGGTAAAATAATAATAAAGACTGTGACCCGGGAAATATGAACCATTGGTAAAATCTTAGCCCCCAACAAATGCATTGCACTGAAACATTCACATTCATTCACATATGCACCCGCGATATCACTTCAGCCCTGATTTTAGGGTGTCCATTGACGGTGTTGCCATGGCGTTAATGTTGTCATGGCACCAGTTTAACAATGGCACCTTCGCGTCAGTGTTGCCATGCTATCTGCGGCGTTATGTCACCATGCACGTGGTGCGGATGTACCCTTTAACTCACCGGCATCGTTGATCTTGGCAATGGCAACAACACAGGTCCAAGCTGTGAACAAACGAAATCACAATAGCCCATGACAGTTTTCAATCGAATGACCAATTTTTAATCATCTGTCAATGATTATCTTCAATCACATTGAGTCGGTCCCTGTGATGGCGTCTCGCAGTAGTTATAGCCGGAACAACTAAAACAAGTATGCGTTTTCAAAGAAAAACGAGGCAATAATTTGCAACATGTGTTATCACAGCGTCGCGGGAGGTTTGTCATCACAGCGTTGCGGGAGGTTGTTATCACAGCGTTGCGGGAGGTTTGTTATCACAGCGTCGCGGGAGGTTTGTCATCACAGCGTCGCGGGAGGTTTGTTATCATAGCGTCTCGGGGGGGTTTGTTATCACAGCGTCGCGTGGGGGTTTGTTATCACAGCATCGCGGGAGGTTTGTTATTCGTGGACGCAGACGACTGCGCAGTAGTACTTGTACACTTGGAGTAAATCTCACCTGAATTTCCCTAAATCCACTTTCTACTCTGATATACAAGGCTTCTATATCCACAACAAACGTGAGTGATCCTATTGGTAGCAGGTGCGCCACCTCCAACATTGACGACTCAGAGCTGAATGTAACGGCCTGCAGCAAATCATAAAGGGCATCCTGTCAATGTACCAACTCGAGTTAGCGAAGAATGAGGAGTTAGCAAGGAAGAAATCATGGGGGTTTTCGGTCATTAACGGGGTGAGGTCGCACAACACAAATAACCGTTGACATACCCCGGCTGATCCGCTGCTATGATCCCCAGTCGGGAACCGTGTACCCTGCGCTCCCCGACCGGGGGGACCTGGGGGTCCCGGTGGACCGGGCCATCCGTCAACGCCAAGACCTGGGCGACCTAACACGGGTCAAAACAAAACGTGTGAACGCAGAAACATGGAATTCGCGAGTAGGTTTAAGATGTAGATATTTGTGATGCTGTGAGAGACTTTGTGTGGCATTCTGGACCCCAGAGATTCCTCTGTAGGCTACAAACACTTCCATGATGTGTTATACCCACCAGGTGGTCCGGCGGGGCCAGTAGGACCGAGTGGACCTGGCTCTCCATGAGGTCCTCTCACACTCTCACCGGGTGCACCCTACAAGTATAACAATGTATTCATGATAAAACAACCAATAAAAAGGAAGGTAATGTCATGAATATGCTAATCAAAAACAGCTATATGTCATGAATATGCTAATCAAAAACAGCTATATGTCATGAATATGCTAATCAAACACAGATATATGTCATGAACATGCTAATCAAAAACAGATATAAATGTCATGAATATGCTAATCAAAAACAGATATATGTAGTTTTTGGTCAAATTATAAACTGAGACTAACCTTTTGTCCTTCCGGTCCGACAGGTCCCGGGGGACCGGTCACTAGCACGGTACCATCCTGGGAGTACACTGTACCTGGGCGCCCTGGTAGTCCGGGGTTACCCTGTAATACGTCACAGACGTATATATAGGGGGCTGGGGAATGTTCCAACTCAAAGTACAGTTGAGTTGGAACAATGGGGATGGGGTCTGGTACAATCGGCAAGGATGTGTTTGAAAATTTGGGAGCGTTGAACATAATTTCCCAAGACATAAGAGGCTATAGGATGAGCATGCCTAAAACGAGGAGATATTTGCTTATGACCAGCAAGGATCATTGGTGTATTCCAGTAAAGCTCCTATGATGTTTTTAGATGGTAATCATGATAGTACTGACATTTTTTTGTCAATAAAGACGAGGTTTACAAACCTGTTCCCCTTTCATCCCACGAGGCCCCTGTATACCTTCGCCTGTCGGACCTGTACAATCACGTGACACTCATACATGGAGACGCTGACGAGGTTGTACCCGTGATTGAAGGAATTAAATTAGTTGACCCAATATTCTTCTTGCCCCAAAAAAACTGGAGGATTCCAATCATGAATACACTATGATACCTCTTTATGATATCATAACGCTACAGGTGAACGGAGGAACATATCCCTTTAGATAAAAAGTATATTTCATGCAGAAATGTTTATTCAATGTCCCTTCAATAATAGAGATATATATATTTCTGGTGAGTACCCACCTCTGGGTCCGGGCAGTCCGGCGGGACCTTGATCCCCGGGTTCACCCTGAAGAAAACACACAGGAGGTACATTCAGCTGTACATGTAAGTCGCCTTAAAGAGGCAGTTCAGCCCAATCAAGGAGTTATAACCAATAGGTTATATAACTCCTTGGCCCACTATCGGGCACTCAGGGATCATTTTGTTTATACATAACTATGTTTATCGCAGACGTAAATAATGCCATCTTTTAATTTGTGATCGAAAATCATGCTGATAAATTTTCAAATTTATTATTTGACTGGAAATATTCATGATGTACTGTGTTTTATTTAGTCGCGTCGTTCCATCGACAACGGTGCCTCCCTAAAACCATGAACCACGCGAATGTTAGCTGTAAATCCTTACGCGCTCTATATTTACCTCGCTATCGATGTGTATACTTCCGCTTTCGTTACAAAATGTAGATTTCATCAAATCTACACTTATTAAAGTTATGGGCATCGTTGCGCACAAATAAGACCGACAAGCAGGAAGGATAATTTCCGATAACATCAAGGGCGACAGCTAAAGTAAGGATCCATTTTCTGAGACCGCAGCGCCGCGTAGCGACTGAAAGTCTGAAAACCTAAAACTTTTGGTTTCCAAGGTGCGGTTGCCAAGCAGCTTGCTAGGGAACTTCGTTATAATTACGGGGCTGAACAGTCTCTTTAAGAAGAGATCTAACCAATGAGTCTAGTCAGGTGACCACGCGGCTGATGCCAATGACGTCACACTGCCTCATCATCGCTCCTCGGTGAATTGATTATCAGATTAACTCAAATTGTACCTTACGAGCCCTTGACCATGGTCCGCCTGGTGTGACGTCACCACTGTAACCAGGGAGCCCAGGGGGGCCTGGGGTTCCAGCTTCACCTTTAGAGCCAATGCCTGGGACACCGGGACGCCCCATGATGCCGGGTCGACCTGGGCGGCCCTTTATTTTCACACACACACACACACATATATTATATATATATATATATATATATATATATATATATATATATAGATATATAATATATATATATATATATATATATATATATATATATATATATATATATATATATATATATATATATATATATATATATATATATATATATATATTTATATTATATACATAAAATATACATTAGATTTCAGGGGAAATTATATTTTGTTTTATGGATTGATAATGATTTGCTCATAACCACCGAAGACGGTTAGTCTGCGTCCCATACTCCAGGGGTTCCGCTGCGCTTCTCGCCCCAGAGTCTACGACAAGACAAGGTCTAAAACTGACGCGTCCGAATATTCATTAGACATGTTCGTTAATCTTCGTGACAGCCCCTGCTTGACCAATCAACGCAAAGGTTGTGACCCGGATTGACGATCTCCTTGTGCATCGGCTTCTGCGCAGGCTAGGATTCCTGTTATGTTAGCATAGCGTCAAACATATCTGCCATGGAGAGTGCCATTGATGTTGACCCTTCATGTTTGTTTATGTTTGACGCGCGCTGCTTGTTATCGCCCGGTCATAGGTTAAAACCGGTTCAAATCGCATGCGCTCCGTTACCTATTGCAGAGATGTTATGTTAGCATAGCGTCAAACATGTCTGCCATGGAGAGTGCCGTATTGACCTTAGTTGCGCGCGTCTGGCTCATGAAACTGGCTTGTGATACGCACTCGCGGTTTTATGTGACGTCATGTACGTTGTTGTGGTCTGCGTCCAATGAGAGCACACTTAATGTCTTCTGGAATTATGGGGCGTCTCAAAAGTTTAAATTGGCACCACAATAAGCGCTTTAATCGCTTAGCTGCATGATAGTATGTTTACGTAATTCAGTCAGTTAGAGAGACCAGTTGAGTGTCTGCTTCTCTTGCCACTGTGTGATTAAGGGTGCCGCTCAGCGTGAAACAACAAATCCGGGTGTTGTAGAATGCGTACCCGGTTCATAAATATCACTCGTCCGTTTGGACAAGTTGACTTGGCAAGTCACTTGTCAAATCACTTGGCCCGGGCAAGCGGACAACCATTGGTGTCGAACCCTGACCCATTCTAAGCATTTCATCTAGAGCAGTAGCTAACAACGTATAGCAAAATGTTTCTCCGCCCCAGCTGGCACATTCACAAAACAGTCACGACCCATCAAGCAGCCGAGCGCACAAGCTTTCAATACCACGCCATGTGACTGTTGCGCATAATCGAGGGCTTCTGTTGGAGACATTTCCATGTTAAGCAAGAGAATTTACTTCAGTTCTTGTGAAAAGAGGTGTAAAACGGAGCGTACCAAAACAAATGTGGCGCCGAATCTTCGGAAAATGTGACGCTGACCAATGAGAGACAATGACTCAAAAGTATCCGAGAGTGACCGAGAGACACGGCTTGTGATTGGAGCATCCCAAATCTGGGATGCTAGTCCAGTTCAAGAAGTTATCTCAGCCTAGACTCTTGGCGCGACTATTGAATATCAGACTAGAATACGGTAAGAAGACGACTGTTTGGTCAATAGATGCCCTGCCCTTCACTACAATATCTACATAATTTTATACAATAGAAAATTATTGAAAAAGTATCCAGGATCTAAAGCTAATCGCCGATATGACGTAACATCATCATCACAATGGACAAGAACGGGCATGTTGTGAGTAACAATGATTTTGTCGAAATTGCACCACAACAAAAGGCTCTCAATGAGATTCGAATCAATGACCTTACAGCCACGCATCAACCACACTTCATAATGACGTCAGCGGATCTCCGAATCGGGGACAGATACTCACCGGGAATCCGGGCAGACCGATCTCTCCCATAATGCCCTGCGGCCCACTCATGCCAGTGTGGCCCTTTCTGCCTCGTTTCCCGCGGTCACCCTTGTCGCCAGGGGCGCCCGGGAGTCCTGGCTCACCCTGCAGTGGAGATGACGTCACAGACAAATGAGTTCATAACAAAATTCATAATTCTTGTATTATAGTATAAATTGTCCTGAATATGCATATTGTATTCTGTATATTTGTCATCTACGGCGCCAGTATTGGAATTTCCATCAACTGATCTAGTTAATTCCCACGATAACTGACCATAAAGGAAACTATTCGACTAAATCATACGGGAATGACAGAAAACTATTCCCGCAGGAACCATCCGGGAAGTATGCATTATTTGGTGGCAGTAGAGTCAGTACGCACCTTGGGACCTGCAATAGGCGTCGTTCCGTCCGGAAGATCCCCAAAGAGTCCAGGAGATCCAGGCGGTCCCGGCGTCCCTGGCGTGCCATCTTTACCACTGTCACCTTTCTCCCCCTTCTCCCCGTCCGGTCCCTGACAACAGTGACACATCTTACCTTACAATGGTTGCCTTAGAAACGTCATTCATACGTGCAAGTGATTGTTCGGGTCATGACCCCTTGTTCTATGAAGTTGATAGGATCATCTTACTGAAGGGCCCATCAGTCCTGTTGGCCCGTCCGCACCCATAGCACCACGCGGTCCCATCGGTCCAACAACACCTGGCAGTCCTATCTCACCTTTAACACCTTTTTCTCCTTTATCGCCATTCACCACCTGACAACACAACTCAATCGTGAATACAATGCGAGAATATAATTGACCGCGAGAATCTAATTGTACCCTGTTGTATCCTGGTGACTTACAGGTGGGATTACGGCAGGTGGACCAGCCGGCCCCCTCTCTCCGGTTAATCCCACAGGACCTGCAGGGCCAGTCGGACCAGTGATGGACACTCCCGGATCTCCTTTGTCACCTTTTGGTCCAGCTTCTCCGTCTTTTCCTGGCTGGCCATCTTGTCCAGGGGAGCCTGAAGCACCATCAGCGCCTGCCTCGCCTTTCGGGCCAGCAACACCTGGCTGTCCAGCTCTGCCCTGCATCAGCATCATCACTTACAGGTGAGCTTTATCAAATAGTAAGTATCATCAGTTAACTACACGATCAACCGATAAGCATTATATAAAGAAAAATATATAAAGGAAAACGAGATCAACTGATAAGCTTCATATGCTGAGACCCACCCTCTGACCACGCGATCCCTTTCTCCCGGGCTCTCCTTTTGTTCCAGCCTCTCCGGGTATTCCTGGAGCCCCCGGACGTCCAGGAAGTCCTGGTCTACCAGGCTGCGGTACCAACAAGTCGCCGGATCCCTCCATCTTGGAAACCGATTGAACGAGAAATGAGTGCTGGATTGACGGAATTATTAATAACATTTGATTCAATGATAAAAAAGTAGAGACAAATACCAATGCAATTATTTCGTGTGTTTTCTCTCAAGGATAAACTCAAACCTAACGTTTCGAGGTATCATATACTCCAATATTCAGGTATTAATTAATATCAAGAATCAAACACATCCTCAGCAACCTTTCGAGTCATTAAGATACATTAATACAATATGCCAACAAGCCTCGAAGCTCTGCTGCTGTAGACAAGATTTACAAGTTAACGTTATGACAAGACTTGATCATAACGTTTATAGATTTATATTGCATTCAATGGTACACTTTAAAGGGTCTAAGAGCCCTCAAATTTTGTCACATTGAACAAACCTGACAAAAGAAATTGGTTAGCATAGTTCTGCCATTCCACACACTAAATATACCACCTAAATGTACCGGATTTCTTATTTGACGATGGGATCTAGGAAAATTAATGCCAATTAATATCGCTATAGGCTTTATTTTGGCTTGAAAGAAATCACAATCTTCTGATTGCTCAAAAACAACAGTTCAAATTCATCATTTGGTCTACATTGTACAAAAGTTTTTAAAATAATTTGGGGCTGCTAGCTATCAATATAAAGAAAACATGCGATTAAAAAGTTTCCCGGTTCACACACTCATTATTTGTGACATTAAAATATAAGTTCAAAATTTGTCAGAATCAACGATTCCGTATTTGTGGCTGTGACCGTGAAAACAAGGTCAAGGACATTGATAACCTTTCTTATAAAAGGCCCCACCAGACATATTTAGTCCAGACGATTCTGTTGTAGGCGTTCTAAAAATAGATGATTTTCTTTTGCGTTAACGATGAACAGGACATTTCTAATCAGTTTATTACCAACCACTCAGGGGTCAAAGGTCAAACAGAGCTAATTTCTAGTAAACAAAGAGACATCGACATGTGTGAGGTCCATGAATAGTGTGGGGCTGCTAGCTGGCTTTGTAACAAAACGTGCCATCAAAGTTTACGAACAGACGGACGGACGGACAATGGTGTATGAACAAAATATGTTTATCCCATCCATGCAAACTACAATACCAGGTATTTCTTTCACATACACACATTGATTCAAATATTCATAACTTCACGTCAATCAAATACTCACATCGCCAGAGAACGTTGGCCGTGGTACCATGAGCCCAGGGGATCCAGGGGGGCCGGGGAGGCCATTTGTACCAGGAATTCCCTGTCTTCCAGGTGTACCATCGTTGCCTTTATCTCCTTTCTCACCAGGTAAACCAGGTAAGCCATGGTCCCCCTTCAAAGGTCAAAGGTCAGTAGCTTATAGAGAAGTACGGTTGTGGGGCGGTGGAAGGTAAAATATGAAAATCTAGTCCGAACGAACTGATGGTCGTTGGGCAGAGTTTGACATAGGGTTGTTCTCAAATTCATGACTGCGGTTTACCTGAGTTCCATTGCGCCCATCAGCGCCCGGTGGCCCAGGGAGTCCTAGGGATCCCTGGGTAGACATAACACAGCCTTTTTACCCCAATATTCACAGTAGAGTTTTATTGTTGTAAGACTTATAGCCGATGATGTTGATCATGACGTCACGAAACTATATTAGGTCCTGAAAACGCGGTAAATGGTTGGCATGAAGGACTTACGTCAGATCCAGGCAATCCGTCCGTTCCGTTGATTCCTGGGTTTCCGGGTAACCCACGTGACCCGGGAGAACCAATACCTGACACATTAGTTTTGTACATTATTTCATACGGTGCAGTGGTAAGATTTGGCTTTGCCAAAACATGACATGTTCTTGTCGGCGCACCATAAATCATAACGCCCTATTGCACCATAAATCATAACGCCCTATCTCCCTCGATATGTCACTCATCTTACGCGCAGGTTAATAATCTATAGGTTCAGCTCACCTGGTTCCCCCATGGCACCAGACAGGCCCGGTTGGCCGCGAGGTCCAGTAGGGCCTTGGTCACCTTTAGGTCCGCGTATTAGGTCATACACAGGGTGACTTGTGTTGGTGGGCAGAGTGGCGGGTGCCCCGGGCTCACCGGGCGGTCCCGGAGGCCCCACTGGCCCGATCTCAGTAACAACACCAGTTTCTCCCTGCGCAAACAGACACATAAGGAATGAAATAGACTGTTTGATAATAGCAAATCTTTTTAATTGTGGCAACTCACCGCTGTCATTTCAAGATTACGTATTTTCTGCTTGAAAGATGCGGATGATGCATTCAATTTTTAATGTGAGCC
Source organism: Urechis unicinctus (assembly GCA_034190875.2). Taxonomy (NCBI): domain Eukaryota; kingdom Metazoa; phylum Annelida; class Polychaeta; order Xenopneusta; family Urechidae; genus Urechis; species Urechis unicinctus. Next base: position 32,278,553 of record CM067355.1, read on the forward strand.
TTAAGATGTTTCTGTCCGACTCATTGAAGAATATAAAAAAAACGTCTATAAGTGGGAATCTTAATGAGGCCGGCAACATCCTTCTATAAATCACCACTTCTTTCCTTAACCACCCACCTTCTCGCCCTTGTGTCCTGGGGCTCCCGGAAGTCCAGACGCGCCTTTAAGGCCATTTTCACCCGGAATCCCAGGAAGTCCAGGAGTCCCAACAACACTCTCACCTGGCTTGCCCGGAGCTCCCTGAAAAAGTCCAGAGCTAATTCAAATATCAAGCGTAGGTCGTGTGAGTTCTTAAATAGATAAAGAGCGAGCTGATGGTTTTTCTTCTCAATCAGGTGCTCCTCATTACCTCGAGTGTGGCTGTACATAAACTATCACAGAGTATTTCATATACTTAACAAGTACATCGACTTTTTCCATATATTACCAAAGAACATGGTTCGATCTTATCATAAGCTGTGTCTTTAATACAGAATAGCAGACCTCCATCTCTCTCTCTCTCTCTCTCTCTCTCTCTCTCTCTCTCTCTCTCTCTCTCTCTATATATATATATATATATATATATATATATATAGATACATGCGACCACTTTTCGCCTATTGAGGTGCATTCTAGGTGAACACGCGTGCCTAAATTATTATAACTGATCACCCAAACCAGCATGCTTTATGTTACCATGGTAACGTACCGGGATTCCTGCAGCACCTGGGTCCCCGTTGTCGCCTTTGATGCCCCGTTCACCTGGTTCGCCAGCAAGCCCAGGTGGACCATGGTCCCCTCGGTCACCTTTCTCACCTGTATAGAATGATAAGTTCTTATCACAGGTAGATAACAAAAGACCGCGAGTTTTTTTCGCTTCAACGTGAATTGGTGATAGACGGGTATTCATAGTTCAATAGTCTAATTCATAAACACATGTCGTTAATAATTAGTGTTAGTTAGTGAGCAAAGATGAGTGAGCAAAGATGCCCGATTACTCGGCAATGTTGTTTTCTTTGATTCTTTTGATTTAAATACATTTGATTTTCATCTAAATACATTAGATTTTCATCTAATTTGCTTTCATGAGGCTTGATTATTGAAAATTAAAAAAATTATTCCAAATTGTGTAAGTTATATTGTGACCTTTGTGGAATCGATCATCCTATCTGGAAGACATATCTTATTACATTAATTAGGTCATATACCTGTTTGTTACAGTATTATCCCAGGTGAAACGAAGAGCAATTTAGCCAGACCAAAAATATAACATATGCTATGAAGTCATTTGCTGGAGCTAATAACCTGCACCATGTTTCAAGGTTTCTTTTCTATTTTGCTCGGATAAATCACTCCATGTGTTCATTTATAAGGCACGAAGATTGATCACCGAGTTTCGAGCGAAAAATAAAAAAATGTGGTGTGGTTTTTCAAAACGATTTCCTTCTTGTAATTCTGTTGTGTGATTGGTTGTTTCCTGGGCGCAATTCTGTTGTGTGATTGGTTGTTTGAAGAGGTGATGGCTGTCAGTCTGTGGAGTGGGATACGTTTACCGGTGAACAGGGGCATGAGTTGACACCTGCTTCACGGACCATTGGCACAAGACATGCATACACAATGCCCAATATTGTTCCGATATCACGATGCTATAACCAGTCTTGATTATTACGGGTTCTATGAGTCGGCATAGCTTTTTGATTACATCACGTACTCAATTACATTCTACACCATTCTCGCGGTGGAATGGTGTACCAAATTGAAACTTAAAATCCCACGCACCCTTCTCGCTTGCTAAAGGCGGTATGGCGGTGAAGGAGGCATAGGTTGGGTAAGCTGGTAGCTCGCCAGGGGGGCCAGGAGGTCCTACAGGCCCGACCGGCCCTGCAGGCCCAGGTTTACCCTGGGGCCCTACCTCACCCCTCTCTCCCGTGTCCCCTTTAGCTCCCGGAAGTCCAGGAAGTCCCGGTGGTCCAGGCTCGCCAGCCATTGGTGGTATGAGATCGAACTGCAAACACGACAAGAGAATTGGGGCGAGTACAGCAGGGGGTGGGGGGGGGGGGGGGGGGGGGGGGGGTGGTAGTCATGTGCTGAGTTGGGGTAGTCGCGTTTAGGCTAAAAATTGCATTACCCCTTAGTGTTGATAACGGACTCATAAACAGAGGTGTATATTACATTTTCCCTTGAAAGCAGGAATGGTTTTTTTAAACTCATCGAAACAAAAGTATAATTGAGGAATCAACTAGAACACAGACTGATTTTTTGTGGTTGGGAAATGTGATCCTTTACATGGCCTTACCCTGATTTCGCCACTGCCTTCTGGCTGGAAGCAAAAACGATGAAAGGAAATTATAAAAACAGCGACGGCAATCATAACTACAGATTGTTTTTTGTGGGTGGAGCAATAATGATTGTTAGACAACGTCAAATGATACAGCACTACGAACAATCACCAATGATACGTCGCCTAGATACTGGACGAACTTTGTCATCGTGGTTTTGACAGAATGCTGTTCGCACACTAATGTCGCCACTGTGTCATACAGAAATAAATGTGGACCACTGTGTATGTGAATTACCCCAATAACTGTTAACTACCGTTTCCCCCTGGCTGCCGCAGTCAATCATTCGTGACAGCAGAGAGCGGTATAGCTACTGAAAACGGGGCTCGTAGAAAACACAAAGGCACTATCATCCTCCACACATCCATACATCTGACGGATCCCACGGTGACAGTGTCATCTCAACTTCCGCTCAAGGGCCAGCTGAATTTGCATGTGTCGGTGAATTTTCAGCTGAATGTTAGAATTGTTGAATCGCTCACTTATACAGCTTTCATACACCCAAGTACTCATTCTTTTTTTTATCAAAAAAGCTGATTTCGTGCGATATCTTCGCACAAGTCAGATGTTGCAATCATAAGGTTTTGTAGCAATATCATAACGCTTTTGTATGGCAAACTTACCTCTACTTCGGCTGGAACGGAACACTGGTCTTCCGCTTCGTCGGGATCCGTTATCAGTTTGAGTTCTTGTAAACCGCCCTGTAAATAGAAGAACATGTTTACTCAGTTTATCCACAGAAACCATACACAGCTCGAGAGGGAGACATGAAAAGTGAGCGTGGGATAGTAGCCTTTGTGTTTTGGGGTTAGAGCCATGCGATGCTCTCATCCAATAAAGGCAGCCGTTACATAACGCCTAATTCTTATCCACGGATCTGGTTTGGTAGAAGCCTATTGCCGAGAAAGTGGGTCCCTTGACAGGGTTATACAGCTAAATAATTGGTGTTGTCTGCCCGTGTAATACTGATATTTGGTGAACTTTTCAATAAATATGGTTTGAAGATGCTTTGCATTTTCTCCCGCAAAGGGCCGGTTCCTGTCCCTTACAGCACGAGTGCGAGAGAGCGCGCCACATTTCGGGCGAAAATGAGATGCTTTGGAATCCCGAGCCATTTACATCATAACGCGTTACATCATAACGCGCAAAGCTGACGAATTACGCCGAGTGGTTGTCTAATTTACCTTGATCACATCTCAGCTTTGAAAGGGAGATGGCTAGCAAGCCGACACCAGTTACCCCGATTCAGTTTCACAATTAGCATGCAATGAGTTATTGCTACAAGCAGACCCTCTGGTGGGGCATTTGAAGAATCCAGTAGTATGGTCAAAAAGAGATTGAGCAAGCGAAACGCGAAATGGTTCTGCGTAACAGTTCTTAAATGTGTTCTCAAACAGTATTTTATCAAAACTGTCGCATCGAGAAGCCTCTTAATGTCACTTTTCATTAGCTCATTCAAAAATTTGATATGATAATTAAAATATGATGATTAAAACGTTATATGATAAATGCTTCAGAAACAAATCATTGGTACAATTCCTACGACGCACAACACTGACGCATCTCAACCGGTGTATCCATGACAACACAATCGTGAGGAGCACTAGGGGAACTAATTATCGCCCGCTTTGAAACCAATACGCACAAATTACAATTAGCAGGATTTTTAGGGGCCGTTTATTACTGACGCAACTAATGGTAAACAGCAAGTTTTCGAGACCTGTTGTGATCGGCAGAGACATGTTATTGATGTAGGAAACGTGTTATTTACTGCTATTTACCAGGCTCGTAGTACAACTTATGAGCAGCTTATGATGATAATCTATACATTAGTTACTGCAAAGGAACTTCATAAAATTAGTAGAAACAAACCGTAGAAACTAATTATCCCCAGCTATTCTATCCATCCCGTATTTACCCCATCCACTCGCTACAACGGTGTCAGTCAGCCAACCCCATGCCACCCACGCCCCCCCCCCCCCCCCACCCCCACCCACACACATACACGACACCTCTCCATTACTCTCTCTTAAACTTCTCCGACTGGTCAGTGATGCCCCGGGGGTATACCCCGGTGCACGCTACCCGCCTGTCTGTTAACGAGGTTTCTGGGTTCATCATTCGCCGCAAAAGAAACAATACATATTGAGCGAGGCGTTTTGAGGAAAGCCATGAGGTTATTGGATAAGGCAGACGTTACAGCAACCGGTCGTGTTTAAAGGACGGTTTGTTCTGTCGGAGTAAGTGTTAGGTGAGGCAAGACAAGAGCTAGAGGGCAGACCTGGTTGAGTGGCGGGGGTGTAGGGCGGGTATAGGCGCTGGGGCGACTAGATTAACAGTGAAACAGAGATATAGGCTTTGGTATCTAGTTTTGTGCCCTTTGTCCTATTTGAGGCGTTTAATAATTGAAACTACTATAAGATTACACAAAGTGCGTTGATTACTATCGATGTTGTGACGATAATGACTGATGGATTGATGGAAACAGCCACCTAGGAGCTTCACCAGTAAACACGCCGTGTTGTTACCAGCATCGCGTTCGACAGCTTCAATTAGTCGCGACGAGAGGAAGACGAACTACTACAGACGATGACGTCACAGACAACAAGACTGACCGTATTATTGCCAACAAAAACACTAGCAAACCCATAAATCTGATTAGCGCTCAAGTCAACCAGTACAAACGACCCAACTATTGTCAACTTTGTCCTTTTTCACAAGCAATGTTTGAGAGAGTGGGCTATGCGCGCAAATCAGACGAGGAGTCTGGCAATCAGTGATATTCAGTTTCAGATCATTTCATTGCACATATAACCGACTTATAATTACCAACCAAAGTGACAAAGAGTCATAAAGAGAGAACAGAGTGACTCCCGTACCCAGTCCCAGGTTGTACGACTCAATCGTTGGTCTGGAGGTTATATGTCACCCGGATACAGCTACATGCGAATTCTGATATTTTTGCGTGAGTTTCGGATTGCTCTTGACTTATAATTCCATGGGAAAAAGTGCGGAAGTGAAATCCGTTAAGAGAGTTGGGTCATTGTGTTGCACGAACGCCAGACAAGTGATGTGCGTAGCTCAGAGAAGCTTGATAGGTAACAGGTGAAATAGATGAAGACTAAATAACGCAGGCGGAAAGAAACTTTGGCTTGATTGCCTTGACGTTATTCCTGGATGTGTGTTGGAGGCGTGGCTAAGAAAAAGGAGGGTGTGGCTAGGAAAAGCGAGGGCGTGGTCAAAGAAAGCGAGTGTGTGGCTGGAGAATGTGATGATGGAGAACATGTAGCATTAAAGAACATGTAGCATTGAAGAGCATGTAAGATTAAAATATCCGCAGCTGGTTTAAAGAAATGACATGAATCGACGGCAGCTCCCTAACATCTACCCTCCCCGGGCCACATAAAACACTACACAGACCTCCGCAGACAGCTTAATACACACATTCCGTGTACATCATTTAGTACGCTGGTCAGGTGTGTTGGTTCTAATCAAGATCGTGATGGATATATCCCACCTTACTGACTGGTGCGTTACATTTCGAACCCCTCCCTCTTTCTCTCTCTTATTATGAGTCCGAACATTAACTCGCCAACACGGCTGAACACCCTCACCTTATAATGAGAATTTAAGCGATAGCTTGTATGCCATCAATGAATTATAGGAGGCTGGAATGTCCATTTAAGTGTAATATATCAAAATGAAAGGTTATTCGCCGACGTTAGAAGTAAAACTACACCTTGTAACTCGTCTAAATGACAGAGAAATCACCCAAATGACAGATAACTAATCCAAATGACAGCAGACCCATCCAAATGATAGATATATCAGCTTTGGATGAGTTATCTCGTTCAAATGACATATAACTCATCCAGAATACAGATATCTCATCCAAAAGACTGATATCTCATCTAAAAGATTGATATCTCATCCAAAAGAATGATATCTCATCCAAAAGACTGATATCTCATCCAAAAGACTGATATCTCACCCAAATGACAGATTATTTATCCCAATGACAGATATCTCATCCAAATGACAGATAACTCACCCTAATAACAGTTTGCTCATCCAAACGATGGATTACTCAACCAAATGACAAGTGGCTCATCCAAATGACAGGTGGCTCATCCAAATGACAAGTAACTCGTGAAAAAATGGCAGAAGTGATTCGACAAGAATATTCTAATAAAGTATCGAAACTAACCTCATATGCATGACCCAGGATATCCCCGCCTTGTCCGACGTGAACAGTGGAACCGAGCTCGAATTCAAGGACATCTCGGATCTCTGTGTGTATGGGAACTTTACCATATTCAGCGCAATCGACAAACAGAGTCACCTCGTCTTCCATCACGCGCAGCGCAAACCTCAGCCATTCATCCACAAAACTAGGTACAGAGAATTTAGCGATTGGATCGATGGATTCTCCTCGCTGGTAGTCAGCGTAATAGAGCAGAATGTCCGTCCGTCCGGCCGTGACCTCTACTAAGCGTAATCCTAACTGGATGACATTGGCTAATGGGTTGACAATAGCGAAGAGGTACCCGGATTGATTGGTGGCTGGTTTCACGGTGGCCAGGATGGAGAATTCCGACGGGATCTGCTCGAGTTGAAGGGGTCTTTGGACATCCGCTTCTCTGGTGCGGTAAAAAACAGGGTAGCCATGTTGGCCGGTGACGTAGCTGATGTCAGGATTGTCATCGCTTAGGATACCGAAAACTGTGAGAAAGTCTAACGGGTTGTCCACAGGGTCAGCTGAAAATACAGAGACACGTCAAAATTATGGCAGTCAATTTTATGAATATAACATTATTTCATCATCTAGAACCGTTCTTTCTTCTTTACTATAATAGAATGCAGAAGGGATTCAGTCAGAGAAAAGACGGGATCCAGTCAGAGCAAAGATGTGATCCAGTCAGAGAAAAGATGTGATCCAGTCAGAGCAAAGAAGGGATCCAGTCAGAGAAAAGATGGGATCCAGTCAGAGAAAATATGGGATCCAGTCAGAGCAAAGATGGGATCTAGTCATATAAAAGATGGGATCCAGTCAGAGAAAAGAAGGGATCCAATCAGAGAATAGAAAATATGGGATCTAGTCAGAGAAAGATGGGATCCAGTCAGAGAAAAGATGAGATACAGTCAGAGCAAAGATGGGATTCAGTCAGAGAAAAGAAAAGATAAGATCCAGTCAGAGAAAAGATGGGATTAAGTCAGAGAAAAGAAAATATGTGATCCAGTCAGAGAAAAGATGGGATCCAGTCAGAGAAAAGGAAAGATAAGATCCAGTCAGAGAAAAAATGGGATTCAGTCAGACAAAAGACGGGATCCAATCAAAGAAAATATGGGATCCAGTCAGAGAAAAGATGGGATTCAGTCAGAGAAAAGAAATTATGTGATCCAGTCAGAGAAAAGATGGGATTCAGTCAGACAAAAGACGGGATCCAGTCAGACAAAAGATGGGATTCAGTCAGAGAATAAAGGAAATGAAACAATAGGTGAGGTAAAAGTCGCTATCAACATCGGTAATCCATTTGCGGAAGTGAAGGGGGTTAGAGGTCCGGGGGTTAGAGGTCCGGGGGGTTAGAGGTCCGGGGGTTTGGACAGCATATCGTAAATTCCCGTCACCGGAACCAACGCAATACATTTGAACTTGGGTTAGTAAAGTCAAATGTCAAAGTGAAGGTACATTGTTGCTACATGTATGGGCTCTTTACCAATTATCTGGCTATATGCGAACATGAGTCGAAAAAGAGAACTTGTTTCTTTACAACGATAAGTCCTACTCATTTAAAGCGAAGTGGGTTTGCGACTAGCCACCTTATCATCGTTGGTAGGTTGAGGATACGACGTTGGCAATGTAAGACGAATGCAAACCACCTTTAACCACCACGCTATCACTTAACCAACCCACGTCTCCCGCGTGCCATCAATTGCCGTTGTTCAAACCCGTTTGCTGTAGAGATCAGCTGCGAGAGACCTGGCCTATATCTCCGCGTCTGGAAGGCTTCCACGTAGCGTCTCGCCTTGTGCCATGCCAATAAGAACCTGAGAGGATGGCCACTATACGCATCTGCCTTCCACGCACATTTCGCTTTTTGAATTAGATGCCAAAGGTTTTGTTTTTTTTTCTTTTACGAGCCATTACGCGGGCATTTGAAGTGGAGGGATGGGGCGTTCTGCACATTACTAGTGAACAATGGCCGGAGTCCATTCCGGCGTTATGAGACAAGCGATCGCAGCAGGGAGCGGAAGAAGAGCAGAGAAAAAAGATAATATTTGTATACACTTGTGTAAGATGAAAGCGGATGTATTATGTTAGTAGCGGTGCAGAATGCATGACGTTTATGGGTGGTCGATGTCAAGTGAGCGATAATACAGCAGGACTTAATAACGGCTACAGAACAGAGAGCCAAGAAACTAATTTCCACCCGTTGACCCCTGTCGAGGGTGTTCTGCGAAATTTGCATTTGATGGGGCGGACTTGTATGTTAAGTGCTACTTGTATCACCCCCCCCCCCCCCCCCCCCCCCAGTTTCATTAGAATCTATTCTTGACGATAAGATGGACAGCATTACACACGCAGGTGACGCAATCACCTCCCTGTCGGGTGTAGATAGGTAACCGTTTAGCCGATACCAACATGTCAACCGACCATCAGGAACCATATGGTTGACAGTATCCGCCGAGAAACGAATCCAAAATTGACTGTGATGAAAACTTTCACGTTGTAGATGGTTAGTTTGATAACAGCGCCTTTGGAGATTATTAGATTGTGTATTTTACCATTGCTTCCAAACGCCGACAAAGACCTTTATTGTATCGTACAGCACTAATATTAGGGCGGCTTAGATAGCAGCGAAGTGTACTAAAGGTGGCAACTCATCAGCTAGGCTGTGGAGTGTTTCACACGGCGGCAGTTTATGACACCAGTGTTGCAGATATCCGATGACATAGCCTCCCTAATGAGTAACAAACTCCATTGTTGGGTGAGGCACATTAAAGCTACCTCACAGACAACCATTGAGGTTTTTGACATATCCAACACCCGCTATAAAGTTATTTATTTTTAACAAAAACATAACTTTTAACGACCGCGGGTACGTTTGTCAATGAAGCGTGTGTGTGAACGGGTCGTGAAGTCATAATTCTCAAACACTCATGGATCACATTTATGACAAGTAATGTAAATATATGAAAGCCATTATCCAGATTATCGTTGATATTGAAACGATGCTTAGAAATAAAACCGTACTGAATTAACATTATATAAGTTCCCATCAGTCAGCGGCCTGGAATCACTGGTATTAGCTAAAACTTAAATCTATAAGAACGACTGTTTACATAATGTTTGCGTCCTCATGTAATGTTAGTTTTCTATCTTGTCAAATAATTCGGCATGTCTTCAACTTAATAGCAATAAATTCTCCAAGTTTTCAATCAACTTCGTACAAAACATTGTCAGTATGCAGTTACATCATCTGAGACCGAACAGAGTTCTGCGTTGTGACAAGACGTGTGATTGGCTTGCCAGACGTGACAAGATTTATGATTGGTTGAGCAGATGGAACCTGCTTTACAAACGCTGTGTCCGGTTGAAAATTCGATTTCATTTGGTGTATGTGTTTCGCAAATTGCTTTGAAAACTGAATGAATAATGCATCATATACCCCACAGAGAGTGTCGTACTGTGAATTTTATAACTTATCACTTGCCCCGATTGGCCTAGCAGAAATGGATTGTCTGCTATCAGATGCATGAATCTCATTTCAGACGATAGTTTTACAACGACGGAGTCATGGGAAAGTTTATTTTGGGAGAGGCAGTATTGTCTGAGCTGAACCAACCTACTCTACTTGGCAACATTGGAGATAGGATTACTATTTTTTCTGGTAGCGGTGGTTGACTGTAGATTTTTGCGTGTCTGAACAATAGGCGAGAGGGGTGCATCTACAAAGCTAATTTTAAAAACGCAAACCTCATTTCCGGCATCATGTTTGAAGTAAAAATCGACGAGTTTTCGGATATCACGTGACAAACGGGCAGTACTATGTGCCGCCATCATGAATTAGAGAAACATGACCTGTCGAAATGTTAGACGGCTCATCGTTTATTCATCGATTACCTGTTTCATTATGCACCGAATGATCCCGTGCGTTACGAAATCCGCGTATTTGGTCGAATAAGAGGACGTGATTGGTCAGTTTGGCAGAGAACAGAAAAGCGGTCAAAGGAATCTGTTTAGGGTTCCCATTACACGGGGGGTGTCGCTCAGTATCAATAATACTGGAGGTCTCTGTGTTGTTCCGGTAGAGGTCAAGGCCGTTAGTACTCAGCGGAGCGTTCTCTTTTCACGGCCATGACCTTGTGAATGATAAATCGATTATCTGACCAAGGTAATTAGCGGGAAGAGTATCCAGTCACTAACAACCTTGACTTCTACCTGAGAGAAGAGGCGTTCCCGGATGACTCGACACTCCACAACCGAAACTCTCGCCCCCATTTCCGGTTCATCATTTCCGGCCCATCATTTCCGCCATTGACTACTCATTCTGATGAAGGTTTACACAGATCCATGACACCACTTACTTCCAGTATACTCAAAATTACGTTGATTACGTCGGAAGTTACGCTTTTAAACTGGATTCGCGGAACTGGGGAGTCAAAGGCCAAGATGGAAGTACACTGAACACTATCTACTCATTAACCTGCGAGCCATAAATGTCGGTCTTACTCTGTAACTGCCCCAAGTGAAGGCATGCAGTGGATAATAGCCGTACACTCACAGGGTAGTTTCCTTTACCAACTTCCCCTGAACCACTGAACTGAGATACATAAAACAAAACACGTGCTTCTCCTTGGTTACAGTAAGGGCGTCAACTGGTTGATGTCAGTGCGCCTCGCGCTCCTATCAGTGGCGCAAGATATCACGGAGTGAGAAAGAGGTTTACGGTAAAAAAAGACGTGGGGTTTTAGGGGCTTGGGTAAAGGAGACAACGATTTTAGGTGGGATTGTTTACAAACATGGAAACTTGGTATGGTGGTCAGGGGCGTAGCTGGGCCTATTACGAAGTATAGGCCCACTTGGTATGGTGGTCTTAGTTTGAACGACTTCTGGTGGCATCGAGTGTAGAACGTAGGTGTGTGGTCCAACAGGGCAGGAATGGGGAGTCAGAGCGCATGCGCGGGTATCAAGTTTTTGGGTTAATGTGTAATCATATCCCTGTGAAGTTGACGAGGCCATTGTTTAAAAAAATGCCTGTATTTCCCCCTCTGGGCTAATGTGGTGGTTCTTGCTTACGCTATGCAATGGCGGGATATATCGTCCCTTTCAACAGCTCTGGATTTCAACGCAGCAATGGGAATGGTGAAATGTGTATGTGCGTGCGTGTGTGTGTATGTATGTGTGTGTGATTGTGTGTGTTTGGGTGTGTGTGCGTTTGTGTGTGTGTGTATGTAGGTGTTTTTATGTGTGCTCTGTTATGTTTTATTGCTAATGAAGAGCTCCGTTGAAAACGCAAGACATTTTCTAATTTCGATCAAAGAGAGTTACTGAATAGAATGCATGAGAACCCATGTCGGCGCGTCCAGGGCTGTCCTCAACGCGTGTCATGCTCATTGGTCAACTTTCAATGTTAATCAACTAGCTGACGTCATTCTTCATCAAGAAATTTGTGTCACTGGGGTTGGTAACCACTTTCAAGGGTAACTGAAGAAAGAATAAAACAAACTATTCGCATATCTTTTCTCACGGGATATTGTGAGCTCAGTAAGTTGGAGTTTTGACACCTTGACTTAATAAGTCGAATATGAGCGAATGGTGTTCCAAGCAACATAAAAATAGGACAAAACTTTGACCTAGTTTTCAGTGCTTGGAACGCCGCGCACGTTATAGATGCGCACCACATGCAACGGAAACAAGGTCAATCACAATTGGTCTAGACAGCGCCAGCGTTCGTGTACTTTACTAGAAAGAAGAGAAATGTGGCCTTGACCTAATGACAAGCCTCTAATGTATGAGACAAGCTAGGTCACCTCATTCACGTAACCGATAACGACATTCGGGCGGCTTGTGTATAAATACTGGCATGAGATCTATTTTTACAGCCCACGGGTTTGAATTGAGTCACTTGTCAGAGATGTAATGATACATACCCACAGCATCGCCATCTCGCTCAGCTTCCAACATATACGGGACATGACATCCGTTTGACTCAGTTATCAAGTGATATATACTTGACCACAAGTTGAAACATCTCACTTTTTAAAGAAATAACATGCTCTCAACATCCATCATGGATGCAATCAACAACTCCGTGCCCCCCCCCCCCCATTTCCCTCACCCCTCTTGTCCCATAACCTTTCTGAATACCCTTGATATCCGGATTCTGTCTGTGACAGAACCACAACAGAACTGCCCTGTTGCACCATAGCCCAACCCGACCTACACAATAGCATTCCGTCCCCTACCCCCAACCCGAGACCACACTGCCTTAGGAAACATTTCTACTTTACGCGTCACCCACTATTGTGGAAGGCGGTAGTATTGGCGTGGGTCACATTAGTAATCGCCATAAAACATCAGTCCAAATGAATTTTAAGAAACAAAACAGCAATTTAATTACAGTGAATTGAAAACAGATTTCCTGCGATTACTGAGTCAGTTCCAAACAGCGACCCCTACAACCCCGGCTGGACTGGCTCAGCTCGAGCCGGGCCATGTACTGATTGCAGCCCCGTTAAACTTGGTGTGTGGTCGCTTTGTTTTACTCGAACAAAAGATCTGCCCTTCCTCAATAGTAAATGAAGAATGATAAGCTGTTAACCGAAATAATGGTTCTTATCGTTCCAGACGCGCATGCGCTACCCATGCGCAACACCAACGTACCTGGCTTGTTGGTCATACACTAACGAATCTATTTGTAAAATCAAAACCTACACATACGTTTAAAATGTATTCACAAAATGTTGCGCCCTTCTAAGGATGCGATCAGTCTATTCATCTTACTATTTCAAAAAGTCCAAAATGCGGCTCATTGCAAGTGTCATATCGTTGTCACGGGCAGTGTGGTTTGTCACCTTGGCCAAATGATGGCCTTCGAACACATATTTCCACAATGCTCAGACTTTGTAAATGGATCAGGTTCAAAATAGATCAGAGAAGATAACATTCTGCATCAGCTGCAAGCTAATAATAGCTTAACGCCTCTATATGAGCATCTTCTTCATCCGCGGTAAATCATAAGTGACAGGACTTCAAAAGAAAGGTAGTTGAAGCATAGCGGGTGATGGGAGGGTGGGGGCGGGGGGTGGGGCAACTCAGTATGGGAGATGGGAAGAATGGGCATTGGTTGTCAATAAAGCGAGGGTGATGTAGGCGATGAGGTTGGTTGTCGAGGACTGTATGAGGAATCGAACAGGTTTACTGGTAGAGGATTGTGTGAGGAAGTGAAGAGGTCAGTGGTAGAGGATTGTATGAGGAAGTGAAGAGGTCAGTGGTGGAGGATTGTATGAGGAAGTGAAGAGGTTAGTGGTGGAGGATTGTGTGAGGAAGTGAAGAGGTTAGTGGTAGAGGATTGTGTGAGGAAGTGATGAGGTTAGTGGTGGAGGATTGTGTGAGGAAGTGAAGAGGTTAGGGGTAGAGGATTGTGTGAAAAGTGAAGAGGTTAGTGGTAGAGGATTGTGTGAGAAGTGAGGTTGAGGTAGAGGATTGTGTGGTGGTAGAGGATTGTGTGAGGAAGTGAAGAGGTTAGTGGTGGAGGATTGTGTGAGGAAGTGAAGAGGTTAGTGGTAGGAGGATTGTGTGAGGAAGTGAAGAGGTTAGTGGTAGAGGATTGTGTGAGGAAGTGAAGAGGTTAGTGGTAGAGGATTGTGTGAGGAAGTGATGAGGTCAGTGGTGGAGGATTGTGTGAGGAAGTGATGAGGTCAGTGGTGGGGGATTGTGTGAGGAAGTGATGAGGCCAGTGGTGGAGGATTGTGTGAGGAAGTGATGAGGTCAGTTCGGTGGCAGAGAAATATTGCCTGCTTCATTAGAGTAACTCAAAGTGGAACTATTTATTTATTTTCTCAAATTCACGAATTGTGTTAAATCGGTGGGATGAGTGACTGACTGTGAGGCAGATGACGGTAGAAGTCAATACCTACTGAAGACGTGCGAATGTGGCATTATCTGTGGCATTATCTGTGTGATTACTTTGTGAGATATGATGACGGTGGATATGCTAACGAGAGGCCTATATAACACGTGTACCCCATTGAAGTCGTCACGTGACATCAACCTCGCATGCTTTGTGTATGCTCATAAAAAGCCCCATGAGACATCAAAGCCCTGCTTCGTTAAGCCGGGCCGAAAAAAACCGATTCTGCAAACGCCAGTCATTTGCGTCCCTCCCATAACTTGGCGATCGGCGCTATCACCAACGCTTATCACATTCACTCGCCTTCCCGTTATCACTGTCACGTTGCCTTCACAACGGTTATATGTGCATAATAAAGGAAAATATATCTTTGAAAAAACATTATCGACACGCGAATTATTCTCTGGATCATAGACACCACAGTAAGCTAACCATCTCCCGACTCAAATAAACCACGACAAACAGTCATGCGCTCTTAACGCCTGTCAGCCCTAGCGACAATATCATATACTTCACGTAAGAAATCATCTACCCATTCGTGTAACACCAAAGCCACGGCCCAGTTCTCAGGCGATTATGAAATGAGGCCATTGTCAAAGCAACAAGGGAACAGTCATTGTCAAAGCAACAAGGGAACAGTCAGGTGTCAATTAAGGCGGGAAACTTAAGACGACCCACGTTTGGGCGGGCGCTCTTGAGCGAGTGAGACATCTTTAGCACAAAGGCAAACTTAGAACGCGTGGCAACAACTATCCCAGTGGTCTAAGGTTCTCGCGCTCCCAAATTCAACTAACCTTATAACAAAAGATTAAATATCATGCCTACAAGACAGGATAAACTCGTGTAGTTTGAAAACTTAAAGAGATATCAGTCTTCTTCTTGCTGTCTACTGGTACTGCCAGCCCCGAGGGATAGAGGAGACCTGGTACCGCTCAACGGTGTCACGAACCACAATACACCCTGCCAATTACAGCGTCCATAACATTAATGAAAACGCACCGGTTTAACTAGCCATAAATAGCTCGAGATAGTCTGACTAAGCCAACCGTTACGATCACATCTGGTAAGCAGCAGACACGATGCGTTAATGGAGAGGTGAGGTATCTGGCGTTTTAATGCGGGGCCTCTCGTTAGTGGAGAGGTGAGGTATCTGGCGTTTTAATGCGGGACCTCTCGTTAGTGGTGAGGTGAGGTATCTGGCGTTTTAATACGGGGCCTCTCGTTAGTGGAGAGGTGAGGTATCTGGCGTTTTAATGCGGGACCTCTCGTTAGTGGTGAGGTGAGGTGAGGTATCTGGCGTTTTAATGCGGGACCTCTCGTTAGTGGTGAGGTGAGGTATCTGGCGTTTTAATACGGGGCCTCTCGTTAGTGGAGAGGTGAGGTATCTGGCGTTTTAATGCGGAACCTCTCGTTAGTGGTGAGGTGAGGTGAGGTATCTGGCGTTTTAATACGGGGCCTCTCGTTAGTGGAGAGGTGAGGTATCTGGCGTTTTAACACGGTGCCTCTCGTTAGTGGTGAGGTGAGGTATCTAGCGTTTTAATGCGGGACCTCTCGTTAGTGGTGAGGTGAGGTATCTAGCGTTTTAATGCGGGACCTCTCGTTAGTGGTGAGGTGAGGTATCTGGCGTTTTAATGCGGGACCTCTCGTTAGTGGTGAGGTGAGGTATCTGGCGTTTTAATGCGGGACCTCTCGTTAGTGGTGAGGTGAGGTATCTAGCGTTTTAATGCGGGACCTCTCGTTAGTGGTGAGGTGAGGTATCTCGGCCTCTCGTACAAACCACTCCGCTTATTGGGCTGCATGCTTGGAAGTCTTAAAAGACGTACTTGAGGAAGGTGTGTCTGGGAGACAGCAGCAGTGATCTGTCTGATAAAACACTCTTGAGGTACTCGAGACGAGCAGGGGGTTACTTGGCGTAGGGCGCTGCCTTGGAGGTCAATACAATAAGTTGTAAATGTTGGGACGTTACGACGATGATGTAGGTTACAACGGTTATGATGACTTCATTTAATTGTTGCAGCTGCTGCTGATGATACTGACGATGTTGATGTTCATCACTGCTAATAAATTACTGATATGGTGATGATGGTGATATTGATGATAGTGATGACTATGATGATGAATACGGTGAAGATGATGATGATGATGATGATGATGATGATGATGATGATGATGATGATGATGATGGTTGCCATTGGGAGGAGACAAGTGAAAGCTCTTTCTTCCTTCACTGTCAATGATTGAAGAACACCTTTATCACATCTCATGCTTCTCTTGACAACGATTGTTGTCCCGTGGCGACATGTCATTGTCAAGTCTCGTGCTAAAAAGGGACGACTTCACACAACGATTGTTGTCCCGTGGCGACATGTCATTGTCAAGTCTCGTGCTAAAAAGGGACGACTTCACACAACGATTGTTGTCCCGTGGCGACATGTCATTGTCAAGTCTCGTGCTAAAAAGGGACGACTTCACACAACGATTGTTGTACCGTGGCGACATGTCATTGTCAAGTCTCGTGCTAAAAAGGGACGACTTCACACAACGATTGTTGTCCCGTGGCGACAACGTGCAGTAGCACTAACTCATCCTGTGACATGTCATTGTCAAGTCTCGTGCTAAAAAGGGACGACTTCATTCAGCTAGTCAGAAGATAAATGTAAAATGAAGGCAACTGTCGAGTGGTGGCGCGAATGCGAACCATCCATGGAGCATTATAACAGACTAGTTTGATGCGCAGCATATTGTGGGCGCGGCTAACTAGAGGTTGTTTGAGCATGTGGTTGGCGGCAGGCGGATGAGACGCAGACGAGACGCTGGTTGAACGCGGCTCAACCGACACGGAGACATCGCAACATTCGCGACCGAGGAAGAATAGAACAGGAGAAGCTAGGGTTCCTATATTACTTGTAAATAAATATCACAAACATTATATTGCATGGTTCCTTAACTAAATGCTGTGGCGTAGCGTCGACAGGGCAGGTCTATTTTAGGACTAAGGTATCTCACGTGTCCAGTGTTTTGGACACATGTCTGTTGACTGTTAGTTAGTCGACTCGATGCTAAGTGGTTCTATATCAATATAACAAGGGGTCAAGTTGAAAACGGGATGATGTACATTAGACTGCAGTCAAGCAAATATGGACGGAAGGTGGAGACCGTAGATCAAGTCTATAATATCTGGAGCGTCTCTCATTAGCGCTTCCAAACACTACAGGGAGTAGTTGATAATATTTACCAGAATACAAATATAGCTCCTTACAACATTTATCATTTCGACATGACAATGCAACGTGGTGGGTGATAGCAGTAACAGCGCCGATATGTAACTCAATAAGGAACAGCAGTATTTTACAATGAGGTACTGAGCACCACTGTGAAATAAGTCGGCCATAATGACATGAGATATGGCGTGTCTGGGAGGATAGGGCTAAGGACCTGGGGTGGGGCATCTTGTGCGTGGGTGATGTCCGTGTGACCGGGAGCATTCAAGAATATCTTGTTATAAAACAACATCAGAGGAGTTGACCATTATAGCTCATCGAAACAATCTAACGACTAGCTGTGACCATAACCTAGCCGTACTCATATTACCAAAGACACAAAGGCTCTGCCATTGCGCTGCTGTGTACACCATAAACTCAAAGCCGCGCTAAGAACAGAGGAGCTCTGTATCATCAGGGCTTTTATTTCCCATCACTGCACAAACTCACAAAACTTCACTCCGTGCCAGTAACATGGGTAAATCGCCATGAATTAGCTAATTAACAGTGTCTTAAATATTAATAAAAGCGAATCTTTATTAAGTGGTAACTTCGAAGATATTGCGTGTGCATGGGCGTAATGAAATGTATAACACTGAAACATCTAATCTCCGAAAAACCTCCCAGTTTACGCCGCTACAGCAGGGACCATGTCGCTTACTCTCGCTGATGTCAAACCGACACAAAGCATTTGGTTGCTAAGGAATTTTAATTGCGAACAAAAGAATATACGACGATTTATTGACGAGGTTTTGAACCATTTTAAATGCTTTGGCGCTCGTATGTAAGTACAATGTGCTGGTTTATAGCACACATACCACTTAGCACTTGGAAGTTTGACAAGGGACGTGTGGATATAAAGCATGGTCTCGACAAGCGCACCGCGCCACTGAGGAGGTATTTGCTAACCACATCAACGGACAGAATGATTGCAAAGCAAGCTCTTAAACAGAGCACCTTCCCCACCAGTCAATCCATGCCACCTCGCCAAAACCCTGCTTTCACATGTCTTTCCAGTTTAATGGTATCTTATAACAACTGCAGTGTCTTAGGTGTAATTACACTGCAACGCCTAAGCATCAGTCGCCACATGCGCTTCTCCGCTAAAACCAACCTACCTCGTTACAGTGAATAAATGTGTTACAAATATGTTACATAAATGCGTAATCGCATATTACGTAAATATTATATTTGTCATCAGAACCATTGCCCTGTCACTATTGTTCATTAAACAACAATAATTCCCGACTTATACCGCCATACAACAAATAGTACTTGTTTTATCTAAGACGCTCTCTCCATAATCAGCTGAAATCAACTCCCACGCATATATAACTGTTCGCATCTGAACTCGTTTTTGCAGCAGTTTTACACCAAGTTGAGAACGTTCAGACTCGCCAACTTCCAGTTTTTGGGCAATCAATCAACTTATTGTATTTTGTGGTAACCAAGGCTACACAATGCATTACTCCCCCACCCATAAGAGACTGACAGCATCGGAGCTGCTTCCCAGGTTGACCGCAATGTTTGCATGTTTTAGTTGAAGTTTTGTGCTCGTTAGAACTGGCCTTTCAGCAATTCGGTGTTGTTAAACAACACAAGACCAGGAACAAATGAGTTAAAAAACGAGGTTTGTACTCAAATAGTGACATCAGGAAAGCTGTTGAGTGTTGAATGGCAAATTGGGCAGAGTGGACTTGATAAAGCAAATGACACGATGCGACAAGGCGTCAATAATGGCACTGTCTGAAGCATCCATGCGAGAACAAGAAGTTTTGGAAGGAAGAACATGTAAGTGAGGCAGAATATAAACTGGTAATTGGCACTGTGTTATCTTCAAAAGACCCTTCAACTTGGTAAGTTCGGGGTTTGTCTGATGAATTGATAGCTGAGAGAAATCATGTGTGGTTGATATGGGTCATGTGTGGTTGATATAGGTATGTGTGGTTGATATGGGTCATGTGTGGTTGATATGGGTCATGTGTGGGACTAATATCTCCTATATAAGCATTTCGTGCACCGAGTGTGCACATAGGATAGAGCATGTCTTAGCTGACACCTGTGTGTAGCGGACACCTGCCTGTAGCGGACACCTTCATATGACGGACGCTCCTGTTTTACCTGTTACAAACATTGCTTCCCTCGATATAAACGATGACAGTTCGTGCATGGACACCTGCCTATAAAGGACATCCGGTGAGCATCCGTTATATACAATGTTTTCCTATATTAGTGACACTGTCCAATCATGATATATACAATGATCCACTTTCATCATGTCGACTTTAGATTGTTTGTTTACGATGTTCATTGACATTTTGACGGCTTAATAACATAAAATGTTTCCTTACGCCTGTGAGTTACATGTATGCATATAGCACACTACATGTGAAAGAAAACGTGTCAAAAACTGTTTATTATTTGCGTAACCTAGGCATGTGGTCCTGTGAATGTGTGTATGCGTTGTGTACTGAGTAAGCCAGTCCCGATGAAAGCGTCCACTCGTACTCGTACGACGTTCAATGTCATCTCGGGGCGTTCTATCCACCATGCTATTATCGCCCTTTGCCCTTTTAATTTCTAACAAAGTGAATAGTTACCTCCCTCTACACTTCAAGAGGTCACCTGTATGTAACGGACACCTGTATATAACGGACACCTTCCTACGTACGTATCACGTGTATTGCGGTATTTATACATGTAAGAAGCATATTAATGAGCCTGCTATAAGCAGGAGAGCCTCATCCCGGTATTGTAAGGGCCAGGTCGTGGGTTCAAAGACACACACACACACACATATAGAGAACACTGCATGGCCACTTCCGAGCTACCACAGCTGAAACATGGTGCAAAGTGAAACCCACATTCCTCCAAGACACCGCTGCCATGCGTTGTGCTTCAAACACTTCAAAGTAGATTTTTTATGAGTTTTTGGTTACACTTTGGTGTCTTTTGCAGAGATGAATCACATACAAAAGGCAAGTCAATAATGAAGGTGGTTTCTCTTCCTATCATGTATAGACAGCGTCTGTATTGATGTTGTTATAAGTTGGGATGAGGTGAAAGGTGTAAAGAGAGTGACTCTGTATGAAGAAAACATGGACTACTGTGAGTAGTAAGTCTCCATGGCTCGATACACAGACAAATAACACCAGTAATATCAGCGACCGCTCATGATTGATTTACTTCTGGGATTTTATGTGAAATACGACGATCAATGATCCCTGTTTTTTCCCTCTCTGCACTCTCTCTCTCTCTCTCTCGCTCTTCTAGAGTATCTCTCTCTCTCTCTCATCTCTCTCTCTCTCTCTCAGCTCTCTATCCCAAGCTCTCTCTCTCACTCTCTCTCTCTCTATCTCTTTTCTCCCCCCCGCCTCTCTCTCTCTCTCTCTCTCTCTCTCTCTCTCTCTCTCTCTCTCTCTCTCTCTCTCTCTCTCTCTCTCTCCCCCAGCTCTCTCTCTCTCCCTTAATGTTTTCACCTCTAGACATATTACATGACTACCTCCCGGAAATCCCATTCCGCATGCCAACATATCACGTACCCAGCCTCTCATCCGCGGAACACTGACGACGGGTTCACATACACGTGCTATAGCAGTAAACAATGAAATACGCCCCCGCTAGAGGGCGCGGTCATCGCCTCCACTCTCTCGTTCACTGACCACGTGGTTCTCATCATCTCCGCTTAACCAGGTGCGCAAACATTGTACAATCATCACAACGCGTCACGTGACACACGGCCAAGTGGATGTTATCCCCATCAGGCTTTTTGAAACATACCACACTTAGGCAATTGGCAACCATCCTCGTGTCAGGGGATGTACCACAAGTCCACCAATAAAGCCGATCTTGTACCACAAGAGGATGTATCAAGAAAGTGCATATAAACCTATCCAATACTTAATATCTTTATCTTAACAGCCTTTATCCGGCTTATCGCTAATCAGTTTGGCTTTTCGATGAGCTCAATGGCTCACCTAGAAACAACAGCAGCAGCAGCAGCAGCAGCGGTGATGGAACAGGCGATGAAGCGCGCTCATCGGGCTACCGATCTGGTTTTGGGAGCGGGAAGCTGGGAAGATGCGCTGGTTGTATGCGGAAGGGGGTCAAGGAATAAGAACTCGTTAAAAACCACTACAAAAAAACCAGTGCGAATGGGTGCGCAGCTTACGGCACGTGACACAGTCATTCGGAACTTTATATTTGAGTTCCGAGCGCAGAGTATGTCAACAATTAATCACATCACTTCTAATCCGGAATTGTGACGCTTTGCTTTGAGATTCAGGAAAGTGTGTTTCTAGAACTTGGCGCTATTCTCAAACTAAATTTAAATGTCATATGTCATGTTAAATGCCAGCTGTTAACACCACGCGGTGACTGTCAAAAGATGGGCAATCTATGCAGAGAAGAAAAAACCTCGCAAGACGCGATGGAGTAAAGCTCATAATTCATCGGGCATCTTCAAGAATAAGCACATTCTAAGAGCCGTGTCGGACAATACCAAGGAATACATTCTGTCACATTCACCGTTATATAACGCAAAGATAGTGATGTCACGGCCCAATCCATTGCGCTCGTTCCGCTGGGGTTCTGCAAACGACGTCTAGACTAAAGCACTCAAAATAGTTTTTGTCGACACCGCAGCTGACTTGTCTCCATGGTGTCACAGGGCAGAGAGCGGCAGAGAAGGCATTGATGCTGGGTGGACATGAAATGACTACGAATTCAACCAACGGCGTCACCCACGCCTAACATGACCCACACCTTACGTCACCCACGCCTTTCATCACCCCCGGCTTTCTTAACGCCACGCCCAACATCAGAGTTACGTCCCGTACAAATCGCCATTTCAACGTCAACCCATAGCTATAGAGACGTCACCCATAGCCATCGCCATAGAGACGTCCCCCATAGCCATCGTCATAGAGACGTCACCCGTATTCATCACCATAGAGACGTCACCCACACCCATTGCCACCCTCAATGTCATCTTCACCCGGGTTTCACCAACCAATTTAACTTGACTATGCATCCTTCAACCCTTCACTCATTTTAACGACATTCAGTCTCACTTACGGTTTACGGCATTCATGCTCATTTACGGTTTCAAACTTCGACGTCACAGAACGACATCCGAAGTAAATTAATACTTGACGATACCTGTCAATGCAGGCACTGATAGTCACTTCCACACACACCAACATATAACGTGTACCATCTCTATACAGTAACAAATGCAACCAATCTCGACCAACGCCAGCCAGTAATACGGACCCGTCACTACCAAACGCCATCCCTCCCGGCAAACACACGTCACCAATCTCTGCCAACATCAAACGTCACCAATTCTTAGGTAACTCTCCCCATCAACTATTCCCTTACAAATCCACCCACGTCACCCATCTCTACCAACACTCGATCTCACCCACGTCACCCATCTCTACCAACACCCGATCTCACCCACGTCACCCATCTCTACCAACACCCGATCTCACCCACGTCACCCATCTCTACCCACACCCGATCTGGCCCACGCTAACCGCCACCGGTATTATTTCACACTCGCCTTTATTTATAACAATCACCCCCATTTATAGCACACGACTCGCGTATAATCATGCAGCCGTCCTTCGCTGGCTCACACAGCACCGAGTAACTCGATGCTTTTCCCCATCACACTTATAACACCTGATTAATATCCCTAATCTGCAACACCTGGTGAACCTTCAGTGTAATCACGCGATGCACTGGATGCCCAGGAGAGAAAACGAGCATCGCTGCGTTTTAATCGGATTTATTTAACGAAGACCTAATGGTAAAATATCAAGAGTGTTTTTATAGCAACATGTACTGGAGTAAGGCCGAACGTGAGTTACAGCGACTGGGCGCACTGAAGCGCCATCTGTCATCAAAATTATAGCCTCGTTGTGGCGCGTTATGGTAAGCTCAATATTTGGATAATGATATTTTAATAAAACGAACGAAATTAACCTCATAATCTTCGAGAGAGGGTGACCATTATCATCAAATAATCTCATTGTAGCATTGTGGATCATATTCAAACCGAACACTGGTAAAATTATATAAATGACACCAAATTGGTCTGTTCCAAAAAGCGTAAGAAACAATTGCAATTGAGAACAATAAGCAAAATCTAACTTCCTATTTCATTTCCCAACGGATTCTTACAGCAGAAGAACTACCATACCAGTTAGTAAACATTCCTAAGTTTTACAATCGCCTCGGTTTTCCAATAACCTGTAACACATGCCATCTGCCTGGTTGCCATGGATATACCGTAGCCCCAAGCTGAGGGCGATCATAATAGCTATATCAGTCCACTGCGGCGCAAAGGAATTCTTCGTTTTTTCGTCAGCGATTTGGTTAAAAAAGCGAAATAACTTATAGGACTTGTAATAAAATGTTTACTTACCGACGTGTACAAAGCCTGTGTCTGCAGAACCGAGCTCCTCTTGAGTGGTTGCCATGGTAATCAGGCACCAGGGAATTATCAAAAGCTGCATTCGGGGAATAGAGATCGACATTGTTCAAGCTGCCTTCAACCAAGTCCCTTTACGAGTTGTATTTATTGTCTGTCTCCAATTTAAGTTGATGGATGTTGAAATAAGACTCCAGCAGACAGCAGTGGTTTGGCCTTTGCCGAAGTCCAGCGCAACAGGTAAGCTTCGCTTTACAGCACCGAGTTATCTATTGTTTTTATGACAGGCTGCTCTCTTTTCCGTTCCCTCTCACTCCCTCAAACTCTCGTTCAACTCTCACGCTTTCAGATGAAGTCCCGAGCGCTTGCTGCAGACAGCCTCCAGGCGAGTGGACACTAGTGAACAGAGCTGTGTGCTTATAAATGCCACACGCGCTTCACGACTTCCTCTCTTCCTTGCAGCTCCTCTCACTAATTCAGAACCCAAAAAATATCTAGTTTCTCTCGTTGGCCGGCGAGAAACCTGCCAAATAATAAGGACTCTGTCACGGCTTGGGTGTGAGGCAGATTGGGGAGCCTACTCTGCTTCAGGGAGATGAAGGTGGGATTTGGAAGGATGGAAGAGGCGTTATATAGTCCCAGGTGAAGCTCTTTATCATGAAACGGGTTCCCAGGGGGAGAGGTGTTTGGGCGTGTGGTAGTGCCGTGGTGGGGGTGGTGGTGGGGGGGGGGGGGGGGGGGGGGGGGGGGGGGGGGGGGGGTGGGTGTGTGTGTGGGGGGGGGGGGGGTGCGGTGTAGTGAGATCGAAGGCAGCTTGGTATTGAATGAATGAGTGAGGATTGGGGGTATGGGTTTGGGGGGGTGTAGGATGGGGGGTTTGGGGGGGGGGGGTGTTGGATGGGGGGTATGGAAGAGTTCCATGAATGGTGACATGAAAGTCGATAGGTTTAGGGGGTGTAGTGTTGCTGGGTGTCGGGGGGAGAGGGTCGGGGGATGGGGTTGTGGTAGGTGGAAGGGGGGGTGGGCTGTTAGGGTGGGGACGGAATGGATTCGCTGTGGATTTTTCGAAAAAGTTGCGACGTGGGTTGAACTATTTCAGGGAATCGGGTCCCGTTTGGGTTGGGTCGATGGGGAGGACCCACGAATGCCATGGGATGGTGACAGGGGAGAACTGTGCGACTCCTCGCCACTGGCTTGTGGATGAAGAGCTATACACCCAGTGAACCCTCTCTTGTTATAAGCAATGAAATGCCATCTGGTTTCAGAAATGGGGGGGGGGAAGCGGACATGGTGGGCGGTGATAGTTGGAATCCAGTGAGCATCAGCTGCAGTAGTGTCCTAATGTGGCAGCAGAGATTGTAATTATCACTTTCGCTGATCTCATGCAATTTAGATATGGCTTCGATTATGACTAGCTCCCGGGGGTGGGGGGGGGGCACTTAAGTGTATAGAGGTAGTATATATGTGCCGCGCGACGGCCAAGTGCCCCCCCACCCCGGGGACTAGCTGCTTAGGTGACTTGATTATAATCCTTTCACTTAGATAGGTACACCACGTCATCGACGCTAACACATAGTAAAGGGATCTTATATTAAAGTCATATGAATTTATTGATCGATTGCCTACATCCTTTGGAAATGAAATCGCTAAAGGTGAGTCTGGTCGGTGACCCTAGTTATTTTGAAAGCTCTTGTCAAATCTAGTCATTTATTTTCGACGGGATGAAATATGGAGAGTGATAGACGCTGGAGGTTGAGCGATTGCGTCAGTAAAAGATGGAACTGCGCATGCTCAGCTTCAAAGGTCCCGATGGGTACTTATTTGCATATTTTGTCAACCAAATTTCGGAGGTAGTTTTCTAGGCTCCGATATCAATGAATCGGAAACAATGATAATTGCATAAAATCACGCTAAAAGATGCATTTTTAAATCTGCACCAATTGACCACTTTCATTTAGTACCGTTTATACTAGATAGTAAAACTGGTTTGGTTCCAGATCAGCATTCACGAAACAAGGCCGCTTTGTCATGGTTGACCCTATCCAGTATGGGGAGAAGGGAGCATGTGTGAATTATCTCCGTATCGCTTGCACAGAATTAAATGGCGCATGTTTTTGGAAACCAATTGTTGTATGAGCCGCCGTTTTGTTTTACTTCGCGCAGAATTTAAACGCACACGTGGGCGTGTTTCAGCTTGCTGAAGCAGCATATGATGTGAATATAAGTGACGTAAAAGTGATGTAGTCCCGCTCTCCGTAAACTTACTAAAAAAAGACATTATACTCCCTTAACAAAAGAAAGCTTATGCGTGTCCTACTGGACCAAGCCTATTCATACTTGGAACATATCGCGCAGAATTGTCTGTGACGTCCGCCGTTTTTACTCCTCCATCAAGGCGCCATCTAAATATAAGCCTAACTTTGTCGTGTTCACGTAGCGTGTGTGATATCTCCAGTCAAATCAGCGCAGGACGGTGGCATACCCTTGTATAATTGTGGTACACTCCTGTATGATTGTGACACGTCCCTATATGATTGCAGTTCACCTTTGTATGATTGTGACACACCGCTGTATGGTTGTGGCACATACCTGCATACTTGTGACATATCCTGTGCATAATTGTGACAACCTGTGTATGATTGTGACATCCTATACATGATTGTGACAGCCTGTGCATGATTGTGATAGCCTGTGTATGATTCTGACACATCCTGTGCATGATTCTGACATCCTGTGCATAATTGTGACAGCCTGTGCATGATTGTGACAGCCTGTGCATGATTGTGACATCCTGTGCATGATTGTGACAACCTGTGCATGATTCTGACACATCCTGTGCATGATTCTGACAGCCTGTGCCTGATTCTGACAGCCTGTGCATGATTCTGACAGTCTGTGCATGATTGTGACAGCCTGTGCATGGGTCTGACAGCCTGTGCATGATTGTGACAGCCTATGCATGAATGTCAATGACTCTGTTCATCACTGAGACACAGCCATTGAATACGCATGGAAAATCCTGCTGCGTAGTGAACAGCAACTCAGCCAACGGACCCGAGTTTCCTCCAAACATATCCTCTTCAAACAAATGATTTTATGTGAGTAGCGATGTGTGACTAATCTAAAGCAGTAAGCGGAACAATGGGTGGGTTGTCACCCGAGATGTGGGTCAGTAGATGGTATAGCGTGGTGAGCGATAAACGAGAGACAATGGCAGCGTGGCCATGGCGGGGCTGGTACTTACGCCAATGGCGGTGTCATACTACAGCTGGACATGTGAGCCCTACTCATTAAGTGGAATTACAACTGATCTTTCAGTCACCGCTCAGTGGCTGTTTCGCGGTGAATAAACAATCGCATTCACATTTACATTGCGTCAAGTAGGCAGGTTTATTGCCGTCTCGGTTGCCTTGAGGTGGGCGATAATATAGTGATCGAGCATCGTGTAGAACTTGTCCACGCCAAACGCGTCTTGGCGCCTTGTTGCTATGAGTCATTATTACGTCTGTCGCATGGCGCCATATTTTCCCCATTGTATTTAGACTATTCTGTTCGATTTCGACCCACAATGTCAGCTAAAAGCGTATAAAATTTATCTGGGGTAATCATACGTTAAAGAGCCGATTCACGAAGCAATCTTTCATACATGGCGAGATTGGATCAAGCGTATAAATCTAAAAGCTAAGTTTCAATCGTATTGTTGACGACGCGTTTTCTATTCAACATTCTAGTTCCAATGCGTACATTAATTTACAGTATTTATGTCTTCCTGTTCCGGTGTGTCTGGTATTGTTTTTAAAAGGCATGAAACCGTCAAATTTTAAGAAAGCATTTTGGCGAATCCTTTGTTCATTGTGTATATAAGAAATCTAGTTATTGTAAGCCAGGGCTACATTCAGAACAATGGAAACTCGACAGCATCTGGAGGTAATAAATCTCAACATATCTCATATAAGCGTTCTGGTGAGAAGCGACTCATGAAACAAACGGAAGAAATCTTAAGCATGACAAAAATGCCTACTGCGATCTTCAAGTGCTTGACGAAAGCTGGTCTTCTATTCGTCGCAGTCGGTTCGATTGACTGACGTTAGAAACTGACACAAATCGTGGTTATAATTACAATTGACTCCCGCGTCATATGATATGGTCATAGGTTTCGTTCGTACGCCATTTAACGATGTAGTTTATGTTTCACACTCATGTTAGCGCAAGTGTTATGATTTCAAAGGTGGACGATATCTGTGGGTCATAAAGCATAGGTTTTTCGAGGCTTTTAGATTTGTTTCCTCTTTGAAGATTTTTCAATCAGATCCAGGCCCCCAATAAGTAATCGACACCCGCAAGAGGGACCTCATTCGTTGAAGGGCATCGCGGTGTATTGTGATCGGTATTGACCCCGTTTTCAAGGCCATGTATCTCTGGGTCGAACATGTGAAGTGAACAAGTGGCGTTTTGTTTCAACTGATAGATTTGGATCTCTTTTTCTGACTGGTGATTCTTTATAATTAGATGGATGGATTATGGGTGTTCTTTATAGAGGCAGTCACAAATTCTTAAACAGATGGTTTGATAACCGCACTTGTAACGTATGGATTCTAGAAGTTAAAGATGTGTGTTATCAAAATTATGCATGAACAAAAAAAATCATTGATCAATTCCTTACTACATTTGGTACAAACATCCGAATAATCCAATCCAATCGGCGAACCCGGCTACCTGTAGGACCTTTGGAAAGTCCAAATTCTTATTTCGGAAGGGACGTCAATAATTAACCAAGTAAAGCGAACGGTAAACGGTACAATACATCCTGGCGGAGTTTGAGCGATAATTCCAGAGGCTGTTTTCAATGCGCCATATCCATAGATTATCAATGACTTTGTGTTCCGATTAACATGAAATTATAAAATTTAATTTTAGCGGCTACTCAACACCGGAAGCAAAATAAAAATTGTCCCAAATCGATGATAAAAGCATCTTTTATAACCCATGTTTTCGGATTGTTGGTAGGTGCAATCAAGCAGTAACATACACCAGGAGTGGAAACAAAGACAAAGTCACAGCGCCGGATGTGACCGGAAACGCCTCGGTTGGCTAGTTCGAAGGCCGTCATTCGAAAGTCGACATCTTGCTGGCTGAACAACTGATTATTTTTACCGTTCAGCATCTTTGTCATTACATCATTTCCCGACGGATTCTTCCAATGAGATAATTACTTGTAAACTGTCTATCATCTCCGAATAATAATGTTCCAGACATGCAACAGACAGTATCGAGTATTTTGGTTGTTTGATATTGGCTTGTTTTCAAACATGGGAATCGTTGGGTGGTTTGTATGCGGACTTGAAATTTCTGCCTTATTTTGCCAGGGTATATATAAATATAGTGCACTGTACGGATTTTCTTCTGGAAATATCTGTCGTTGATAAAATAAGAATTGGCTTTTACTTAGTAGCGATAATAGGCTGTTTTGACGAAAATCCCCAGAAAAAGTGTAAATCAAAATATTTCAAATATTATTTGTTTCCAAAGATATATCTGACTAAATTCACGATTGAAAACCTCTGTGCAAGTAATAAAACACTGCCTAAATGTAATTTCCAACCCAGATGCCTGTTCCTTCTATGTTTACTTTACATTATAAACTGCAAGAACGGAAAGTGGTTTGAAGAGGCAGGTATGGGCGATAATTTAATGTTTGTTGATGTACCTGACAGTGTGTTATATATATATCCGCGATATATATTTGTGACCTGTCCGTGATATATATTTGTGAATTAAGTTTTTATGACCTGTCCATAGTTTTGTATATTTCATTGATAAAGCACTTCAGCTGCAGTGCACGTTGAGTACCTTTGACAGTTGTAAATATGTTTTCCGCTTTGTTTCAGATAGTTAAATGTAGAAAAAGGAAAAAAAGAAATATCAGTGCCATATTCTTGAAATAATTGTTTTCTTGAACAATTTACTTGTGTCTAAAATGTTGGCTTTAATGTTTGTTTGGGTTGTATGTATTTTTGGGTGAATAAATTCTTTTTTTCTGTGGCTTGATTGCTGTAAGACAAATCCACCTGATGCATATTGAAATGTGCCGCCCAATTAAATGCTTGTGAGACTATAGATAACTGATTAGTCCTTTGAGATAAAATAGGTTTCCATGTCATTTAAAAAAGATGATCATTGAAATAAGAGAACACAAAGTTCATAAATATATTTGTATATATATACAATGATTGTACACAAATATAGTATGTGCACTATCTGTACATCTCGGATTGTATTTAAGAGTTTTTCCTCAATCCCTTGAGGCACATGGTAGCATGCTTCTCATATTTATTGAAACGACTCTTCAATAGTTTTGCCATGGCATGCCCGCTTACTGCCAGAAACAATTTCCAAAAGAAACGATGATGGTGAAACAATTTTGTAGGAATTTGACCGCTCTCTGCGTTGGTTATAGTATTGTAATCAGCTCTGTCCGTATGATTATCACCCAGGATATTATCTAAATCGAGTTCAGAATCCTCCCAGTAAGTGATGTCGCTATCAGAAAATCTTTCCGGTGCATTTTCTTGTAAATCTCGTTAATTTTGTTGAGGTCTTCCGTCAATTACGCGATGTAAACAAATGAACTGAAACTCACCACTGTGCTAGCGCGACTACTCTAAGTATGTTTCACCTCAGTGGCCACCCGAAGGCCCTCGCGTATACGCCTGCAGACCCCCTGACGAGCGTAAAGTAAAACAAACGTTGCCAAGGAATACACCTTGTGCGCGATTGGCCACATTCACGGGGCGTTTCCATTCCAGGACTCCGTGGTGCAAATCATGACATCGAAAGAAGTTTTTTAGTAAATCTATAATTCGATCAGCTTTTTAGATGTGACGAGGCTTATTAAACTTGATGAATTACTCTATGGCTTTGCTTGATATAGACGGAATTTCGGAATTTTCTAAATAGGGTTTTTAGAGATTGCTTTATTGTGTTATAAGTGCATATTTCGACTTCCATGTGTCTTTCGTGGTCGGATATCATCTGGGAATATTGGCGGAGCACGAGGAATGAAGCGGCACATGTTCATTTATGAATACAATATATATTCTCACAAGTATTTGGGGATCGTCTCCACGAGGTGTGTAGAGATTGGTGCCATGCATTGTCTGCGACGTGTAGTAATGCACAAAACAGCCTATTGTGCTACAAATCGTTGGGAAAAAAAGACAAAAGAAGTCTTGTTTAGAACTTGTACAATTCTCGCATAAGTAACAACTCATAGCTCGTATTATTCCAGTTAAGCTAACGTTTAGCTAAATAGTATAATTGTTGGTAACATAAATTTACCAACAGCAAACGTCGAAAAAAAAAATACCGTGGTGTGCGTTCCAAGTAGTCACAGCGTGGTGTTGCAATCGCGTGGGAGTCGCTGAAAGGCGTTTCCCGTCAATTCGCATACTAACCGAGCAGAAAACAATATTTGTATAAGTCAGGACAGACACAATTCAGATAAAGAAAATCTCATTAGCGTAGGCGGTGTGGAAATGCGGGGCTATGATATGCGCTCGATGGAGTTTTGGGTGCGGCCAGAGATGGCATAAATATGCACGCTGTATGTTTTTTAATTGAAGGAAATTCACTCATTTCGAATCTAACCTCTGATATTAAAATATGTTTTTAAGAGCTCAATCCAGCTAATATTACTCGCCCAAATGTTTCTGTGCCTTACAGTTTGATATACATAGTAACCATGAGAGTTTGTAGCCAAGCCACTGGCCTTTATTCTCTAGCTGGCTGGGATTTTCGGAAGGAAGCGAGTCTAAAATGTGACTTCGGAAAGAAAAGTCACACAGGTTTTTACCGCAGCACATCAAAGTCTCTTTAGTTATTTTTTTAAAAAAAGAATGCTCTAATTTATCAATTATCTTTCTGTGAATAACTGATCAGATGACAACACTTACTGGTGCAAGGTCACTGTCACAAACTGCAAATATACTCCCTTCTAGGATTAGTTCTGGTTCCCAGAAACGGAAGAAATGAAAAAGATTCTCGCGCATGCGCGAGTATGTCGAGGAATCAGTGAAAGGAATAGAATCACTTTGCTTGATCAACTCTTTTGTCAAATAAAAAAGAAATAATGCTGCGAAAATCTCAGTCGGGCATCGTCACCGGAAGTAAATAATGTTCCACTGGACCCCAACAAGAGCGCCACTTTTGACGCCAAAGCGTTATCCGGGATCCGACGCGCCTCGTTCTGATCTGTTCATAATCATCTGATTATGACGTCATCATGATACTGGTATCATAACCGATGTTAGTTAGTATGACTGTAGATATCACAGTTGTCAAATACTAAGCGGATTGTTGTAGAGGTGTAGCGAGTGGCGAGCGTATCCTGCTATCTCTCTTCATGGGCGTTAAGTGTTCCCATGACTCGACCAGCAGTAGTGCCTGTTCGTTTACGGTATATATAGTGCCTGTTCGTTTACGGTATATATAGTGCCTGTTCGTTTACGGTATATATAGTGCCTGTTCATTTACGGTATGTATAGTGCCTGTTCGTTTACGGTATAGTGCCTGTTTACGGTATAGTGCCTGTTCGTTTACGGTATAGTGCCTGTTCGTTTACGGTATAGTGCCTGTTCGTTTACGGTATAGTGCCTGTTCGTTTACGGTATATATAGTGCCTGTTCGTTTACGGTATATATAGTGCCTGTTTGTTTACGGTATATATAGTGCCTGTTCGTTTACGGTATATATAGTGCCTGTTCGTTTACGGTATATAGTGCCTGTTCGTACGGTGCCTGTTCGTTTACGGTATATATAGTGCCTGTTCGTTTAGTATAGTGCCTGTTCGTTTACGGTAT
Source organism: Urechis unicinctus (assembly GCA_034190875.2). Taxonomy (NCBI): domain Eukaryota; kingdom Metazoa; phylum Annelida; class Polychaeta; order Xenopneusta; family Urechidae; genus Urechis; species Urechis unicinctus. The sequence continues at coordinate 32,311,565 of CM067355.1, forward strand.
ATATAGTGCCTGTTCGTTTACGGTATATATAGTGCCTGTTCGTTTACGGTTTATATATAGTGCCTGTTCGTTTTACGGTATATATATAGTGCCTGTTCGTTTACGTATATATAGTGCCTGTTCGTTTACGGTATATAGTGCCTGTTCGTTTACGGTATATATATAGTGCCTGTTCGTTTACGGTATATATAGTGCCTGTTCGTTTCGTTTACGGTTTATATATAGTGCCTGTTCGTTTACGGTATATATAATGCCTGTGCCTGTTCGTTTACGGTATAGTGCCTGTTCGTTTACGGTATATATAGTGCCTGTTCGTTTACGGTATATATAGTGCCTGTTCGTTTACGGTATATATAGTGCCTGTTCGTTTACGGTATATATAGTGCCTGTTCGTTTACGGTATATATATAGTGCCTGTTCGTTTACGGTATATATAGTGCCTGTTCGTTTACGGTATATATAGTGCCTGTTCGTTTACGGTATAGTGCCTGTTCGTTTACGGTATAGTGCCTGTTCGTTTACGGTATATATAGTGCCTGTTCGTTTACGGTATATATAGTGCCTGTTCGTTTACGGTATATAGTGCCTGTTCGTTTACGGTATAGTGCCTGTTCGTTTACGGTATAGTGCCTGTTCGTTTACGGTATAGTGCCTGTTCGTTTACGGTATATATAGTGCCTGTTCGTTTACGGTATATAGTGCCTGTTCGTTTACGGTATATATAGTGCCTGTTCGTTTACGGTATATATAGTGCCTGTTCGTTTACGGTATATATAGTGCCTGTTCGTTTACGGTATATATAGTGCCTGTTCGTTTACGGTATATATAGTGCCTGTTCGTTTACGGTATAGTGCCTGTTCGTTTACGGTATATATAGTGCCTGTTCGTTTACGGTATAGTGCCTGTTCGTTTACGGTATATAGTGCCTGTTCGTTTACGGTATATATAGTGCCTGTTCGTTTACGGTATATATAGTGCCTGTTCGTTTACGGTATATATAGTGCCTGTTCGTTTACGGTATATATAGTGCCTGTTCGTTTACGGTATAGTGCCTGTTCGTTTACGGTATATATAGTGCCTGTTCGTTTACGGTATATATAGTGCCTGTTCGTTTACGGTATATATAGTGCCTGTTCGTTT
>CM067355.1:32318996-32403996 GCA_034190875.2 Urechis unicinctus
TTCGTTTACGGTATATATAGTGCCTGTTCGTTTACGGTATAGTAGTGCCTGTTCGTTTTTACGGTACGGTATATATAGTGCCTGTTCGTTTACGGTATAGTAGTGCCTGTTCGTTTACGGTATATATAATGCCGGTATGTATAGTGCCTGTTCGTTTACGGTATAGTGCCTGTTCGTTTACGGTATATATAGTGCCTGTTCGTTTACGGTATATATAGTGCCTGTTCGTTTACGGTATATATAGTGCCTGTTCGTTTACGGTATATATAGTGCCTGTTCGTTTACGGTATATATAGTGCCTGTTCGTTTACGGTATATATAATGCCGGTATGTATAGTGCCTGTTCGTTTACGGTATATATAGTGCCTGTTCGTTTACGGTATATATAGTGCCTGTTCGTTTACGGTATATAGTGCCTGTTCGTTTACGGTATAGTGCCTGTTCGTTTACGGTATATATAGTGCCTGTTCGTTTACGGTATATATAGTGCCTGTTCGTTTATATATAGTGCCTGTTCGTGTTCGTTTATATATAGTGCCTGTTCGTTTATATAGCCGTTCGTTTACGGTATATATAGTGCCTGTTCGTTTACGGTATATATAGTGCCTGTTCGTTTACGGTATATATAGTGCCTGTTCGTTTACGGTATATATAGTGCCTGTTCGTTTACGGTATATATAGTGCCTGTTCGTTTACGGTATATATAGTGCCTGTTCGTTTACGGTATATAGCCTGTTCCTGTTCGTTTACGGTATATATAGTGCGTTTACGGTATATATAGTGCCTGTGTTCGTTTACGTTACGGTATACGGTATATATAGTGCCTGTTCGTTTACGGTATATAGTGCCTGTTCGTTTACGTGCCTGTTCGTTTACGGTATATATAGTGCCTGTTCGTTTACGGTATATATAGTGCCTGTTCGTTTACGGTATATATAGTGCCTGTTCGTTTACGGTATAGTGCCTGTTCGTTTACGGTATATATAGTGCCTGTTCGTTTACGGTATATATAGTGCCTGTTCGTTTACGGTATAGTAGTGTTCGTTTACGTTTACGGTATATTTACGGTATATAGTGCTGTTCGTTTACGGTATATAGTGCCTGTTCGTTTACGGTATATATAGTGCCTGTTCGTTTACGGTATATATAGTGCCTGTTCGTTTACGGTATATATAGTGCCTGTTCGTTTACGGTATATATAGTGCCTGTTCGTTTACGGTATATATAGTGCCGGTATATATAGTGCCTGTTCGTTTACGGTATATAGTGCCTGTTCGTTTACGGTATATAGTGCCTGTTCGTTTACGGTATATATAGTGCTGTTCGTTTACGGTATATATAGTGCCTGTTCGTTTACGGTATATATAGTGCCTGTTCGTTTACGGTATATATAGTGCCTGTTCGTTTACGGTATATATATAGTGCCTGTTCGTTTACGGTATATATAGTGCCTGTTCGTTTACGGTATATATGCCTGTTCGTTTACGGTATATATAGTGCCTGTTCGTTTACGGTTAGTGCCTGTTACACGGTATAGTGCCTGTTCGTTTACGTTATATATAGTGCCTGTTCGTTTACGGTATATATAGTGCCTGTTCGTTACACGTTTACGGTATATAGTGCCGTTTACATACATACCCTCATAGTGGTGAATCAGGTTTATAATTAAGAAATGGTCGTGGAGATAAACAAACAAAACGCAACAACCGTCAGATACAGCACGCTCATTCAGATAGATAATAGTCATTTTGACTGGAAAGTCAAAAATTGTCAGATACATTTTAAGCACAGATAAACAACCTTATAAAACATCCGTGTACTCAGTTCTCCGATAGATTGTTATCTTATAAGAGGAGCGTGAATTGCGTTATGATTCACGGGTTGTCCGTAGTAATACATTATGATTCTGAGCAAGTGACACCGAAGACATCAGGTTGGATCAAATGAGCATGCTCAATTATAAGACACGCGAAATAGACATTATTAATTACACTGCTATAAGGGACTTGAGAAAGTTTGGCACAAAATTTCACACATTTATGTGACACGTCAGTATTTATGTGAGTTTGATATGACAGGCACAGGGAATCGTTTTGACATTCCCCACCGGCGTCCTATCAAATATCTATATGGAACAAAAATACGATCATGGTTTCAAACCAATCGTCTATTACAAACAGCAGGAAGATAGATACAACCATATCACGAGACTGAAGAGCAGAAGAAAGCTGTTTTAGAATTCACTGGATGGACCACCCAAAACCCCATTTTCTCATTTTGTAATGATCATGGCTTGGAGACCACTCCTTCAATATTATATGATTGGAAATCAATTAATTATTTGTTTTGACAATTCATCTGTTTTGCTTGGGATTCTTTAACAAAATAAACTCATCAACTCACAAATGATGAGAAGTCTTAAAAACAGTCAACCCATCGAAGAGTTGCATTCTGAGTTTGACAACACCCAGTATTTCTCTCACAAGAAGCACAGACCGGATAACATACAAATTTCAATATGTGAAAATTCCACAAATCACAGATTTCATGATGAAATTGACGGTAATGTTGGATACAAAATACATGCCTTTAAACAACATATTTGTATGGACAATATAAAAACCAAATCAGGCAAGAGTTTATTATACGGATAAAAACAATGAACGCAGTCGTTAACACAGACCAGTGTGTCTCGTCAGAAGACCATTGAAAAAGTACATGACAAAATTAGATGTTAGTAAAATTGGCATAAACAAACCGCTAAATAATGAGGCAAGAAAACAACACGATAACCAAACATAAATGCATCGAGACATATATATCAACGAATACAAAAACAGAGACTTTGAGAGGAAGTAGATTTCTGATGAGACACTTGCTAGACAACATGGCTGCTCTCGTTCGGATCACATTTCCTACAGCACACATGTAAGCTGTGGTTATATAAAGAGCAATTTAGTTCAGACACAGATCAACTATAAAATACAATCAATCACCGTCATAATGCAGACATTTAAGTTGACCATATCCTACAATTCACAATAGTGACTGATAACAGTAATATCCTGACTGAAGGAGAAATAATTTAATACAGACAAAATAATTCCTGGACAGTTACAAACCTGGTGAGGGAGAGTTTTGGGATACTGTCTTGGCGGGAGCACTTTCGTCCAGGACTGTTCGGTCTATTGGGATGGGCCTTATGACTGGCCTATACACAGGAAACACACAATACTTACTGACAAAGAGTAGCCATATATATTCTCTTCCCTTACATACAGTTAATAGACAATAGAGAAGCATGAACTGCCATACTGATAGAAAATTTAATCTAAAGATACCCTCTAAGTGCACAGCAAGATACAGGTTTTCCTAAAAATAAATCATTACAAATTCTGTACACAAGTTGTAAGATTTTGCAAAGCATGTATTTATTAATTAATACAATACCTTTTTACTTATCACACGCTCTATATCTTCCAATGGGGCAAATATTGCACAGTTTGGGGGCGAGGTGAAGTAGCGTTTTCCCTGGTGAGTTCCGTCATGACTGCCAACTGCATCATAACGTTTGTATGTATTTAAATATCATAACGCAAATACCACCTTGTCATTCATTTGCAATTTGACAACATCAATAATATTCAGAAGAATGTCAAATATCACTTGTACAATAGCAACGACCATGGTTCAGACAAAAACACCGTGGTAGTATTTGGATGCTGCTAATCAAACCAGAAATGCTAAATATTCATTGGTGTCATTACAAGTTGTTGATATTTATAGAAGGCAGAAAGTTTGACAGCTTAATATGGTTTATAGGAGTGTCTGTGAAAAGTCAGCTTGTAGCTGGTATAAATATAAAATGGTACACAACATTAATATCAAAATGAAATTCTTGCTTAAAGAAGACAAACTCTTTGTCTTTGGGGTGGACCGTTATAGTCCTTCCATCGAGATCAAAGATAGCAATATTATACATAAGGATGTTAAAACACGCACCTGGATTGTCAAAAACCACACCCACACAGATAGAATAGGGCTGTGATTGGTTGAAATTGTCTACATGACCCAGATACTTGACTATGCCAGGCTCCCCATCAATGATGACTCCATCCTCTAAGTCCAGCATCACTCGAGCACTGGAACATTCATCAACATAATATTGCTGCAACACGGTAACTTTTCATTGAATATGGAAATAACTTGATGATATGCATAGATGTGTCATCATGTGTCAGGTATGAATATAAAGAAGATGTGTGGCTTATTTGTTCAATCATGGGGATATTTCCAGGCATACAGATGAGACAATGATCTGTATTAGCAATCATTGTTTGATAGAAACACACACATGTAAGGCTACCACAGGTTCCATTTACAGACTCACATGGATAAAACTATTGCATGCTCAATCATTTAAATCGCTATCCCTTCCATTGTGACCCGTCTTTGTAAATCTCTCTATTTTGACCCTCCCCATCAGAATTTCTCTATTCTGACCCTCCCCATCAGAATTTCTCTATGCTGACCCTCCCCATCAGAATTTCTCTATGCTGACCCCATTGAGTGCCAAATTGATAACAAACCCACCCTTCATCATAACGTACCCTCTCAGTCATCAGTCGATGGAGTAACCCCCCTACAGCTTATATTAATTATAAACTCCAGTTTCACAGATCCACAAGTGACCTACATGTCACCTGCCACTTCCCCCCCCCCTCTCCTCATACATACCCCATATTCCAGAGCCACATGACCTTCCTTCCCAGGCAACGCCTGATAGCCCCAACCCTCACAGACCTGGCTACCGCATGTCCCATTAGAATTGGGATGGCGTGCCTTAGGCATTAAGGGAAGCAACTTATATAAAAAAATCAGTTCTCTCCTGGCCCCCGAGCTCAACACACCTATCTCTTAAATTTAGGCTAAGTAACATCAAAAATTCGGAAGTTCAAAATAGTTAAATAAAGTTCAGGTTGTTATAAACCCTACACCTGGAGTTCGATTCTTTACTTATAACAAGTGCGTATCGTGTGCATCTCAACACCACAGATCACGTTACGACAACCCTCCCCATCCGAATCTCTCTATTTTGACCCTCCCCATCCGAATCTCTCTATTTTGACCCTCCACATCAGAATCTCTCTATGCTGACCCTCCCCTATCCATACCCCAGCATCTAACGAGTCCGTCATAGCACCTTAGAAGAGTCTGGTCGCAACTGAAGCCGATACGATGAGAGTGTACAGTGGACACTGGGGCGTTAGCTCGCTCACAGGCGCGGCAGCCACAGCCCTCGAGTGGAGGAAGGATAAGAGTCTGACTGCGACATAAACCACTGTAACACAAACAATCACAGCAACCTGAATAATTCAACATCATATATTGACAGAGATGTATGGAAGAAGTCACAAATTTATGAAATCATCGGCAGTCAATCTGGTCAGGCAGACAGAGCAGCTAGAGTCACTTAGGCCATGTGTTTAAACAACAATATGTTTGGTAAATAAAGTTGTCTTAAATGAGAGGGGAGCGGGAAGAGACGTTTATATTACGGCGATTATGTTCAAAAGATTACTCAACATCAGATACCAATATGGCTAGCAGAGATGAGAGTGGAGGCAGAACGTACCTTTTAGTTCTTGGATTACCATCACTGTTGCTGCGAGAGAGCTTATTCCACATAGTGGATGGGTGTCCATGGCAACTGATTGTTGGGGGTGGTGTTTTCTTGATCTCTCCTTGACAACTGCATAATGCCCTGGATGGAAGCACTTCATTCTCCTCATGATAAACTACCAAGGCTGGCTCCTTTACCTTAAGGACAAATGGGTTTGAATTTAAGGAAGGACAAAAACGAAAAGTAGAGAAACTTGTTAGCAACGGGTCTCAAAACTTAGGTGGTATGATAAACAGACAACATCACTCTGAGAAGTGACAAGTGAAGCGTGGATGAGGCTCCCTCCATCACCTGTCCTAACTCACCACAACCAACACAGGGCACCAGGTCCCTGCTCCATCACCTGTCCTGACTAATCACAACCAACACAGGGCACCAGGTCCCTGCTCCATCACCTGTCCTAACTCACCACAACCAACACATGGCACCAGGTCCCTGCTCCATCACCTGTCCTAACTCACCACAACCAACACAGGGCACCAGGTCCCTGCTCCATCACCTGTCCTAACTCACCACAACCAACACATGGCACCAGGTCCCTGCCCCATCACCTGTCCTAACTCACCACAGCCAACACAGGGCACCAGGTCCCTGCTCCATCAACTGTCCTTACTCACCTCAACCAACACAGGGCACCAGGTCCCTGCTCTATCACCTGTCCTAACTCACCACAACCAACACAGGGCACCAGGTCCCTGCTCCATCAACTGTCCTAACTCACCACAACCAACACAGGGCACCAGGTCCCTGCTCCATCACCTGTCCTATCTCACCACAACCAGCCACTTACAGAGACAGCTTGGAGTTTGACTTTCAGGGCCTCAATTTCTTTGTGAGCAGCTTCAAGTTCAGCAGTCAGCTTGGTCTTGGTTAGCTGGAACTCTTCATTTTCCAGTGAGCATTGAACTTCTGAGGAGACAAGTGTGCTTCGAGGACTGTCACAAACATACACAGGCTCAAATAACACACCTCAGACGAGTGCTGTCACAGACACACACAGGCTCAAATAACACACCTCAGACGAGAGCTGTCACAAACACACACAGGCTCAAAAACACACCTCAGACGAGTGCTGTCATAAACACACACAGGCTCAAATAACACACCTCAGACGAGTGTTGTCACAAACACACACAGGCTCAAATAACACCTCAGACGAGTGTTTTCACAAACACACAGAGGCTCAAATAACACCTCAGACGAGTGTTGTCGCAAACACACACAGGCTCAAATAACACACCTCAATCAAGTGCTGTCACAGACATGTCATAAACAGGTCATAACCGGGTCATAACCAAGCCTTAACATGAAGTGTTTAGAATGTTGAGCTATATACCTCGCTTGGTGAATGGAGCATTATATTAACGGACTGACCTGACTTTTGGTATGTTGGTCAGAGGCTCGTTAGTGATCTCTGGCAGGGAGTTCTTGCGATCAAGGCATGTTCCAGAGGCGCCACCACTCTTGTCGTTGGTTTCTCCCTCAGCCTCTGAATGAACCTCTGCCACAATCACACACTGCTGACCTTCAGTGACCTCTGATTCAAGATGGCCGCCATCACCACTACCACCAAGGTCATACTCATGATTCATGTGACCAAGATTGCTGCCACCATGGATCATGTGATCAATATCAGGACCACAATTGGTGAAGGGCCGGTCTGCTGTATTGCACTGGTACTTCTTGCTGGGAGTGAACGCGGAGGTTCGATGCAGACGAGGGGAGCGTTGACGTTTGTCTAGCTTGGGGGAAATACTAAGAAGGCTGGAGGATTGGCTGCTGCAGCGGGAACAGGTGGGGCTGCACTTACCCTGGACACACCAACACAGTACCGTCACACAATATGGGCTAGAACTAATCGACTCGTTTGTTGAGGCTTTACTGCATTATTACGTTGTCCCGATATGAACATTTGGTCATTCCTGTCAGGATGAGTTATTTGTGGAGATGCAGGAAGCAGTGGATTGAGAAGAGAAACCGTGGAGTAGGGTTCCGGCTCGGCGTAGGACTGGAGTGGGGTTACTCACCGTGGAGTAGGGTGCCGGCTCGCCATAGGACTGGAGTGGGATTACTCACCGTGGAGTAGGTGCCGGCTCAGCGTAGGACTGGAGTGGGGTTATTCACCATGGAGTAGGGTGCCGGCTTGGCGTAGGACTGGAGTGGGGTTATTCATCGTGGAGTAGGGTGCCGGCTCGGCATAGGACTGGAGTGAGATTACTCACCGTGGAGTAGGTGCCGGCTCGGCATAGGACTGAAGTGGGGGTACTCACCGTGGAGTAGGGTGCCGGCTCGGTATAGGACTGGAGTGGGGTTACTCACCGTGGAGTAGGGTTCCGGCTCGGCATAGAACTGAAGTGGGGTCACTCACCGTGGAGTAGGGTGCCGGCTCGGCATAGGATTGGAGTGACTGTGGAGTAGGGCTGCTGGAGTGACTCCTGCTACGCAGGCTCACCAGATGGTTGGATGATCGACGTAGCACTTGATTCTCATTCTTTACTCGAGTCAACTTCCGCTCCAAACTGAAACCAAAAGGGATCAGCATTCAATGCACTACCTGGGTCAGTAGCAACAGAAGGGATCATGGTAGAGTCTGGTGTCAGTGGCAACAGATGGGAACGAGGTAGAGTCTGGTGTCAGTAGCAACAGAAGGGATCATGGTAGAGTCTGGTGTCAGTGGCAACAGAAGGGAACGAGGTAGAGTCTGGTGTCAGTGGCAACAGAAGGGATCGTGGTAGAGTCTGGTGTCAGTGGCAACAGAAGGGATCATGGTAGAGTCTGGTGTCAGTGGCAACAGATGGGAACGAGGTAGAGTCTGGTGTCAGTGGCAACAGAAGGGATCATGGTAGAGTCTGGTGTCAGTGGCAACAGAAGGGATCGTGGCCATCAGAAGGGATCGTGGCCATCACAATAGCCATGTGTCATCACAACAGCCATGTGCCATCACAACAGCCATGTGTCATCACAACAGCCATGTGTCATCACAACAGCCATATTTGTGACTTCCGGACACAGTCCACTATCAGTACATGCCCTCTATAATCAGATGCTCTTTATGATGACTTTACTGTATAAATACACCCCATTTAGCTTAGACAGACCTGTATGTCAAAGGGAGGCTGGAACATATGAGTTAGAGAAGCCCTTCAGCCCTCTGCTGCATGCATCCGGGTATCCTAGTAAGTGAAGTGCTGTATCAAATAGTTCAACATGTCTGTTTTATCTTCACTTCACACCAGACCGACTGGACTGAATAGTGTATCAGATCGACTGGACTGAATAGTGTATCAGACCGACTGGACTGAATAATGTATCAGATCGACTGGACTGAATAGTGTATCAGACCGACTGGACTGAATAATGTATCAGATCGACTGGACTGAATAGTGTATCAGATCGACTGGACTTGATTAGATATCAGATCAACCGAATTTACTTATGTATCAGATAAAATGAACTTGGTTATTAAGCAGATCAACTGGACTGTAAAATAGCTTATCAGGACCAAATGACACAACATCAGCAGGATAATGGAGTATTTTTTCCATGATGACAAATCATTCAAAACCCTACCACCACAGAGAAACAGCCTCATTCATACATGGTCAACAAGGATCAAAGGGAGATAGGTGAGGGCGAATGTAGCGCCCCTCTCTCAAAACACTGCCCCCCCCCCCCCCCCCAACACGGGGAGAAGTCGGCACCATCTACCATTCATTCACCATCTCCATTAGACCGAAGCCTTCTAGTCAAGCCAAGCGGGGAGAAAAGGTGCCCATTAAGACGCTACCATATGCACCCCCCCCCCCCCCCCCCCCCCCCAACCCACATACACTCACACGGCTTCATTCAGAATGGCCGCCCATCCCCGAGTTTCCGCGCACAAAACATGTCATCCTACGGAAGGCCGCGCTATGTATGGAATAGGAGTCCCCTTGACTCAGGCACAATAACATTTAACAATTACACACTCTCCTTAACAACGAGCGATGAGAGACGCAGGGTAGACGCTGCCGTGTGTGGCGGGGTCATTGGGTGCGTTCTCAAATTAATTACATTCTGTCGTATAGAATTTGGCAAACTGGAGGACGATTATTGAGGGAGGGGTCGGTAGGAAGTGAATGCGCTTAAAGTCGTTTGTTCCAATCGAGAGGGACCATTATAGTGGATAGTGAAGGGGGCTAAACCACTTCATCAGTTACTCGATGTAACCTTTGAAAGGTGAGCTTTTAACGGGTTCGGCTAGAGGAAGGGGTCATTCATTATGAAGAGGAGGAGGATATACCCCAAACTCTAACAGCGTTTGTCGAATCCACTCGTGAATGGCCATTTTCTACTTGACTTAACACGCAGAGGAATCAATTGTGCTTTGAAAGATCGTATCATCCTGTGCATTGAGCTATTCTCATGGGGTAGCGAGTCTGATGCACTGGGAAATACGCACATGGAGTCGCTGAACAAAATCTGACAGCCTACTAAGGGTAAAAAGGTTAATGGCGATGTTCCCGTGTCTTATATAGAGTATGGCAAATTGTCATTTAGTGAAAAAAAGAAATCAATACGAGAAAAAAAGAAAGAGAGGAAGAGATCTGATGAAATAGAGAAAGAGTAGATAGAGATAAGATACTATATGGGGAGAGGAGGGAGAGATAAGAAAGTGAGGGATGAAGTGGAAGAGAGAGAAAGTGACAGGGAATGAGTGGAGGAAGTGTGGGAGGAAGAGGAAGAGAGAGAAGGTGACGAGGAATGAGTGGAGGAAGTGTGGGAGGAAGTGGAAGAGAGAGAAGGTGACGAGGAATGAGTGTAGGAAGTGAGGGAGGAAGTGGAAGAGAGAGAGAGGTGACGAGGAATGAGTGAAGGAAGTGTGGGAGGAAGTGGAAGAGAGAGAGAAGGTGACGAGAAATGAGTGGAGGAAGTGTGGGAGGAAGTGGAAGAGAGAGAATGTGACGAGGGATGAGTGTAGGAAGTGTGGGAGGAAGTGGAAATTGAGGAAGTGTGGGAGGAAGTGGAAGAGAGAGAGAAGACGAGGAATGAGTGGAGGAAGTGTGGGAGGAAGGAAGTGTGGGAGGAAGTGAAGAGAGAGAGAAGGTGAGGGAAGTGAAGAGAGAGAGAAGGTGACGAGGAATGAGTGGAGGAAGTGTGGGAGGAAGTGGAAGAGAGAGAAGACGACGAAGAATGAGTGTAGAAAGTGTGGGAGGAAGTGGAAGAGAGAGAGAAGGTGACGAGGAATGAGTGTAGGAAGTGTGGGAGGAAGTGGAAGAGAGAGAGAAGGTGAAGAGGAATGAGTGTAGGAAGTGAGGGAGGAAGTGGAAGAGAGAGAGAAGGTGACGAGGAATGAGTGTAGGAAGTGTGGGAGGAAGTGGAAGTGGAAGAGAGAGAGAGAAGGTGAAGAGGAATGAGTGGAGGAAGTGTGGGAGGAAGTGGAAGAGAGAGAGAAGGTGACGAGGAATGAGTGTAGGAAGTGAGGGAGGAAGTGGAAGAAGAGAGAGAAGGTGACGAGGAATGAGTGGAGGAAGTGAGGGAGGAAGTGGAAGAGAGAGAGAAGGTGACGAGGAATGAGTGGAGGAAGTGTGGGAGGAAGTGGAAGAGAGAGAAGGTGACGAGGAATGAGTGGAGGAAGTGAGGGAGGAAGTGGAAGAGAGAGAGAAGGTGACGAGGAATGAGTGTAGGAAGTGAGGGAGGAAGTGGAAGTGAGAGAGATGGTGACGAGGAATGAGTGGAGGAAGTGTGGGAGGAAGTGGAAGAGAGAGAAGGTGACGAGGAATGAGTGTAGGAAGTGAGGGAGGAAGTGGAAGAGAGAGAGAAGGTGACGAGGAATGAGTGTAGGAAGTGAGGGAGGAAGTGGAAGAGAGAGAGATGGTGACGAGGAATGAGTGGAGGAAGTGTGGGAGGAAGTGGAAGAGAGAGAAGGTGACGAGGAATGAGTGTAGGAAGTGAGGGAGGAAGTGGAAGAGAGAGAAGGTGATGAGGAACAAAAAGAATCTTCTCTGACAAATACACACACAGAGAACAAGTGGACGCCGTCATTGACTTCTTGTCGGTCAATTATGGGACTGCATAGCCAAATACTATATAGCTTTGTACACTTCAGCTTGAAATTTGATCTGTGAAAATGAAATAGGCTTCATCAGGGAGCAGGCTGGGTTAACCCTGGAGTTTGTATGGAAAGGACTGGTGCAGTTTACCAGGGGTAATGTGGAGTAAACACGAGTAAAACGACACAGTTCACCCGGGGTAATGTGGAGTAAACACCAGTAAAGCGACACAGTTCACCCAGAGTTATGTGGAGTAAACACCAGTAAAACGACACAGTTCACCAGGGGTAATGTGGAGTAAACACCAGTAAAGCGACAGTTCACCAGGGGTAATGTGGAGTAAACACCAGTAAAGCGACGGTTAACCAGGGGTAATGTGGAGTAAACACAAGTAAAGCGACAGTTCACCAGGGGTAATGTGGAGTAAACACCAGTAAAGCGACGGTTAACCAGGGGTAATGTGGAGTAAACACAAGTAAAGCGACAGTTAACCAGGGGTAATGTGGAGTAAACACCAGTAAAGCGACACAGATGTTATGCGTCAAGCACCTCATACTGAACGAAGGTTAGAGCCCAGGCCACGTTTTTGAGAATGGACAAAGCGCACCTCATGTATCAGTAGGATTCAAGCAAATTTCCATTGCTCATTTCCTCCTACAAATGAATGTTAATGTCAACCACAGAAATCATTATGGTCAATCTGTGTTAGCCCTGGCTGTGGGTAACAGAGATGTTGAGTGAGCTGATTATCTGCTCCTACAGGGGAGCAAACCAAACACATTTCATAAGAATCATCAGACTCCACTATAAGTTATGAAACTTCATCAGATGCTAGATATGATGGGTACACTGACACCAGAAAGGATTCATCAGAGGCTAGATATGACGGGTACACTGACACCAGATAGGGTTCATCAGACGCTAGATATGACGGGTACACTGACACCAGATAGGATTCATCAGACGCTAGATATGACGGGAACACTGACACAAGATAGGATTCTTCAGAGGCTAGATATGACGGGTACACTGACACCAGATAGGATTCTTCAGAGGCTAGATATGACGGGTACACTGACACCAGATAGGATTCATCAGACGCTAGATATGACGGGTACACTGACACCAGATAGGATTCTTCAGAGGCTAGATATGACGGGTACACTGACACCAGATAGGATTCTTCAGACGCTAGATATGACGGGTACACTGACACCAGATAGGATTCTTCAGAGGCTAGATATGACGGGTACACTGACACCAGATAGGATTCATCAGACGCTAGATATGACGGGAACACTGACACAAGATACGAGATAGATATGATTCTTCAGATAGGATTCATCAGACGCTAGATATGACGGGTACACTGACACCAGATAGGATTCATCAGACGCTAGATATGACGGGTACACTGACACCAGATAGGATTCATCAGGGTACACTGACACTATAGATATCAGACGGGTACACTGACACCTGAGATAGGATTCTTCAGAGGCTAGATATGACGGGTACACTGACACCAGATAGGATTCTTCAGAGGCTAGATATGACGGGTACACTGACACCAGATAGGATTCATCAGACGCTAGATATGACGGGTACACTGACACCAGATAGGATTCTTCAGAGGCTAGATATGACGGGTACACTGACACCAGATAGGATTCTTCAGAGGCTAGATATGACGGGTACACTGACACCAGATAGGATTCTTCAGAGGCTAGATATGACGGGTACACTGACACCAGATAGGATTCTTCAGAGGCTAGATATGACGGGTACACTGACACCAGATAGGATTCTTCAGAGGCTAGATATGACGGGTACACTGACCAGCGTTTGGCTTTCAGCAGGTTGGCCACTTCAGCACAGAGCGGTACAACTCCCTTCCTGCTGCTGCTCACCACGAACGCCACAGCTCGCGCGGCCAGCTCCTTGTCTTCCACCATACTGCTCAGCTCATGAGTGGGTTCTACACACACACACAAACACGGGTGAGTACACACATACAAATGGGTGAGTACACACACAAGTTAGTACACACAAACGGGTGACTCGGTGAGTACACACACAAATGGTTGGGTACACACAAACAAGAGAGTACCCACACAAATGGGTGTGTACTCACACAAATGGGTGAGTACACACACAAACGGGTGAGTACACACACACACACAAACGGGTCCTAATACTTTAATGATGGCGAATTGAGTGATGACCAGCTTCGTCTCCTAGCAAAACTAGGTCCCAATCCATGTCGATGTTATACCTTCTCTAAAATGACAACTAGAAGGGTGGCATACATTGTGCACGGTCGATTGGAGCATCCTTCGGAAATGTCTGCCTCACGGTATCGCTTTTGTTAGATCTGATTAACTTAAGGTCTGCGCATGAAACTCACAAATTGCACTTAGGTAAAATATCATATCGACGCGTAGTCTTCGACTAAGTTTTTATTTCGCAGAATGTGCCGAAAGATATTGTAGTGATCGCGCGAAGCCTTGTGCCAGCGCATGTCAACGCCACGCTACCTGTCACAATCACGATAAGGGTGCATGCTGTGAAAGGAAAGTGCTGCGGTGTTAACTGTTGTCGCGTGGCGGAGCTTCCAGGCGTGTTCCGTCGTGTATACGCGCTGTTACGTGCCGTGTCGCGATAGCTTGTCGGATGGTCGGAGGGATTGGTATGATTCCGGTCAGATGCACAGGACCGGAAGATTACACCCACATAAATGAATATTGCGAATATTGTTATAATTATTGGTTTGGTCATAGTTTAATGGGTGAACAAAGTGTTCTATTAAAGTAATTCGCCAGATTCACGGGAAGATTTGAGGTCTCTTTGAGATCAGATCGCTTCTCTATTGTCGATGTTACATTGGGTTAGTGGGCACCATCGTTCTGTGTTAGATGCATTACACATTTTGACATTACATTGAAGCTTGTGGTGTATTTTTTTTTTTTAATCGGACCGTGAGAAGTTAATCTGATTTAAGTTTGAAATTTGTGATGCAGCAAAACGTTCATACCTCAAAAACTACAAGAAGCGCGACTTGGTGGATACACTTTCTGAAACATTTAAGTAAATAACCAGATATATGTCTAGACCGTTTGTTAACAAACTACTCAAGTTTTATGTTATGAGCATTCTAAAACGTCTTCCGAACAGACCGTTTTAAGATTGAGTGACTATGACGGCCGCGAGCCGTTCGTTTGGTTGTTGTCAAAATATATTCCGTCATAGTTTGAGAATAAGCACGCCTGAATCCTGCAATCTGTGGAAAGTAGTCATATGATGGAACCAGTGCGTCGCTTCTATCTCAATGTAGCCTAATCGATATCAGAATTGTGATCGATTCAAAAACAGTGATTTAGCGGCGCAAAATCGCCTTCACTTAGTCAGTCTGCGGGGATGGGGTCAAAACATGTCAATTCTGTCGTAGTTTCTGAATATAGAACTGTTAGATTTTATTCCGATAATGGAGTTTTTATTAAAAAAATAACAACCGATGTGGTTAATGAATATATGAAGTGGCAGAGGGGATCAGAGAATGACAGTGTTAGGTAGCAGAGCGAACACAGCCGCTTCCCGCCGCCTAGTGGTATATTGCATCCCCTTTCGACCCACAGGTTGTGGGTTCGATGCCAAGGTGTAAAAACCTGAATGATTCCCATCGGATGATCACGTTAAGCGGCGGCCCCATCTCTGAAATTGGATACACCCGACCCAGCAGCTCAAAAGTGCCGCGCTGGACCTTCGTCCCAAGCCCGCGGATTTCGCAGCCCGGTCTGGGCAACGGGTTTGTGCCAAGTGGGCACAGGCACTTAAGGGGGAGCAGCCCTAAGCATCAGTCATCCTTAAACATCATCGCGTTATCACCTCGGTGTTGAAAGTGACATCAGACCATTATCACCATTACCATAACCTATTGCAGAGCGAACACGGGTAAGCTGGCGACAGCGAGCGCCTCCGTCGTGGGGGCTGGTCGCGGTTTGGGCACACATGCTCACCTTAAAACCCCCCAGAACTTTTCGAACCACATGAGACAGAAGGATAAAAATAGCGAATCATAAAATCGAACCCTCTACCCAGTGGTAACATTTCATGGCGCTACTCCCAATTAGACAAAAATCACAGCCACCCCTAACTAGATACCACACAATATCTACGTCAGGTGATTAACCCCATTCAATAATTGGGTCAGGTTACTAACCCGAACAGAGTCAAGTGACTTACGGTTACCCATCTCAATTACTAGGTTAAGTGACAAACCCCACTCAATATTTAGATAGGCTGACCAGCCACACTCTATAATTAGGTCATGTGACTTACCCCACTAAATAATTAGGTCAGGTGACGAACACGGCTCATTAATTAGGTCAATTGACTAACCCCACTCAATAATTATGTCAGGTGACTAACCCCACTTAATTATTAGGTCAGGGGACCAGCCTCACAAAAAATAGGTCAGGCGAACAAACTCACTCAATAATTAGGTCAGGTGACTAACCTCACCTAATAATTAAGTCAGGTGACTAACTCAACTATAATAAGGTAGAGTAACTAATCCCAATATGAAAAAAAAAAATAGTTCAGGTGCTTCGCAGAAAAATTGGGTCAGGTCACGTCCTATATTCACTGCATGACTGACACCATATTCCAGACATTTGAATGCCATTAATGATTACATGTGCATTCTTCAATAGGTAAAAAAGCCTTGATTTACAGTTCTCACTCCAGGTTGAATTGACAGGGTTTAGGGCATCTTGTTTGGCCTAACTGCCACTTAACTCACAGCACAAAAGGAGATATGCTGTGTTATTTAACTGTGTGGGAACTAGGAGGTTCAGTTGGTTAGGTGAGATGACAGGGGGCTACACAACACCCCCTACTCCCTTCAAATGATACGGAATCCATTGAATCTAGAAATTGCACATACTGAGTCGGTATGGGTGGTCGTAGGTCGAATCAGTAATTGTAGGGGGATATGATGCATATGACCAAAAGAAGCCATACAGCGAAAATATTTGAATAGCAACAACAACAACAACAAGGGGGCGATATGAAATCCTCAAACATGACCTTCATTTCACCAACTGATTGCCTTAGCTTATACATTATGGCACAAGCATCTTGTTGTGAAATTGATGTGAAAGATTCACATTTTCTCCCTCACTACTGTGCATCAGTTACCCAAATCTACTTTGTAATGTTTACCCTTCATGCAGGTTTGTATTCTTCATCAAAGAATCTTACATAAACAGCTCACTAGTAACAACTTTGGTAGTTTGTGCAGTTTTTAATTTGGTTCCATTGTTGTCCAGTGGCTCAAATGACTCATTCATATTTCTCACTTGGTATCAGAAACATAAAAAACATTATGTGCACATTGGCCTTATACATACATGGTGAAGGTTTACCGGACCCGTCGGACATCTAGTAAAATTTTCTTTGGTACGATAAAAATGTGATTGTTCACCAGTCCTATATCAAGTAATAAATTCTAGTATAATAATTAATATACATCCCAGTACCCCCTCAAAAATGAAAATAAGCCCAAGAGTTCACCGTTTCTCATCTCTTTCGTCTTTCTACCAATATTTATAATTTTTGCTGGTTCGTGAGTCATTCGCCTGGCGACGTGACTACGGGTGATTCCGTGGTTGCCGGAAGTAGATTTCACGCGGATTTTTAAAAGCACAGCGTGGCCATATATGTTTGTCAAAACTTTGGTCCAGTAATAAAAATCCCAGTCCAGTAAGTTTTTCCAACTTTTCTGGACTGAGGTTCGGTAAATGTTGAATTTTCTTCAGAATGTCTGCTTATAGAGTTCTCAATGGTTGGACTCTATTTAACAGATATCGTTTCCCCCCAAAATGTAGAAAACTAGTCAATGCAGTTTTTTCGCAATAGGATTTTTATTTTTTTTAAATGAAATGTACCTTTAATATATGTTAATAGTGATATCTCATCGACTCCTCTCACCATTCATGTAGGGTTCACATAGACTGATTACTTTTCAGACAGATCCTGTGTAAACATCCATGCCTGAAACAAGTCATAGCCTTCCTGTACACTCCTCTGACAGCAGCCTTGTATTTTTGATACACACTGCATACTGCAATACACAAGCGTTATACTATAGACCCCCACCCCCAGACCCCCGCCAATTACGAACCTCGATAGCCTGCAGGCGATCATCAATAGCTGGTCATGTGATGTAGATTGATCAAGGTCAAGTAATGGAGATTGATCAAGGTCAAGTGATGGAGATTGATCAAGGTCAAGTAATGGAGATTGATCAAGGTCAAGTGATGGAGATTGATCAAGGTCAATTGATGGAGATTGATAAAGGTCAAGAAATGGAGATTGATCAAGGTCAAGTGATGAAGATTTATTAGGTCAAGCGATGGAGATTCATAAAGGTCAAGTGATGAAGATGGCATAGGTTTGGGACCAACAGCATAGCCTTGGTTCTCTTTCAGTTACTCTGGTAACAAGACTCTGGGTCACACCCTGTCAATGCATCTAGCCACTGAAGCAGATAACTTCATGGCTTCAAAAAACTAGCTCAACATAAGCATGTGACTCTCACACCCATTCACAGCTTGGAATTGATAAACACAGAGTGAATGTGGCGATTTACAAGAAACCTTAGTTTCATTGTTGGTTGCCAATTTGTAAGTCGATAACCAAGCTAATAAGTAATAAATAAGCTGTCAACTGGTGTATTAGGGATTTGCGAGATCAAAAGTATTAAACAGCGTGGTTACTGTTAGCCCTACAAGACGTCCAAGTATTTATATTACAGTTCGACCGGGGCTACGTTGCTGTCTGACTCTGAGGCAAAGTTTCTTTGCCAAGCCAAGCATGAGCCAGTTTTGGAAGCGAGTACTGGCCGGTCTCATGCCGTCTTGGGATGTTACTTTTTATTCAGAAATTCGGAAATCAACCGCAGATCCGTGGCCATGGTACCCTGGTACCAGGTTACCGATATACTTATGTTAGGCCCAAATTGTGAACAGATCTCACATCCGAGACGAGTTGAAACGATGCCAACCACGGAAAAAACACATTTTTCAGCAATGTTGCAGCACAATCACTTCAAACAAGTAGTCTGCATATTAACATATCCACATAACATGCGATTGATGTTAATGTTGATCGATGAACTTTCCTTGAACTATTCTGACATTTCTGTGCGAGAACGTCAGCATCCAGAGACACTGCGTCAGAGTTTGACAGAAACATGAAAGCGGACCTTACCGATGTGTAGTCCGGCGATTGATGAGTCATCGATGTCCCACGACTGGCCCCAGGATTCCGTCGTATGTTCGCTGGGGGGAGGGCTATTCTCAACACTCGGCTTATCCATAGTCATCTTAATATGACAGTCCGATTGACTTTCCAACTTTTTGAACTGATCTTACCTCCCCAATAACAACCGCCATTTTGTTAACAGAATTATATGAAAGAGCCTTCGGAGGTATCTAAATAGTCATTTGTTATTCCTTAAATAATAGCCCCGAAAGTTGAAGTTGTTGTAAGATTTGAAGATGCTGGTTAATGCGTTTAATCATCACGGGGGATTAAAGTATTTGATTTCAATCTATATGCATATTGAAAGGCACAGTTGATTAATGAATAACGAGTGGTTTTGAAGTTAATGTAAAACAAAAATACGCTTAGTAAACTAATGCATCCGGTGAAATATTTACCACTTGCAACCCAACAACATACATGAACTCAATTATTTTATCATCAGAGCTCATAATTATTATTCTATGTATGAAAAAAAGGGCATAGCGTTGCCTAAGACAATCGAATGGAAGCAGATATGGACTGAAAGCTGCACACACATGCGGGTTTTCGTATAATAAATGATTTCTTCTGAAAGTGAACTTTCCCGAGCGGCCAAGCTGCGCACTCGCATCAAAACTTTTTTCAAGACGTTATGATTTATAATCCAGTGTTCTTTGCTTAATTCTTCTTCCAAGAAAACTGTGATCACCATTCGGACGCATGGAATGACGCATTATCAACCAACCACTACGTTGTGATGTAATGATAAACTTAATCATAGCGTGTGCTCAAAGAGGAAACCCGATTTGTAGACTTTTTAGATGTGGATAAATGAAGTTCTATTCTCTTAAGCAAAACTTATCACACGTGCTTGATAGCACTGGCGTAAAGTTAACGACCATACATCGTGGGTTTACGGATAAGGATTTGCGCACTGTACTTATATGGCAGTTACTTCTTAACTAGATCGTTGTTATCTTGTTATACACATTACGAATTAATTACGGAGAAGAAAGTTTTGAGAATATAATAAGGCGATTAATCAATGTGTTCCACTCAGATGCATTCTCGTTTCCACCTGGAGACAAGATTCTCGAACACAGATCAAGGTTTTCCCTCAGCCTCGTCCCTAACGGATGACAATCTGATTTACCTCGTCCCTAACGGATGACAATCTGATTTACCTCGTCCTCGTCCCTAACGGATGACCATCTGGTATCCTTATGTAGTTTACAGCGACAGCGCGAAGATGAGAGTTCGAAAGAGGTAAACAGCGCGTATACCGTCAGAGGCGCTGTGTCTTTGCCTAGGTTTTTCCAAGAATCAACACTAACCACATTAAAAAACACTCAACTTATGTTAAAAATTCATGACATTACAACAAGGATTACTTAGACCTGTCTTCTTTTTTTTAGGAAGACATATTATCGAAAAATCCAAAAAGATGCTTTCAAATGCGATGTAATGGATATGCTATCAACTCCTGTGTGTGAGGCTTCTATATTTCCCCAGTATACGAAAACTTCTAGTACTTGTATGAGTTCAAATTAATCTATTATGAGGCACGTGCCATCCGTGAATAAATACCCAAGCTTTACTCTCGATTTAATAATATATGCGAAAAAACGACCTTCCTAATACGTTCCGTGAGGACAAAGAGGTAGTTTTGGTCCAAAGAAAGGGGGAGAAATACATGATGATAGAATTAAAGCCGTAATACCTTCAAATCCTTATACTGAACAAAAACACATCAAGCTTGCTGTAAAACTGTTCAGTGAGCTGTCGGAGACTGTCGTTGCTGGTATTCGGTCTACAGGGAACATCATCAATAATCATTCTCATTCAAAGGTTTCGCCATGGTGTCAGTAAAGGAATCCCAAAGAGAAATCCTCCTTTGGTGAGCGATGAAATCATGACAAGGCGCACAGGCACTCGAGTCATAAAACGCCCTTCCTTTCTTGGTACCTATTATTAAAGCCTTGATCTATTATAAGCTAAGAAGGGGCGTTTTGAGACTAGAGTGTCTAAGGCGTGAACTTTTTAAATCTTTAAATGTTTCCGATGTCATTTCCAATTCAGCTACGAGTTCATTGCCAGAAGTTGATAAATATGTTAAAGTTACCGATGTAGTTTCCAGCTGTTGAATCATAGCCAGGTTGTTTCAGAATAATTTATGACCAAAAATAAGCTGTGAAATTTAGCTGCTTTTGTTTTAAAGAGGATTAATCTCACATGCTATTTGGCATTGAAAACCTACTTAATAACGGATTTGCGTTTTATTTAAGATATATAATAGCCCCATCTTATCATCGTATATTTATATTCGACGCACACTACAGTGTTACATAAGGTATTGTCTTTTGGTGCGCCCTTGGAATGCTCATCTGATTATTTAAGGGGAAATAGCCCAGGTCCTTGCGTGACCCTAGAGGCACAGCGTTATGCACGTTCATCAAATCTGATCACTCCACATTCATCAATTCATAACACCTTCAGCAGATATACATGGCGACTCTTTATCAGATATATCATGCGCAACAAGCTTATCTTGTCCGTTAACCAACATTATCTTGAGTCCAACTAAATAGGATCCTCAATGTCAATGACAGCAAAGGATTATCAATACAAGGACTGGTACTCACGTGACAAGTTTCAAACTAACCCTGCTGGTTAAAAACAAGAAGCTGTTTGGCAACCAAAGTGCGTTATGACGACGCAGAGGTCAAATGCGGCTGTAGCCACAACGTTCTACCAACTGCTTATAATGCGCTCGTTTAAGGTTTAACAATTTTCGCTTTCGGTTTTAGCTCTGATTTCCTGTATGTTTGTGACCGATTTTCGTTGCAACAATCTCATGGTGATGCGTAAGACATTTGTATTTTGGAGGTAAGCTGTTTGTTGAGGACTACACATTCAGCGATCGAGTGACTTACAAACAGCTTTTTAATAATCAATATATGCATGGTAAGCTGTATTAACTCATCACTCGTTTTCAGCGTTAAACTTAAATCAACAAATGCCTCATTGGCTGCATTCTTAAGGTTGTAAATAAATAAAAAAAAAATACACATTTATGAATTTAGATCATTATATCCCATCTGATGTTATCTATTCTAGATGAATGAGGATGGCGCCTAAATTTCATAGCTATAAGGAAGCTCTGACCAAGGGTAATCTTAAACGCGTCAAGCACCTCATACTGAACGAAGGTTTGAGCCCAAGCCACGTTTTTGAGAATGGACAAAGCGCACTTCATGTATCAGTAGGATTCAAGCAAATTTCCATTGCTCATTTCCTCCTACAAATGAATGTTAATGTCAACCACAGAAATCATTATGGTCAATCTGTGTTAGCCCTGGCTGTGGGTAACAGAGATGTCGAGTTAGCTGATTATCTGCTCCTACGGGGGAGCAAACCAAACACATTTGATAAGAATCATCAGACTCCACTGCATATAGCAGCCCAACTGGGGCAGCCGAATATAACCAAGTCATTATTGGAGTATGGAGCCGATGTGAATGCCGCAGATAAACTGCGACGGAGGCCAATTCATCTTGCTGTTGAATTCCAGCAAAACAGTGCATGGTTAGGTGATGCAGGAGGTCACAACTTCACCAAAACAATCATATTTTTGATTGCTCAAGGTGCTAACATACACTGCCCTGACAAAGCCGGTCGCACCCCGCTATGGTTGTCTGTGTTAAGTGGAGATGGCTCCACTTACATCTCCAGAATTCTTCTCTCTCGTAATGTAAATGTTGACGTTAACGGTCCTGGGCAGTGCTCACCTATATCGCTTGCTGTCAGACAGGGCTTTCAGGAACAGTGCAAAATTCTGATTGAGTTCAACTCGTGTTTGGATATGGTCGTTAAGTTTGACGGGCTGAAGGGAAGCTTGTTGGACCGTGCCGTGCATGATGGCCAATGTGGCGTAGCAGGGTTACTAGCTGCGGCTGGGTGCTGGTGTACTTTAGTGGACACATGGAGAGAAGTAGGAGGGGCTTACTCACTGCGTCGTCTCTGTCGTAGGAAAGTGCGTCAATTGCTTGGATGTAACATTCACAATAAAGCTCTCAAACTTCCCTTACCAAATGCACTGATACGGTACGTTCTTATGAAGGATGTGTTATCTGATCAGCAGGTTTCTTCACGTATGAACATAACTTCAATTACTTAAAATAAATCAAGATTCTTGACCATCTGGAATCATGTGACTTTTTTGTCTTTGGGGCAATTCAAAAATTCTGTGACGCATTTTTAGCAGATGTTTTGCCCTACCAACCTCTTTAATCTTCAATTGTGCACAGTTATACTACCCCGATACCCCATGCCCCCTCTGCATTACATCATTATTGAATGGCCCCTTCTCTTTTTATTAATTTGGATGCATTACTTATTATTATTACTGGTCATGAGTCTGATTATGTCATCATAGCCTGGTTGGTTATGTCACCATAAAGTAGTGGGTTATGTCATCACAACGTACTTGGTAATGTCATCATAACGTGGTGAGTGCTGGGAGGAAGAGGTGGATTGGATATGTAGCTGGTTTGTATGGATGCATATCCAGGGGTTAGTGTATATGTTCGTGTGTTGATTTTTTTAACTTTTTATGTATTGGGTGAGTGTGATGAATTTCCTGCGACTTTGTCATCCCAGCCTGGTTGGTTATGTCACCATAACGTACTGGGTTATGTCATCATAACGTACTTGGTAATGTCATCCAATTGTTGCATTTGAGTTTATTGGTAAATGCTCAATGAAATGAAAGTTAAGAAATGGCAAACATCCATTGATCACCATTGACCATATCTCCATCAGCTGTTCAATGCTTTGTACCTTCAAGTATACACACATATATGTTTGTCAGTTGGAATGTACATTTTACAACATTACTTCGTATTAGGTCCTGAAGTCAATTCATAATCACATTTGCATGGTAGCAATTGGCTGTCAGCGCAGATGAAAGTGGTATAGAGTGCATTTTCTAAATACACCACACCAAATTCAAATGAATAGAAGGAACCACAATTAACATTTAAATTGGTATCGAGAGAAATATCTAAATACCACACCAAACAGTTAAATTGATATCAATATAATTATCTTAAAGCACCACACCAAACAGTTAAATTGGTATCAATATAATCATAAAACACCACACCAAACAGTTAAATTGGTATCAATATAATTATCTTAAAACACCACACCAAACAGTTAAATTGGTATCAATATAATTATCTAAATACCTAGCAATTTACAGTTAAGTTGGTTTCAAGAAAATTATCTATATACACCACACTTAAGTTTAAGTAATTCTCAGCAAATGATCAAAACACACCACATTGTACAATATGAGTGGTATTGAGTGAAGTATCTAAATACACCATGCTGAACAGTTTAAAGTGGTGTGCTTTGATTCCCTCTATCAGCTTCCCAGGAAGTCTGCGACACAAGACGGGATGGTGACCTTGTGCCGCCCTCTGTCTCAGCATCATCTTCCTTCTCCACTTGAGTCTTGGCTAGTTCCAGAAACACCTGATACCCAAACCAACCCTCATCACAAGTCAGGTTAAATCCCGAGTCAGCGATTTTCATTATTTCAAGAATCCTATCAAATACATAGAAGCAGATTAAAATACACTTTGCCTACGCTTATTTCAATACATTGAGGTCATTACCTGCTCAAGTGTGGACTGACTGAAGCTGTATTCCTCTATCCCAAAGTTAGTTTTTTCTGAAAAATAGGGCGTGTTGTTTTACAACATATTTAGATCAATAGCCAAATGGAACTCCTAAAACTTTATATGTTTCCAGTGAAAATTTCATTCTAAGTGACCCTGCCATGGTCTGACATAACCTGTACCATGCCTACAAGACGTAACTTCATAATGCAATGATAGGTCAGCTCAAGGCTAAACTTGTACAGGTGTGAGACAATTGCAATTCTACCAACTACTGAAGTATGTTACACAAGCTGCTAAAACATCAATCAATTAATGGAAGTTTATGTGTCAAAATACAGAATAGTCCAGCAATGATCATCCGTACCTGCTTCAAGGGCGCTAAAAATTTGGGAAACGGCCTTGACCTCTTCCTGGGGTACTTTGTAGGTGAGCCGCTCCCCAAAATTTCCAGTAGCTCTGCAGTTGGAAGCAACTGTGCCACAAAGTCTCTGGCTTCCGTCATGAGTCGTTCTGAGTTGCCACCTTCATCAGCTGACATTTTCAGTTCTAAGATGTAGCCACTGCCATATTTAATCTTCAGATGCTGTGTAGACCCCAGAGCTCTGTTGCAACAAAATATCATATTTTGACTGTTTGGCGGACTATCCATTTCTTAATGCGAAGGAAACATTCATTGATTGAAATTTCGAAATATTTTAGTCCCTGTGAAACTTCAGTGCTGCAAGTAGGCTGAGCGTGGATTATTTTGGCTTTTCCCAATGAATTTTTGTTATAACTGATGTGTTCGCGCTCGTATTTCTTTAGAATATTGCCGCAGCTCCCCCATTTCTCCCTATTATTTTAACTTACTTCCCTATATTTTTCCTTTGCCCCCGCAACCCCCGCCATAAGTTACCTCTAATATTACCCCTGCCCCCGATTTCTCACATATCTACCCTGTAATATTGCCTCCGAGCCTATGTACTCCCGATTTCTCACATATCTACCCTGTAATATTACCTGAGCCCTAATATTGTAATATTGCCTCCGAGCCTATGTTCTCCCGATCTTCTCACATATCTACCCTGTATATTGCCTCCGAGCCTATGTTCTCGATTGATTTACCATTATAACGTTCTTATGAATCACTCACACGAGCACGCCATTCACCATGATCCCTACTCGAGTACACAGAGCATCCGCCTCTTCCATGTAATGCGTTGTCAACACAGCTGCCTTGTCGCCTCCGCTGAAGCTACTACTGATCGTATCCCTGATCACACAACCAAACATACGTATACACATACGCTCTGACAAAACACACCGGAGGATATGTAAATGAGCTAAGAGCTGTGCAAAGTGGGCTCACTCGCACCTCCCCCCCCCCACAAAATATGTAACCACATTCGGGGGCGCGGTCGCCTTGACCAATCAGAAGAATCACAAAGGGCAGATATCTGACGACGGGCATGCGTTTCACTCATTTCCATACTCACCACACAGCTTGTGGGTGTGAACCCTATTAGTGTAACTATAAGCTCTTAGGTTACACGCAATCAGGAAATTCCCCCGTTGGTTCTGACTCCAGAGCCACCTTCCGAAGTAATTGTAATAGCCTATAAAGAGGTCGTAACATTCTACAGGATCTGAACTGATCAATTAGTGATCTGGATCTTACCAGAGGAACCTCTTAGATTTGGGATCCATTCCTGTCGACGGTTCGTCCATGAGTACCACACGAGGTTTTCCCAGGAGACTGATGATCAAACTTAACTGCAGCACAAATAACATAGCATGAGCCTAGCAAAACAAGTCAACGCCGTTTGAAATTTAAATCAAATATTGTGACAGAATACCGGTTCTAAATTCCATGGAAAAATTTGCGTCAATGATAATTGGGGAGGATTGAGTAGCCACAGACAACTGCGAACTACAGACTCTCTGTTTGGAAGTGTTACCCTTTACATATGCTAGTGGGATGACACCACCAATGTATAGAATTTTCTTTTGCTATTTAAATGTAATTTTGCAAACTTATTTGTTGTTGTTAATTACTATAATAATATGGGGTTTCACTTAAAACAGTTGAGCTAAATTTTAATACATAACAACATAAGCTACGCGGCTACACCCAAATTTCGCAGAACATGACATAACCGGGTTGGCTTTTTGTTGGACTACAGGTATATTTTGAATTCTGTTTTACCAAATCAACCGATTTACTGTTCACCTTGCGTTTGGTACCCCCAGACAGGTTCTTGGCCACTTTCTTCGCATGTTCCTCTATGTCCAGAGCTTTCAGGTAACTAGCAGAACACAACGAAAAGCTATGCATTGCCCTGATTGTTCAGCTTCTAAATAAGTCATTGTTCAGTAACCATTAGTCAGCTATTATGGAAGTCATTGTTCAGTAACCATTAGTCAGCTATCATGGAAGTCATTGTTCAGTAACCATAAGTCAGTGATTATGGAAAGTCATTGTTCAGTAACCACAAGTCAGCTATTATGGAAGTCATTGTTCAGTAACCATTAGTCAGCTATTATGGAAGTCATTGTTCAGTAACCATTAGTCAGCTATTATGGAAGTCATTGTTCAGTAACCATAAGTCAGTGATTATGGAAGTCATTGTTCAGTAACCACAAGTCAGCTATTATGGAAGTCATTGTTCAGTAACCATTAGTCAGCTATTATGGAAGTCATTGTTCAGTTACCATAAGTCAGCTATTATGGAAGTCATTGTTTAGTAACCATTAGTCAGCAATTATGGAAGTCATTGTTCAGTAACAATAGGTCATCTACTTAGGATGTCAATGGTCAGTTACCATTGGTCAGCTACTAAGGAAGTCATTGCACGGTAACGTTTGTTCAGCCACATTGGAAGTCGTTGTTCAATAAGCATTTTGCGGTCACCCTACGCTCAGATTTCACCCAATAATATTTTCATAATCAATCGGATAAGGACAACATATTTTGCACGGTTGCCTTTGAAGTGTGAAGTAATATACTGCTGTTTAATGTAAAGCCCGCCATAGAAAGGAACAATGTTACTAACTATGTAACAATCGAGTCGATGTCCTGTTGTGGAATGCCTTGGGCAGCGGCATACATATTGAGGTGTTCACGGAGCGTGAGAAATTCCCAGAGTGCGTCTTCCTGTGGGCAGTATCCAATCGCTTGGTAAGCATCCGTCAGATTGGAGTGTATGTTATGACCGTCTACGACCACCTGTTTATTCACATACATCACATGTTTTGATTTCTCCTTTACCACATCTTTATCACACATAGAACACCTGTATTATACCATATAGAACACCTGTATTATACCACATAGAACACCTGTATTATACCACATAGAACACCTGTATTATACTACACAGAACACCTGTATTATACCACATAGAACACATGTATTTTACCACGTAGAGCACCTGTATTATACCACATAGAACGTAGTGCACCTATATTATACCACGTAGAACACCTGTTTTCTCATTGATTTGACAAACACACCTAACGATGAGGACGATTGGATATAAAAAGCACCTGTTTGTAATGCATATGCATATAGGATCAACTAATAGGACTGCTTGCGGATGCGTTGATATCGCGTATACATGCATATTCAAATAGGGGGTCGTTATTGACCTAATTACATAATCAGTAACCAATAGCATCGTGATCATAATAAAAGTGTATTAGAAAACTGAGGAGTGGATTCTTGGCAAGGTTGAGGGACCAACTATGTCATAAATATGCTATGAACATATACATGATATGCCCATCTATCTCAATCATATGGTTATCCCTATCTGTCATAACATATGGTTATTCAAACCATATGGTTATTCAAACCATATGGTTATTCAAACCATATGGTTATTCCTTATGTTCCATAACCATGTTTTTATGGCCTCCAGCATCAAATATAAGCAGCAAAATTCTATGACGATGTAAAAAAAATATGTGAGTGAATCCATAGCTTACGCAGCCTCGAGTGGGAGCGATTTCCGCTGTCATCGTGTTTAGTACCGTACTCTTCCCTGCCCCATTGGGCCCCAGCAACCCAAACACCTCACCAGGCGTGACAGCAAACGTGACGTTCTTGACAGCCAATTGAATTGTCTCCTCCCTAGGGGCCCGGCACTGACAAGTATGGCGAGTGTTCTTGGAGAACTGCTTTTGTAGATTCTTCACTATGGTAACAGTCTGCACAATTGAACGCACTATGCACCAGTGTTTTAATTGCAAACCAAGCAGTCGGTGTATTATTGATATCAGAAAAGTCAGACATTTGTATACAATCTAAAACACAAGCAAGTAGCTACCAGCGTTAGTCATTGGCACTCCATTTGGACTTTGTTCCCATCAAATCCAACTGTACCTGCTCAGGGCGCACAGTGTCCACTCTTTCCCGTTCCGCAGCAACATCATCATCCTCATCTTCCACTGTGAACTCATTTTCTGAAGGAATGTCAATAACTTTGGATGATTTGTTGGAGCATCTGAGTGCTTCTGAACAGTCACCACCTCCAGAACGAACCTCTAACGCACGCAGGTATAATGCCAAGACGAAGATGTGCAGGAGCGGCTGGAAACAGGGACAACATACCATGAAACCAGGCAGCGGACACACACGCGCTCGTGCGCGCACACACACACACACACACACACACACACACACACACACACACACACACATATATATACACACACACACATATATACATATATATATATATATATATATATATATATATATATATATATATATATATATATATATATATATATATATATATATATATATATATATATATATATATATTCTATCTCACTATGGTGGTGCTATATTAAATATCTATGATCAGCCCCTATATTCGTAACGGTGGTGCTTTAAAAGACAACCGCCCCTTGGAAACCTTGGCAACCGAACCTTGGAAACCAAAAGTTTTAAGTTTTCAGACTTTCAGTCGCTACGCGGCGCTGCGGTTTCTGAAAATAGATCCCTACTTCGCTTGTCGCCATTTATGTTGTCGGAAATTTCCCTTCCTGTTTGTCGGTCTAATTTTTGCGCAATAATACCCACAACTTGAATTAGTGGAGATTTGTTGAAATCTATATTTTGCGAGGAAGTAATAGAGCACGTAATGATTAACAGCTAACATTAGCGACGTTCATAGTTTTAGGGTGGCAACGTTATCGATGGAACAACACAACTAAATAAAACAGTACGTCATGAATATTTTCAGTCAAATAATAATGTTGAAACGCGCTCGTGGTCCGGTCTAAGGGACAACAAATTCGGCAAGGATCTAGTACAGAAACACTGACAAAACTATTTCCTGTGTGATACTGAATAAGAAGCTTTGAAAGAGAATTATGCAATATGTACTCAATATCCGGATATGTCGGATGGTGACGATCATAACGTTGATTATCCGACTCAAGATTCCCCCCACCTTGTAAATATGACGCACCCCTGGTTATTGGTGTGCGGTACTAATTAACACTGGTGGGAATGGACATACTCACAACGATGAGTACAGTCAGCAAGTTATTCTCCGGTTTGAAGTAAGTAGCCACGGGTATAGATGGATTATTTCCTTGTTCTAATCTAGCCTCAAAGTCAACCTGACCACGCATACAAATGGAATTGATCTGATGTGTTCAAGTACATGACAAGTCAATGAACAGATAGATATATTCATACGATTCCAGGTATAAATTATAATTGTTGTTAACACAAATAACAATCCTATTCTGCCATTTGTTACACAGAGCATCATCTCCTAGCAACAGGAAACACTTCGTACCTTGACGAGGTAATTGAGGGCGCCCATAAGAGGATAGGTTGGGATGAGAATACAACTGATGGTGTGAATGATGGTGGCTGCGACGCTGTCAAAGATATCTACCACAGCGACCGCTGCCATGGGCAGCATGGGAATCTGAGGAAATGTTGAAAACAATGGTTTGAATGTGCACATGAAAGCCATTTGACTGAATTTAGACCACTCCTGAACCAACAACCTATATATATATATATATATATATATATATATATATATATATATATATATATATATATATATATATATATATATATATATAGATGGATATATATTTAAACATTCTATATATATCAAAGTATATACAAATGGATATATACATATATATAAATGTATGTAAAAATATATACATAATCATATATATACATATATATATATATATATATATATGTATATATACGCATATATAAGTATATATATTTATGTATATAGGTATTTGTACACGAAATAAATCATGTGTCCGATATATTGAGGGCGCCCATATATATACATATGAAATACAACTGAGTAAATGATGTATATGCGACGCTATAAAGATATTTACCACAGCGACCGCTGTATAAATATACATGGGCATATGGGATTTATATAGGAAATGTTGAAAATACATGGTTTGAATGTGCACATGATATATTTATACTGAATTTATACCACTCCTGAACCAACATATATATATATATATATATATATATATATATATATATATATATATATATATATATATATATATATATATATATATATATATATATATGTATTTAAACGTTTATATATATCAATATATATAATATATATATATATGTATGTAAAAATATATACATAGTCATATATATACATATATATATATAAGTATATATATTTATGTATATATAGGGTATATGTACACGAAATAAATCATGTATCCGATATATACATATATATATATACATTTGAATAGATAGAGTAATATATATATATGAGATATATATATATATATATATACTCTATATACATGGAAAGAGATACTATATCTCTATTATATATAGACATAGATAGAGAGATCTCATATATTATCTCTATAAGATCTATATATCTATCTCTATATCTCTCTATATCATATATATATATATCTCTCTCTCTATATACATATATCTCTCTCTCTCTCTCTCTCTCTCTATATAGAGTCTATATATCTCTCATATATATATATATATATCTATCTCTCTAGATAGAGATATATATATCTCTATATCTATCTATAGAGAGAGATATATATACTATATATATATATATATCTATATATATATATATATATATATTATATCTATATATATATATATATCTATATATATCTATATATATCTATATATATATATATATATATATATATATATATATATATATATCTCTCTCTATATGCCCAAATGCCAAACACAGTTGGGACACCGGACTCACCCATATAAGAACACTGGGCAATACCGCCATCGCGGTCTGTTTCTTAGTGAAGGCGTATGACCAAACGTAACTGTTGAGAATGTTAGTGATCATAAAGAAGATCAAGACGAGGATCAAACAAAGCGCCGCCCCTCCGTGCAGCAGCCACGACGTCTGTGACATTGACAAACAGTCGCTCTAGCAACGCAATATAACAATCACAAAGTCTGTTATATAGACAAACATTCACTCCCGTAAGCCCTACTGTAAGCTAGCCCTACTGTAATGCAAGCTCCAATGCCAAGCGCAAAATTTAAAATGGACATTGGATTATCTACAAAGATATATAGTTACCTGGAAAGCTAAGAGGATGATAAAACTAAAGACGGTCGGTATACAGAACTGGAGGAAGTCACACGCCATGCAAACGGACCAATAAGTCATGGAGGTAATCCCGGCCACACGAAGCTGGGTGCGACACTTCAACTGAAACACAACGAGTAAAGTGTAAATGGAAGGTCGATTGCACTGGACTTGCTTGCCATGGAATATATGATGACGAATAATTTGCGGATTATTTTAGCTCACCTCGCGATCGTGAACGACTGCGCTCGCAAAAGCAGAAGGAACCATGATGAGCGCGACTCCAAGCATAATAGTCGGTCCAAGGGAACTAAGCTGGTCCCAGTTCTCAGTCGATTGGCTGGGCCAATTCTGGCTGTTCACAGAGATCCTGCTTACATTGGGGGAAACCATTGATAGAAATGTGTTTCCAACCAGGTTGATGATGGCGGGCAGAGAGTGCATGGCGGTGTAGTTGTACATCAATGTCATGGCGGTGTAGTTGTACAGCAATGTCAAACCTTCTTCAAAAGTCTGGAATCAATATCGGTAAGAGCTCAATGAACCACTTGCTACGTGTCTGATACAGTCAATCGGTGTATGTGGTATTTGATCATTTTAAGGAATCAACTGAAGTCCTCCAAATTGTAATGAATGCACCATCACATAGTGTTTAGGATGAGCGTGACTTGACAGTGACGAATCACCTGGTTATCCCACACCACTACACCAAGGTGGTGAGGTGCCACATTGGACAGGTTGATACCAAACGGGAGGTCAGACAGGTGTACTCCAGTAGACAGCATGGCTGTATGAAAGCGATCCATGTCGCCTCCACCTGAAAAAAAACCCACATACAATCACATCAATACACTAGCCATTACGTTTACGGTTCGAAATGAAAAGTGCGATCTGAGAGCGAGGCTGGGCTGTGAGAGCGAGGCTGGGCTGTGAGAGCGAGGCTGGGCTGTGAGAGCGAGGCTGGGCTGTAAGAGCGAGGCTGGGCTGTGAGAGCGAGGCTTATGCTTTACCTGACCACGTGGTTGTTTAGTATATTTCTTTGATCTAGTACTTTTGGAGGGAACAATTAATTTTTACTGCTAACTTGGATCTACCATTGATTCATATCATTCCGACCTGATTGGTGATAGCTTGACAATCAATCATAATTTGTACATATCTAGTAGTTGAAGGATAGAAATATGTCCTATTTCCCATACCATTGCCGGTCATCTGTAATGTTGCGTTCGGGTTACTGTAGGAAGCCGGCGCTCCATCAACATAGGCATATAAGCCTGCATCAATATGTAGCTCTGTGGGAGAGAGGGGATTACTACTCGAGGTCGAACCCGAAAATGCAAAATTCATCCCAGCAGCAGCAAATATAAATATAGCGGGCATTATGATCCGCATAAAGAAGGCAAAAGGGTTTCGTGAACTCTCGATGAAGCGCAGTTTGAAAAATGCCCAGAATTGCTGCGATTGGAGACCCTCAACAAGAGGCTCGTGAGATGGAAGGTCACTCAGGTCGCCTCCTGCTGTAGATGCACCGTTCGCAGTTGAGATGTATTTCATAAGGTCATGAGGGTCTTCGTGTGATCCTGCGCTCTCTGCTTCTTCGTCTTCACCTGTAAACCACAGATCAGGAGCACAAGGCGACAATAACCATCAGGAAATTGGGGGGAAATTAGCCCTACAAGACGTCTGAGTATAAAATTCATGTTACCGTTATGACCGGAGCTAGGGGGAAATACGGTTACATGCTAGTTAGATAAGATAACGGGCTAGTGAGATTAAGATAACATGCTGGTAAGATAATATAATGAGAAAGTTAGATTAATATAACATGCCAGTTAGTTAAGATAACGAATAAGTTAGATTAGGATAACATGCCAATTGGATAATATAACATGCCAATTGGATAAGATAATATTCCAACTGGATAAGATAACAGGTCAATTTGATAATATAACATGCCAATTGGATAAGATAATATTCCAACTGGATAAGATAACAGGCCAATTTGATAATATAACATGCCAATTGGATAAGATAATATTCCAACTGGATAAGATAACATGCCAATTTGATAATATAACATGCCAATTGGATAAGATAATATGCCAACTGGATAAGATAACAGGTCAATTTGATAATGTAACATGCCAATTGGATAGATAATATGCCAATTGGATAAGATAACAAGCCAATTTGGTAATATAACACGCCAATTGGATAAGATAATATGCTAGCAGGATCAGATAACATGCCAGTGAGAGAGGATAACATCCCATTGAGATCAGATTTTACACATTGGACATGAAAGAACTGTCCGTTGGCTGATTGTTTATTGAAGTTCCTACTCCCCATAAGGTTTACATCAGCCCTACAGGACGTCTATGAGACTTCCGGTTTGGGCTAGGTTAACTATTCTCAATTGATAACTTGGTTGGGCAGACCTCATTCTTAGCCTGTCAAGAGATATTGACATAAGACGAGCCTATGATTTATATGGGGCTGGTTGCTTGGTTTACACCAAAACATGTCATGAAAGTTTACGAACAGGTGGACAGGTGGACAGACTTGAGAGCCAAGTGTCAGTGGAACGTGTTTATCCACCCTGACATACAAAGGTAGAGCACTAGACCTAATGCTCTTCTCTTAACACACAACAGCTAATATAATTGATGTACTCATTAGCATAGAAAATTATCCGCATTAACATAATCATTATCCTCTTTAACATAATCATTATCCTCACTTGCATTATAAATATTTTAATAATAAATATCCTAAAAATTATTCAGTGTTGTGATTAGTTTTAATACCTATTTTGAGGAAAACTTCTTCCAATGTTGTCATTGAGATGCCATAATTGACAATTCCTATGTTCTCCGCCTTGGTACTGATAACTCCTTCCACAGATTCAAGAAGACCTGTCAGCGGCCAACAAGCACAAACAAATTGGAATGATGACCGATCATGCATTAGCCTGATTCGTGGAAAACACGGGCTCACAACAGTAAAGCTTGTTCACATAATGGTCTGGAATGTTCTTTCATGAACGGGTATGACGTAACATTTCCCGGTCACACCAGTACATTCTGCACACAAAGAGTCAAAGCACTTCCATAGCTAACAATTCTTTTCCTGCGTTGCTAACCTGGGAATTTGTTGGTTTCGGTAAGCGGCAGAATGTAAACGAGTTCTTTCATGTGTGTGCGGCTGAGAGAGGCCGTTGGAACATGATGCGTCACCAAGCGAGTGACGGCACTGTGGTCACTGTCGGGTTCAACTACCAAGCTGCAAATACATTTATATTCGATATATATTAGAGTCTAATATCGAAATACAATACAACAAAAAGAAATCATTTGTCAATGGCTGACACTTCATTCATAGGAGATACACACAGGATGGGCGGCATTATTTAACAAGTAGGATGCTTATAACATGGTCTGTTGAACCCTTGTAAGGAATAGATAATCAGTAAGAAAAACAACTGATGAACCTACTGTGATCGTTAGATCAAAATTACAAATATACATTACCCAAGGTGATATCCGAGGCCAAACCGATTCTTCAAAAAAAGGGATGACCCTACGCACTTCAGTTGACCTTTGCTCATGATGGCCTTGCGATCTACATTCAATGTATCAAAGGATATCTGGTCTGATATTACTTTTACACTGGTTGCAAACTTATTTATAAATATAAACAATTAACTTTTCTTAATTTGGTAGCGCCAATATAGGTCTGTTTCGTTTATACAATCACGAAACATCTGACAATCATAGATTCACTGATATAATACAGCTGTTGACTTGGAAATGCATAGATTGATATTTCTGTCCAACAGTTACGCGTGTAGCATTAGCTAATATACTGCTTCAATTAAGACAACACTAGGTTCTATGTGTGCGGAATTTGCTAATAATCTGGCTTTAATTAAGACAGCACTAGGTACCACATTGTACAAGGATTAATAGACGCCACGCCACATGTACATAGAAAAATTGACGTCACTTCAACTTCACCCATGCAATATTTTATGTCACACTTGCAAATATATCGGCTTTATCAATGGATAAACGCCGCCATTTATATTTACGCTTCACTCGTGGCAAATGTCTAGACATCAGCCTTACCCGTGGAATAATCACTGTCACTCCCGCTGATATAATAATGTCACTCGTGAAATAATTAATGTCACTCCCACTGATATGATAGTGTCATTCGTAAAATAATTTATGTCACTACCACATATATAATAGTGTCACTCGTGGAATAATTAATGTCACTCCCATTCATATGATAGTGTCACTCGTGGAATAATAAATGTCTCTCCAACTTATATAATAGTGTCACTTGTGGAATAATTTATGTCACACCTGCTAATATATCAGCTTCATCCATGAAGTGTGTGGTCAGCAAAATAACTCTTCCTTCACGTTTTGCTTTCAGCAAGTTCCATACACTTCTTCTGGTGGACGGATCCATGCCTGCAGTGGGCTCGTCCAGGAACAGGATCTGACAGGAAGAGGATCTGACACATGAGTCCGGGTTAAAAAAAAAAGCTCTTCTAATGCAACTGTAACAAAAAATGAGTGTCAAATTAAAAAACTGTAAAGAAAAAATGAGCAAATTGATACCTTTGGGTCTCCCACTAACGCAAGAGCCAGGGACAGCTTCCGTTTCTGACCACCACTAAGATCCTTGGCAAACGTGTCGATCTTTTCTTTCAAATCAACTTCTGCCAGTTGATTTGGGAGCTGGTTAAGAAGAGTAGGCATTCGATGAATATGGTAAGGGTTGACAAATCGCTAGATTATATTGTTACATAACAAGGGGTCACCTGTTCATTGATAATAGATTCAGGAATTCCACGAAGCCTTCCCAAAAATTGCAAGTGGTCTCGACAAGTCAACTCAGGGAATAATATGTTGTGCTGTGGACACAGCCCTGTCATTTGACGTATGACATCCATATCAGCTGTTTCACTGACATCCTGTACAACCGACAGATATAAAACCGACCATGAAATTGGAGGATTTAAACCCGACCACGCGGTTGTTGAAATGAAAATAAGAGAAGTGATTGGTGGATTTAAACCCGACCACGCGGTTGGTGAAATGAAAATAAGACAAGTGATTGGTGGATACAAAGTCAATAGCACAATAAAGTAGCCGCCCCGGCATTACCCATCCGTCTATTGTAGCTGTACCGCCGGAAGTGGGAAGCATTCCAGTCAGAAGATTCATCAGTGTGCTCTTGCCAGCACCATTATGACCCAACAGAGCTGTTATCTGTCCCTCGT
This sequence comes from Urechis unicinctus, assembly GCA_034190875.2. Lineage (NCBI taxonomy): Eukaryota > Metazoa > Annelida > Polychaeta > Xenopneusta > Urechidae > Urechis > Urechis unicinctus. Next base: position 32,356,610 of record CM067355.1, read on the forward strand.
AGATATCCAGAGATACACCTTAACAATTAGAACCAAGGTTATACTTTTGGTCCTGAAAGGAGGTTAACTCAATATTTCAATATTGGTCAACAGTGATTGAGCAAGATGATAAAAATAAATCCCACGAGCGAATGGTCTCTGTGTGTGTGTGGGGGGGGGGGGGGGGGGGGGATCATCATATCATGTATGTCAATGGCGGGTTAACGGCTTGTACAATTTATTGTCGAAAATAACCATAGGGTGCACTGTCGCCAATCTATCAGTCTCGTCACTATTTATCATTCCTCAACCAATAGCAATCGAGCTGAGTTCCAAGAAGCTTATTTCCATTTAGAAGCGCATGACAGAGCCATAAAACATCGCTCCCTTCAGTCACGCCCTTTTTCACTATTGGTCTTAGACAAAGAAGGCATCTACGCTTTACAAGAAAAACGTTTTCCCAAACTTTCCCGACGATTCCACTCTTTCTTTACGACGGCTACCACCTTGCTGCCTGTCAGTCATGTTATATTGTGTTATATTATGTTACATTGTGTTATTAAGATATTTGCATCTTTACCCAGATTTAATAATTGTTATACCGATATAATTATATTGTCTATGTACACATATATATTCAGTATATTTACGCCACTTTTCACCTCAGCTGTAGTCTTGTTACTTTAATCCCGTATTTTGGATGATTTATAAGTTGTTTGATTATGTTACAATCCTTTACAGATATCCTACCACTTGCAAAGCTTACGAACAAATATCAAGACCATTTATTATTTCAGTCAATGGTACTGGACAGAAAGATGAAGGATTCAAGAAAGATAAATATATTACAATGAGAACATATCATAATGTAATAAGAACATATTATAATGTTTCATATCGCCAAAACTCACCATCTACAGCAGAAAATCTCTTCTTGTTGACCTTGAACTCTTTCCTGATGTTGAAAATTCTGGAATAAAAAACCCAAAAACAAATCCATGCAGACGTTGTTTTTAGATGCAAACTTTCCTTTTTACAACAAAGCAGCTTCCGGGTCTCCCGTCAGAACGAGGCTAGAGGGGGCTGAATACGTCATGCGTACCAATTTCAACAAGGGCATACCATCGTCAATGGATTCTTTTGGGATAGCACTACAAAAACAAGATAAAAACCCCAAAACACTAGCAATTCGCCCTCTTACAGACACTGTGGTGAAAAGCTACTATTACCTCAGCGTGTTTTTGTCCTTTAACGAACGGTGTATTGCTTCCTGGTTCTGCCGTGTCGATGTGTCAGTTCCATTCTCTAGTGACGCTGTAAGGTTGGACTTGTCGACACGGCTGGGGCACCAGTAGGATGGTGAGAGGAAATAAAGGGGCCGTCTACGACTCCCATACTCACCTTAAACCATAGACAACATGTGATTAAATTGGTTTAGTAGTTCACTATAAGTCAAGTTGCGGTTACTCGAATGAGAAATTCCGGACGGTGAAATATCCAACAAATGGAAATGGGAGTTGTTACCTGGGACAACGTTATCCAGGTACACCGCCAGGAGGCCATAGAGAACAAAGTCAACTGCCAGCATAGTCAGACCAGCGTACACAGGGAACTGACCAACGTCCAGATTGTCAAAGTTCATACCCCCACGGGCCACGTCTAAATAGATAGCCTAAAAGAGGTATTCAACCATATTGCTAATAATTACTGCAGGTGAGATCAATCATAATGCGGATGAAACAATCTGAGATCAAATGTTGCATCCATTTAGCAGATCAAACTATCAATTAGAAACACCAGATCAACTCACAGATCGAGATATAACAGATTGAACTAACATTCTCTTTAAACGTAGCTGACTTATTTACATAACCAATAAATAATTCAAAAAGCAAACGTATCGAAGTTGTCAAATGAAATGACAGAAAGAACTCACTTGGTCCATGAGCAATGCTATAGCTATAGGCGAGATGAGACTGAGAGCCCATTGGCCGGCAGCAGGAACGCTGGACACAGGTCCGTCTTCATTAGAAGAACCTCTTGTCATGCTGACCACGAAGTACAGCAAGCTGAAGAGAATGGTAGCGAACATGGCCAGACCCCCCGCGGAGTCGGCCTTGGAGAAGAACGGTGTGAGGGCGAAGCTGAAGGTGATGATGGAGAGGCCGTAGAGGAATAGCGAGAGGAAGAAGAGGAACATGTTGCTATTGGCGAAGAAGTGAGCGAGCTCAGCCAGTAATGTACACAGTAGACAGTCTATGAAGATGATGATGGTGTATATAGCAAGCCATGACAACCTGAAGACAAAGCGCTAACCATGACAACCTGAAGACAAAGCGCTAACCATGACAACCTGAAGACAAAGTGCTAATTTATTAACAGGTATCCTACGATATCCTTGATTCACCGATAGGGTGTAGTTAAATCAATTCACTTTTGTGGGTAGTCGCGGGGGGGGGGGGGGGGGGGGGGGGCAATCATTTAAGTACTAGAGCTACACTTACCAATACGCCGAGTCCCTCATCCCCATAACCCGCAACGCCTCCCTCAATTTAGCCTCTTTTTCAGCTACCAGGCTAACCATCAAGAAATTCACCAGAAACGAGAAGGCAAACACGATATACATTGCCACGAATGACTGAAGGAATACCAAGCTTGGAATCCACCCCACAGAGGGCATCAGCTGGATTTTGAAACTTGGGGGACCGTAGTCACTGACCCCTGACACGAGCTGGAAGTCAAACACAAACAGTCTGAGGCCGCCTTTAGCACTACGTACAATAGCGGTATATAACATATTTCCACATTCAAACTTGATTTCTCTCATGATGACTGCAATTACTAAATAGTGATTTGTTATGAACTTGGGATCTCGCTATCAATCGTTAGATTTCTAAATGCTGGATTCAGGTGCCATAATCCGTGCAGAACAAGATGATTGTTACAGACAAGACACTATGTACCCTGATGATGGCTGCGTCCAGAGCCCATTGCAGGACAGCGAAGTCGCTATGGAGATACGAGTTGGCAGAACAATAACCTGTGGGTTCCGAGCATCTGGTATCTGGTACAAAAAATCTCAATGAATTCCATCTTGACATTGTGCATGTTGAATAGAATAAATCAAACCTGTTTTATTCATAGACATTTGCCAAGCCCCTGAACAACTGATACATAATATCCAATGCACGCGTCACGATTCCTCCCTCTCCCTCTCCCCCACACACCAAACCCATACCCCGGCCCACCGCTCCTCAAATCCCACCCCGTCAATTCCTAACACACCAACCCCTACCCCCCCCCCCCCCCCCACCCCACATAAAACACACATCACTCACATTTCAAGTCACACTCACATTCGTCAAAGAGCCTGGTAGTGTCTGCTAATTCAGACGACTGGAGGCGAACTGTGTACTCAGACGCGTCCTCTCCAAAGTTCACGCCTATGATTCGCGGCTTATCCGAGGAGGTTAGGTTCATGTAGGCAGTCTCAGAATCATTAGCACTCGCGAACTGTTCGATATCAGGATCTCTGACGCCAGCGAGACTCATATACGGTAGATCAGTCGCGGTGAGTGGTAGTAATACACGGTTAGAATCCCCTGAGTTCATCAGTGAAGTTGACCGCTGCGAAACTCATAGGTCCTTCGGCGTCAGCGAGACTCAGTGCTGTTTCTAGTATACTACGGTAGATCTCCCCCTGCGGCGTCAGGTAGAATTTAGCGCCGGTGAGTCCACGCGGCGGGAGTCATCAGTGAAGTGAATAATTTCATTTCGCTGCGAAACTATAGGTCCTTCGGCGTCAGGTGTAGAGAAGTTCATTACAATGGCGATTGTGCCAAGATTCCGATTTCCTATCTAGTGATATATGTGTGTAATATGCGTGTGAGCATTTATGCGTGTCTGTGTGTGCGAGGAATAAAAGAATGTGTGTGCAGCACGAAATGAAACCTGCTACGAGTGGAACGGGCTGGAATTCGGTTCAACCATGTGAAATGACCGAAGTTAGAGTTCCACTACGGGCTGGAATTCGTTGAGCATACCATCAAGTGCATGGCAAGGTTACGAGTAGAAATCTTGTGCGCTCTTGTAAGCGAACCCACTTCTGTGTATACATGGATAAGCTCAAGGTTTCCATATGATACCAACCCTCGCCTCACCGAAAGTACGGGCACGATTGTTCTCTTCCCTCGCGGAAATAATAATCAATCCAATGAGATGAATTATTTCAGGGAAGAATTAATTTCTCACGTAGGATAAATTCAGAATAATTCATTTCTTGGCGAGATATTTCCGCGTGCGTGACAATATATATATATATAGAGGCCATATATATATATATATTCCGCTATATATACGATATATATATATATATATATATATATATATATATATATATATATATATATATATATATATATATATATATATATATATATATATATATATTTATATGCTATAGTGAGCGTTTTGTGTGTGCGTTCAACCGTGACCGAAAATGTGTAACGTACATACTGTCCTCTCGCGGAACAATCCAATGAGATGAATTATTTCAGGGAAGCTCACGTAGGATAAATTCAGAATAATTTCATTTCTTTGGCGAGATATGCGTGCGTGACAATATATATATATATATATATATATATATATATATATATATATATATATATATATATATATATATATATATATATATATATATATATATATATATATATATATATATATATATATATCTATATATATTTTGCGTGCATTTGAGCGTTCTGTGTGTGTGTGTGTGTGTGTGTGTATGTGTGTGTGTGTGTGTGTGTGTGTGTGTGTGTGAGTGTGTGTGTGTGTGTGTGTGTGTGTGTGTGTGTGTGTGTGTGTGTGTGTGTGTGTGTGTGTGTGTGTGTGTGTGTGTGTGTGTGTGTGTGTGTGTGTGTGTGTGTGTGTGTGTGTGTGTGTGTGTGTGTGTGTGTGTAGAAGCGCGTGAGGCCACAGAGTGGTAACGTCCCTCTGATCAGCCCAGTTCTCGTCCCAGAAGTTAGTCCGGACTGGTGTAGTGACTAACGAGGTCGCCAACTGAGTGTGTTCCTGTTGAGCCCTCAAACCTCTTCAAGTTGCATGGCAAGGTTAAGAGTAGAAATCTTGTGCGCTCTTGTAAGCTGCTGAACCCACTTCTGTGTATACATGGATAAGCTCAAGGTTTCCACTCGCGAACCTTATGATACCAACCCTCGCCTCAGCCGATAAGTGCCCGTCCCCTGGCCAGTAGGAGTATGGGCACGCGATTGCGAATCCATCAACACTGTGAGTGGGATTACGGAGAAATAATAACTCCATTACACCGTTACATGATGAAGGGTAGTGGGGTACAGTTAGTCATAAGTGATGGTGTCATAATCCTATCCAATCACATGTCGCGCTTGCTAAAAAGTGCGAAAACAGCCAGATTGGTTCCAGCAACAGGAAGTCCCTATGACAATGCTATACAAGATAAGGACGTTTGAATTTTGAACTTAAAATTGTTTTTAGCTGGTGAATCATCCAAATGTTATAGCCCTTGTGATTCTATAATATCCATGTAAGTTTGATATTCATCCTAATAATGGTCGCCGTGATAATTCCTCCCAGATAGGATGCCACTGCGCAAAGGTGTTAGCACCGTTATCAGCGGGGTGACGTTGTGTCATTATCAGCGGGGTGACGTTGTGTCATTATCAGCGGGGTGACGTTGTGTCATTAATATCGTTTGACTGAACGGCTTGAGCTGGATCGCGTTAATCAATCATTGCTCAAACTGAACACGCTTATCTCTTTGGATACCGTGATACGAGTGCTTAAATAATGTAAGAATCATGTTTTGATGTATAATATTACGAGTTTTGTAGGTTTGTTTTGGTCACGTGACCATCTATATATATATATATATATATATATATATATATATATATATATATATATATATATATTTATATATATACATAGTTATATATATATATATATATATATATATATATATATATATATATATATATATATATATATATATATATATATATATATATATATATATATATATATATATATATATATATATGTTGTCAGGTAAGTTCCATTTTGTGGGGCTTATTCTAGTGTTGTTTGAACGGTATCCATAAACCTGCATATGAGCTGACCTATTTGTAAATAAAGCCATTGTTTTTATATTCATCGGTGTAATTTTTATGGCGATGAGAGGAGTGAGCTGGGGAAGACCGGCCATCTCACTCGCTGTGTTAGGTAACCACGAGCACGCTACACAATAACAATTCACTACAAAATTGCCAAAGAGGCCATGCCCATTTACGGTAATATTTTCGTTGTATACTGCCCATCTACGGTAATCTCGTTGTTTTATACTGCCTATTTACGGTAATCTCGTTGTTGTATACTGCCCATTTACGGTAATATATTCGTTGCATACTGCCCATTTACGGTAATCTCGTTGTTGTATGATGCTCATGATGTAAGCGCTACATCCTCTTTATGAACGAGTGAGTACCGCGGCTGCGTCGAGCTTATGAATGTGACGAGCCTATTTAACATAACTTGACCATACACAGTGGACGTGGCTGCGATCAAGTTATGAGGTGACGCGAGGTGGGGTTTTTCTTGGTGAAGGCTTCTCCCTTACCCCATTATATCCTCACATTTGGGTCTTGGGAGCTAGATTAAACCGGAAGTCAAGTTCAGTGTAGTTGGTTCTCAGATGCAAGCTATGATTTGAAGACATAATAATATGACGACATGGCTTGTATGGTGAACAAGCCAGAATGGGCCACAAATAAAGGAAATCAAAGCATCTATAAGCAATATGGCTCGAAACAGGGAAAACTGTACGTACAATTTGGTTAGTCTGTGCATATAGTTACGGCATAAGACGTGTTAGACTATTTTTGCTTTATATTAAGGGCTAAAGCACGAATAGGTTCCTGGAAGGATAAAATCTTGTTTACCCGCTGTTATAAAATCTGTTAATTAAGGGCATTCAAAAGGACAGGGGGATTCGGATCATTGACAGGGGGATTCGGATCCGAAACGTGAAATTATCCTCTAGTTAATAATAAATCTCGTAGGATAAATAAAATTACCCGATGAATAATTCCACGTTTTTGACAAAAATCCCCCATCATACTGAACGAGGGCCCTGGATTGAGGCACCCCATTCCAGCCACCATTAGCGTACAGTATAGATTGAAGCGAAGGAGGCAGGGTGGATGGTGGCTGTCCAATAAACACAGGCGTTACGTAAAATCTCATTGGTACAGATAACCAATCGGCGACACGAACACATCGCTGATATGAAATAAAGTCAGGGTCTGCATCATTCTGCAGCCAAATGTCGGTAATTGCGACATTAAGATTCCATAACTTCAATTAATCGTTTAAGATTGTAATAACGGAATCTCTACGGAAGTGGACGACCTTGACCCACCAGTATAACTTGCACTCTGCTTCTCCTCCATTTCCACAGCATATTTCTTCTCACAAGAGCCACAAATTGTTTAAAAACACTGCCTCTCTTCATTGCCAGGCCGTGCAAGAGTGTTGCGCTCCCTAGTTCAGCAACGCACTGAGGATTCGGGGTTCTCTGCGACGCACTGAGACGGGTCGTTCTCGTCCGGCAGTGCGCGGGGGATGCGGCGTTCTTTGGTTCAGCAGCGCCAGGGGGATGCGGCGTTCTTTTGTTCAGCAACGCCAGGGGAATGCGGCGTTCTTTGGTTCAGCAGCGTTAGGAGGATGCGGCGTTCCTCGGCGTTCAGCAGCGCCAGCTGCTCAAATCAAGTCGGTACGTGCTACGGACACAGTCTCCACTCGTTACCCCACTAATCCAGTTTGAAAGCCTTTGCACTGAAGAAATAGAAAGAAACACACCGTGATAAGGCCTGGTGGGGGCTAATGCTTATCAACCTTTTATACATTGGTCGGTTTCCCATGGAGGGGTTACTATTCTTGAGAAAGGTCTTCGATCTATGACCCCACAACGCGGGTAATATGCTGTTACGCTGCGATCAATTGGAGGGTAACCCCGATGTCATCAGGGCACGTGACGAAGAGTCAATGCCGATGAGTGGAAGGTGCTATTGAGCAGCGTAAAGGCGCTTACTGTACACTGAGTACCTGACGTCATCAGTGTACCTGACGTCATCAGGGCATGTGACACTCGATGAGTGTAAAAAGCTGCATAGGGCGCTAACTGTAACGCCAGCTCCAGTGCTTAAAGTACGGACATCTGTAAATTCATTCGTCTTTACACCTGAATAGTTATATAGTTATAATGGTTATATAGTTATAATGGTTATATAGTTATAATGGTTATATATTATAATGGAGAAATGATGAACGGAGATAAAGATATTGCTCATAGTGTTCAGGGGGTGCGGACGGTACTACACGAAGAGACATTAAGTTTCTCAGTGATTTAAAAAGATGGTCAACCGCAATTGACTACAATATCTACAAAGCATAACTGTCTGGTTAAAACACTAATTAAAACCAATCAAGGTGGTTTTTAAAAGAGTTCTGTGAACAGAGTGGAACTATCTTGGCTTGTCAATTATTCCATGTGGTCGATGGGAAAAGCTATTTCGCGTTAATTCCGTCCTAGCCATGGGTTTTGCTAATGTGTAAGAATACCCCCCTGAGTTCTCAGCACTGCGTAGCTAAATAAACAAACAACGCCAATATCATCTGACCCATTGGACATTTTTATATACCTGTATAAGATATATACGGAGACACTATGTTTTAAGAGAGGTCATCCCTGAAAATTGCCACAACAACAATATGATAACCGTCCTCGCGTGCCCGCCCTCAACAACACCTTTCGACGACATTCGCTTCTTAACAGCGCACAAGACACACGGAAAGGTGTCTTTTCTACCGTATATATAGTATATAGTATTTATTTCGTACATATAAGCGTACATATTTGTATAAAATCAGTGCAAGAAAGAAATGAAGATTAACATCGTAACGTGCAAATTGTGGACAGGAGCTCGTCAATTTCTTGTGGGGTAAGAATAGAAATTGCTCTCCCATCCCGTTGCATAATGAGCTCTCTTAAAAATGAAATAGTGTTTAACACATTGATGTCTTATTTGCGATTTCTAAGCTTTACTGTATAAACCACCCTCTACTATAGCCCCGGTCGAACGGTGTTATTTTATATACCTTTCTGAATCATCAATTTCCGCACTAATGGGCAATGTGTTTTGACAGGACTGAGAGATCTAGAAAACAACATATATCAAGAGCCTGGGAACAAATAAATGGGACCGCGCAAAAACTTATCCCCGATCGATGCAGTTCTTTAGGTAATGCCATATAATATAGATTTCCAAGAAATCCAGATGCTATGTCTACTATTTTGGTAAATATAAGGTCACACGATGTTTGCTTGCTCTCCGTTCGCTTGGCGCGCATCATGCTTTTTTTGAACTGTCATGTTTGAAATAGTCCGTACTACTCTATCGTTCCCATGACTACGGGTGATCGACCCTTGTGGAGCAATTAATTAGGCCTTATACATAAATCAGAGATTCAGACGTATCATAATAGCATTCCAACTGGAGATGTTTGGTCAGGGTGCAAACACGCTCTCTGACGCACGTTATGCTCTAAGGTAATCTGCATTTCATAATGTTTCTATACGAAGTAAAACGAGATCGATATAGTATCGTCCTTCACGGGATAGTTTTGGTATCTGTGCCTTATCGCTCATGTTGCTAGCTAGTTGTTGTTTGCAACTATAGAAATCATGATAAGGAATTGCAAGAGTTTGCAATTTTTGTTTTCCGGCAAAGGTATGAAGTATTGTACGTTGACAGAAGATAGTTAGTTCGCCATGCATCTGAGCGATATAAGGGAAATCTTCGACTTGGACAAGTTGGTTTTTGAGGGATGCCGGGTCAGATGAGAATTGTCCATGAACAGGCAGGTTCTCCCGTGAAGGGCCAAGGCTTGTTCCGCGGTTGAGACACCTGCGCAGAGGTTTAAATGAAAAAGTGGTCTAGAAAGCGTGCGCCGATCAAGGCGATTTTGACAGCTGGGTTGTGACTTGGCCCGTGGTCAGGCTTATAGCAATATAGGCCTTGTCTTTCCGCGTGTCCTCATCTAGATCTGCAATCGACATCTTTGTCTGCACTGACTGCAGTACACAGAAAATGAAAGATAGTTAGGTCTGGTTACCGGGCTGGTCCTAAACATGCTTCTTTGTTTATTTATTTTATAAACTTGCTTATTTGCTTATTTATTTTATATTATCAAAAAATCGAAAGTGAAAATATAGGTTGACTCCTATTCCATATGTTTTTGATGATTCTACTTGTACTTGGTTCCTGCCGAACAGTGTTGAAAAAAGAGTCACTTCAGTCCACAAGCTGCGATTGGGAAGCAGGATGCCATGTTTTACTTGCAGAGTATCTCCAGTTAATGGAGGGCTAGGCAATAAGGTTTAAATGCATCTTATGTAATGAACTTAAGTGGGGTTGGCTTACAAGAATATAATATTTTCTAACTAATTAAACTTGACTACATTACTATTTTCCGTCACCTACGCTTGAATAAAACCTTACTGCGGCATCAACATCATGGGACATAATTCATTCAATGACCTTCATTTGACCTATGACATCAACATCTTGGGACATAATTCATTCAATGACCTTCATTTGACCTATGACATCAACATTATGGGACATAATTCATTCAATGACCTTCATTTGACCTATGACATCAACATCATGGGACATAATTCGTTCAGAGACCAAACTTGGTTTGACCTATGCTTGTTCATGCCGAAATAACCTTTGCCATTGTTTTAAAACAAGATTCCAATGCACAAATCATCTATGAATCATAGCATCATACAATCGCTGGCGATAAGAGAATGTTGGCTTATCCACTTCCACCTATACAACATTGACAACATTTAAACAACGACTTGGTGATGGAATTGGGATATATCCATCAATAACAGTCGCCAACGAGATATGATATAATTTTGGTCTAGGGAACCTTATGAAACCTTCAAAATGAAAAGATTTTGATGTGCCAAAATGTTATTTATTTCACTGTTGCGGGATAGAGGGTGCGACTCGGGACTGTATGTCAGCCATACATACAAGCCTCGGGACAATGGTTACTTTGAATTTGTGTATCATCTCATTCATTAGAAGCACATTATACCAAACCAATGGATTAGCAACTAAGATCTGAGATTCACATCTCTTAAAACAGACATGACATTCATTTACGGATGCTCTGCAAGATGACAGTGGAAGTTTCATATGCTAACATATTGAGTGGTATCCCTCATCAAGATATCTCTGGATATGCTGCTGCATGTTTTCATACTACTTAGAAAATATGTGTGTGGTTCAAAGTTGGCTTACAATTTGTTACCAAAATTTGAATCCATAATATCTATTGATAGAGTTTGTTATGCAGCAGACAGACGTATTATATGGTCTCATATTTTAAACTTCTAATTTACTCGTGTATTATTTCTGTGTGTGGTCCAGGGCCTCTCATATCAGCATGGGCGAGGCAGATACACAACACACCTGTCTTTCTGGCTGTGGATAAAGCCCAGCTGAGTAAACTTCGCAAGAAAACTGGTTTCCCTTTCATCAACTGTAAGAAAGCTCTGGAGAAGTTTGATAATGACTTTGACAAGGTGACTGTCAAACTCTCATTATTTGTGGTGAACTGTTTGTTGTGTAATATTGTAATACAATTAATTTTTCTGTGTAACCACTGACACAGTTTAACATGAAGATATTTGATCCATCAATGGCTGGTATATAACTGATACAGTTTAGCAGGAGAATGTTTGGTCCGTCACTTATTGGTTTGGTCTGTCACTTATTGGTTTGGTCTGTCACTTATTGGTTTGGCCCTTAACTCATTGGTTTGGTTCATCACTTATTGGTTTGGTCTGTCACTTATTGGTTAGGTCTGTTACTTATTGGTTTGGTCTGTCACTTATTGGTTATGTCTGTCCACAGGGATTTGCATTGGCCTGCCGGCCGCTATCTTCTATGTTTACATAAACCCAAAGGGGACAACGATTTTGATCTCACAAAAAATCTCGCCTAAACCATCTTTAGTCCAATTTACTACCCTGGCATGCCCCATAGCCATTGAGAACATGTTCTTCTACCTAACCATACCATCCGACCCGACATTTGCCACCTGAAAGTATTTTTTTTTTGAGTTCAAACGCTAATTTAGTCGTTTTGGCGATTTACTGTACCCGGAAGTTCATTGATTTTCTGCCCGACGTCCGGGGAAAAAAATCGCGAGCTCTGATTGGAGCTCTTAATTAAATTGTCTTATTGGTTTGGTTCGTCACTCATTGGTTTGGTCTGTCAATTACAAATCTATGTTTCTGTCTAACTTCTAGCTTAATTCCAAGGTAATTTTGTCTGCTTATGTTTAAATGACACTCATACATGATAGTTATGGACAATCAGACACTCACCTGTTATTGACAATCAGACACTCACCTGTTATTGACAATCAGACACTCACCTGTTATTGACAATCAGATCATGGCTTACACACTCTCATCTGTGGCGGAATTTCTTAAAATGTCATCTACATTGGTGGTAAGATTTTGATCCACACTTCAAAAGAAATATTTCATTTTTGCATGTCACCATGATGATTGGGCAGGCTGAGGCGTGGATCCGGGAGGAAGCCCAGAAAGAAGGCTGGGCCAAGGCATCCAAACTCCAAGGCAGACCCATGTCACAGGGGCTAGTGGCCATACAAATGCACCACGCTTCAGCAGCCATGGTCGAGGTGGGTTACATGATATGTACTGTTGATTTCTGCAAGTAGGCTGTACAATGATATGATGATTGCTCAATAACAATGCACGTTAAAGTTGTTTGTATTGCATGTTTTACAATCAGGTGAATTGTGAGACAGACTTTGTGGCTCGCAATGATAAGTTCCACCATTTGGTGAACTCCATCACAGCAGCGTGTCTGGAAGCCGGGGAGGCTTCGGGCCAAAGTAAGGTGGGTTTTGAGATGCTCCCCATCACAGGCTCTGCAGTGTGCCTTGCTTCAGTCTGATTCTTATGAATATTTGTTGATAAATATCTTTTTTTTGAATATTTATATCTATATATCATTTTTGCACACATTTTTGGTATGATGAATTCATGGTTAGCCACTCAGTCATAGTGATTGATTCCCAGATCTCATTTGACAGAGAGTCACTTGGCAAGATTGAGGTGGAGTCCTCCAATACAGTTGCTGAAACAGTTGTCATGGCGATAGGGAATATCGGAGAGAATATGATTGCCAGACGGGGGCTGTTCCTGCGGGCGGGGGATGCTGCTAAGATCGCCAGCTATGTCCACGTGTCGGGTATGTCAGCGTTTACCAAGTCAAACGTGTCTGGGGGTATATGAGGGGTGTCTTTGTGGGAATACCTCAGATTCCATCGCATTTCTCTACTTCCACTTACCACTGCCATGATGCTTTGTATCTTAGTTTGATGTTGGAAGAAGATTGTTAAACAAAGTGTACATGGAGAGAACGTTATCATCATCGAGTTCTCGTTGACAACAACTGAAATGCATCTGTGATTTTGTTAGTGATTCGAGTATCACTCGTTTTGATAGTCTTTTCATTAATGAAATTTCCTTTCTCCAGGTAATGCCTCCAAAACAAACAGCAAGTGCGTTGTAGGAAAATATGGCGCTCTCCTCACGTACAAGCACCTTGGAGCTCCTGCACCATCAGACACTGCTGACTCAGCACCAAGGGGGGACATTGGGCGCCAACTCTGTCAGCATGTGGTTGGCATGAACCCCTTATCCATTGGTGATATGACGACATCAGATAGCAGCGACGAGGCGTCAAGTTCTGACAGCGATGATTCTGGTTCCGACAGTGACGAGGAGAAGAGGAAGGACAGGGAGAACGTTATGATTCACCAGGAGTTTCTTCTCGACGCCTCTCTCACTGTGAGCGATGTGTTGAAGGAAAACAAGATGGAAATTCTGGATTTTGCTCGTTATGAATGTGGTGAAGACATTGAGTCTATTAGCTGATTTACCTGTGACTCTAATATTAGCATAATTGATTGGTTAGGTGTGGTGTGCTAATGGATCTTAGGGATGTCTGTAGACGTAGCTGTACTTTCTGTCTTGTTGTCAAGTGAAGCAATTGAATTTGATGAGAAGTGTATTTAACGTTGTAATAAACTTATTCAGTTGACTAAGATTCATTTTCAATTACATTAATTGTATATTGTAACATATATCTGGGTATATGTTCTCTAATGATAGCTGTTGTTGCACAAATATTGTTTAAACTCCATGTTTCATTTCATGGTAGCCGTCCTTATTGTTGTGATGTACCTCGAGTACCTGAACAGGTAGTACAGTCATCTGATCCAATCAATGAAGGTGTTTATAATCAGTTACATCAAACCCTCTTATATATTTCCATGAATATTTGGAAAGCTTTATGGAATGAAGGAAAATTTGACCGGAAAACCGAAAACCATCTAGCTCCATTCATCTTGGATGCAAAGCACTTACTGACGAACCAGGTGGTTTTAATTGACACCCCCTAGGTTAATCAATATCTTCTTCAGTGTTGACTTGATCACTAACTCATTCTGGGTTGACTTAATAACTCATCCAGGGTTGACTTTATCATCAACTCATCCAGGGTTGACTTTATCATCAACTCATTCAGGGTTGACTTAATCATCAACTCATTCAGGGTTGACTTGATCATCAAATGATGTTCCACATCACTGCAGACGTATCTCCATCAGCTTCACGCACCATAACACGAGTCATTAGTCTGTTAGTACCAGGCATTCTGGCTTCAGGGTGCACTATCTAGTTATGATAACAATCTTTTAATTACAATATTACAATATAATGGAGTAATTTATTGATTATCATGTTTCCGCGCCTTATTATTATTCCATGATTTTGAGCCATTGTTTCTCGGGATTGTGAGTCTGTGATATTTCACATCCGACCCGCTGTCTCTCACTCTTAATAACTTACAGTCAATTGGCATGGTTACAAGCTCCCAGTTTCCGATTCTTGATGGTAGCCTGTAAACCAGATGTTAGATATTCAACCTGGTTATATCCCGACCTCATCATGAATGAGTTCTAGCTGCGAAACCAAGAAACTCGACAGCCTCTGACGAACTGAGGAGTCGCCATGGCAACAACGAAACTTTTCAGCAGCAGCATCACAGGCCAAAGTTCCGAATCGGTAGCCTGTTTTGTGGGTTTTTTTCGTTTGCAACGTAGTTCCGACTATGTTGTTCTTGTGCGAGGAAGCAACTGATGGAAGCTTAAATCGGCTGATAAGCTGCGAAACATTCTGGATATCAGATATTCTTGTACATATCAACCATCCGCTAGATAGGGTTTAAAACGACCGAACTTTAGCCCTGCGAGGTGTATGCTGTGCTTTCATCCTGACAATGAATGCCAGATGTGGAGTGTGTCAAATCTAGGTCAACAAGACGCTCGATTCCTGAGCCACGCTTCTCCAGCCAAAAGGAGGTATGTGCGCACTTGGAATCAAACTTGCTATATATGATGGTTGCTAAGTGGTGGTGATTATGAATGAGGATAAAATGTACCATTCGCTGTTTTGAGTAGATATTATTGCAAGTCGTGCTTAAGTTACTTAGAAGCAGTGTTTCTAGTATAATAATGCAGTTTGCGAAAATTGTTCGGTCTGTTTTTATGAATCCCGGCCATGCAGCTTTCATCATTTTCCCTCCCCTGCCGACTGCTCCATATCATTCAGTCTCTTCAACATTCAGTATCGTATTATTCTGCGATTCGCATCCCATATATGTCATTTACGTCTATGTCATTTAGTCTCTATGATCGTCAATATTCATGTCGCCATCCTATACCTATATCCTGTCTAGTATCCTATGATCGCATCCCCTATATATATGTCATTCCTACGTCCTATGTCGCCATTTATGTATCCTATGTATAGTTTCCTATGATCGTCCTATCCTAGTATGTCTATGATCGCCATCCTATCCTATATCCTATGATCGTCATATCCTATGATCCCATATACCTAGTATCCTATGTCTAGTATCTATGATCGCCTTCCTATGATCGCCATCCGACACTATATACCTAGTATCCTATGGTCGTCAATCCTAGTATCCTATGATCCTATGTCTAGTCCTATGTCTCCTATACCTAGTATCCTAGTATCTATGAGTATCCTATGATCGCCATCCTATGTCTAGTTTCCTATGATCGCCATCGTCTAGTATCCTATGATCTCCTATACCTAGTATCCTATGTCTAGTATCCTATGGTCGCCATCCTATACCTAGTATCCTATGTCTAGTATCCTATGATCGCCTTCCTATGATCGCCATCCAACACCTAATATCCTATGTCTAGTATCCTATGGTCGTCATCCTTATGTCTAGTATCCTATGATCGTCATCCTATACCTAGTATCCTATGTCTAGTATCCTATGGTCGCCATCCTATACCTAGTATCCTATGTCTAGTATCCTATGATCGCCATCCTATACCTAGTATCCTATGTCTAGTATCCTATGGTCGTCATCCTATGCCTAGTATCCTATGTCTAGTTTCCTATGATCGCCATCCTATACCTAGTATCCTATGTCTAGTATCCCCCTCACCCTGAGGTCGACATCATACGCTCCTCATCCTGAGGTCATCATCATACACTCCTCACCCTGAGGTCGACATCATACACTCCTCACCCTGAGGTCGACATCATACGCTCCCCACCCTGTGGTCGACATCATACGCTCCCCACCCTGTGGTCGACCCCTGTGGTCGACATCATACGCTCCTCACCCTGTGGTCGACATCATACGCTCCCCACCCTGTGGTCGACATCATACGCTCCCCACCCTGTGGTCGACATCATACGCTCCCCATCCTGTGGTCGACATACGCTCCCCACGGTCGACATCCGCTCCCCACCCTGTGGTCGACATCATACGCTCCTCACCCTGTGGTCGACATCATACGCTCATACATCATCCTCACCCTTGAGGTCGACATCATACGCTCCTCACCCTGCTCCTCCACCCTGTGGTCGACATCATACGCTCCCCACCCTGTGGTCGACATCATACGCTCCTCACCTTGAGGTCGACATCATACGCTCCTCACCCTGTGGTCGATATCATACGCTCCTCACCCTGAGGACATCATCATCCTCACCCTGAGGTCTCCTACGCTCCTCACCTTGAGGTCGACATCATACGCTCCTCACCCTGTGGTCGATATCATACGCTCCTCACCCTGAGGTCATCATACGCTCCTCACCCTGAGGTCGACATCATACGCTCCTCACCCTGTGGTCGACATCATACGCTCCTCACCCTGAGGTCGACATCATACGCTCCTCACCCTGAGTTCGACATCATACGCTCCTCACCCTGAGGTCGACATCATACGCTCCTCACCCTGAGGTCGTCATCATGTGTTTGTCACCATAAGTACGTCATCCTATGATCGTCATCACATTCGTTACCCTATGACGGACAAATCTATTATCCTCTGTTCCACGACCTTTGTCTCGGTACTAAACATCATCATTCTATGATCATTCCTGTAGGATCGCCTTGCTCTTGTTACGAACCCTATGATCCGATGTTGGCCGCGCTGTGTAATTCGGACTGTGTAATTCAGGTCACTATGCGCTTCAACAGCGTCTACCTCGCTCCTGTCTTCCTCATCATGGTCGGCGTCCTTTGCCTGACATCAGGGTTCGTCTGGCTCGCCACACTCCACGCTACCGAACAACTCTACGTGTGAGTAGACGAGGGAAAACGGGTGGTGGAGGGGGGGGGGGGGGGGGGCAGGGGAGGGGATGTGGGACTGTTACATTGGTATATATATATATATATATATATATATATATATATATATATATATATATATATATATATATATATATATATATATATATATATATATATATATATATATATATATCTCTCCTATATATATATAATATATCTCTATATATATATATATATATCTATATATCTATCTCTGTGTGTGTGTGTGTGTGTGTGTGTGTGTGTGTGTGTGTGTGTGTGTGTGTGTGTGTGTGTGTGTGCACGTCTATAATTTGCGGATGTACCGTCGACTTATCTTTGGATATAGTCATTTAATTTCGTGTTGGTCTTGTCAGGAACGCAGCCCGTGTCTACGTACCAGTGCTGTGTGGCGCGGGGCTAGTTTGTCTGCTCGTGGGAGGCTGTGTCTGTTGCACATTACAACAGCGCATCGACATTAACTGGCGACAGTGTCGCCGTCTTCAGGCCATCCACAACATCACTCTGGGCAGGTAATTCTCATTGATGAGTTTATGATATGACACCTGTATAACGTCCTGATTGTTCAGCTCGTATCAGCCATTGAGGAGAAGAGTCTGAGCCGTTGAAGGACACCTCCCTCTGGCGGCCAGGTGTCCCTTATCCTTTGAATGGCCAGTTCAATTAATTAATTAAACGAGACTTACCTGTGAGGCTTAGTTTTATTAATAATTGTACCACGTGACCTAAACAACGGGAATTAACTGCGATGACGTCATATCCTCTTAGGCGGCAGTTTTAAACAATTGGCTGTAACATTGCTGGGAGCACATTAGGGTGGGATGTGTTGTGGGCAGGTTATTGTGTATATGTGATGCGCGTTGTCGTCCCTTTTAACTCCCGAGGCCACCAGCAAGCTTTCCTTCACAATGTCTGCCCCAGGCAAAGTCACTGCTATCAGATTCTCCTGGAGCAGAAGATACCACATGTACCTCTGTCTCAAGACGATGTGATTATTTTTGCCCCAAGACATAAATGCGCATTTTGCCGCTTAATTAATTTTTTTGAAATCAGCATTTAGCATGGGTAATTATATTTCCACTTGTTACTTTTTAACACAATCTTTTTAACCCTCTATAGCCTTTGTTATGTAGATTTATTCAGAACTATTTCGCGTCAGCGTCAGTGCAATCGTCCACGCAAGTACTGCGGTTCAGTACACAATAATGGCATCGACGAATCCTTCGTGAAATTATCATTTGTCACTTTTAAGCGTACAATGACGACTTGGGACGAATCCAAGCACAGACAGCAACAAAACTTAACATCTATTCGCGAAGTACATTTCTGGGGCATTGCGCAAACGCTGCCCATGTTTACATCGAAACCGATACTGCGCCCTTTCGGAAAGCGCGCGAACGGGGGGTCAAGCATATACAAATTCAATTTATCTACGTTTAGTGATTAATTTGCGAAACATTATAGCGGAGCGATTTGACTTCCATGCCTTTCATCCTGGCTATATTACCATAGAAACTTATTGTTTATTTGTTTTCATCATTACAACAGCTCGTCTGACCCAGATTCCTGTGCCCAGCCCATAATTTCTGGATACGACCCTCGGCATTCTCCGTGGGACCCGGATGCTACCGAACATACAGAAACGGTGTTCCACATCTCGTGACCTGTTGGGGGCGCCTACGTCACGCGGCTAATGCGATGACGTCACGGACGCTGAATATGTAATGATGTCAGCGTTGTCAAAATCCCATGAAGAAATTGTTTGTTAATTATATACGGTTGGTTACAAATGTTTGTGATTTCGGTCGTTATGAGTCCTGTGTTTGAAAACATTTCATAAGTGTTCCATAGACCCTGGGATATGAAATAATGGCGGCCTGGACTGTCATATGGGCCAGGAAATAACGTAGGTGTTCTTGGTTATGCAGACGGTATTACCAAAATCAGTCTTAATGCAAGAGTGATATGTTGAAAGCGTGCGAAAAACTTGCTAATCAATGTAACGTGACTTTTAATCCGCTAAATTCTAAATGAATAGCAACTGGTGTGGTAGTCAATGAGCTACACATACACTCACCCCCCCCCCCCCCACACACACACACATAAACCCACCCCCCCCCCCACACACACACGGCCCCACACACACATAAACGCACATACACATATACACACGAACACACATACACACCCACCCGTGCGCACATGCATATATATATATATATATATATATATATATATATATATATATATATATATATATATAATATATATAAAATATTGTTGCAAGCTGGGAACATACTTACACAAACACTCAATATTTACCAATCAAATGGCGCATCATCCAACATTATTGTATACATACGATTTTATTCAAACACATTTTTTTCATCAGTTCCACGCCAATCAGCGTACAAATCACGGTATATAAATAATATTTATGTAAGCATTTAGTTAATGCATGATAAACTACTTGATACAAGCAACTTTTAAATCAACCCTACGGGTTTTCCCAAAACGCACCATGACGTTATTCGTAATGACGAATGACGTTATGATGCATAATATTAATCAATACATTATCCACATTGGTTGTTTGCTTAAGAGACTGCTGTATCATTTGCATATAGTACTGAATATGCAGATACTGGAATATAATTTGCATAAAGATCCATACATATCACACGATATATTACCACTGTACAATTAAGAAGCAAGCGCAGTACATGAAAGGACATTCATAGTAAGCTGTGGTAACAGCTGTCAGTAATGGATCACCTTGTCATGTTGAGATTGTGCAAAGTCACTAGTTCTATCGTACGTCTAATCAGAGGGATGTAAGAGCTGACTCGTCGTCGTAACCACGATTCACCTGACCATTGGACGGCTCCACAATGACAGTAGTGACGTTGTTGATGACGTCATACGACGGCGGGGCATACCCATTCATCGCCATTCTCCCATTGGCTGATAACTCAACATCCGTTCCAGTTTCAGCTCGTCTGTTTGGTTGGGTATTGTCAACTGTGGCAACATATCCGAGCGGCAGACTCAAACCCTCCGTCTGGGAGGGTTTAATATCTTCGCTTTCGGGAAGGTAATCTCCAGTCATATTCTCACGAAGCGCGGGTCCCCAATCCGATGTAGGTTGACGTGAAATATTGAGCGACTGAAACAAATCGCACGAATTTTCATTTGTATATTGCAAATTTATTTTTGCTTATCGGTGTGTTTGCCTACACAAAAGTAGAGTTAGTCACATACTTCAAGCCAGCCATTCATGCATGACTGATAGGCGAAATTGGCGACTATGACGAACAATGGGAATGCAACAATCAGCCAGGCCAGCGCGTTTGCCCAATCAGGGTAGACGTAGTCACCGAAGGTCAAAGGTGACTGCTGTATGCCTTTGAATACGATGACAGCCTGTAAATCATGTATACATTCTATGCCAATGAAATGAGGATAATGAAGTGGGGTTTTTTTTATGGATTGTCATAACGTAACTAAGCCCACCGTGGTGATGGCTGGGGACAAGCCACACCAGCACACCTTCCAGAAAATGTTTGGTTTTTTGCCCAGCATCATCTCGATGTCGCGAGCGAAGTTACTGTAAGCTGTTGACGACACAGGACAGATTGAGATCAACATGGATTACGGTGGTAGTTTTTTAAAATAAGATTTAGAGAAGTGTTTGAACAATCTTCAGTGTTCATAAAGCTAAGGTTCAGGTAATTCAATGCATTGTGAAGTGTCCACTGTTAGGGGCTGATTGAGGGGTTGGTCTTATGTTCTGGTTATCTTGTAATAACATGCATTTCCAAGTTTCAGTTCCACCTGTTTTTTTTACCACGACATTTAATTAAGACCCCGATTCATCATAAACATTGGCATTTAAACAATCCCAATTATGTCCTTAAACAATCCCAATTATGTCATTAAACAATACCAATTATGTCATTAAACAATACCAATTATGTCATTAAACAATACCAATTATGCCATAGATCGTAAGTCACTTACGATAAAGCCAGGCCAAGGCAATGAGCTCCAGAAGAGCCACTGATAACAGAGCGTAGCCAGCACAGTAGTCGTCCACTAACTTGAACATGTAAAACCCGCCCTGACACACACAAACCATCTCCATCATTTGCAAATAAAATGATCCGTGAACTCGAGATTTGAAACTTGAAATTGTACACTGCAACAAAGAAAACAGCATAAAAACAACACCCGAGCGATAATTGAACTACCTGGCCGAAATGCAATCGCTATAAGCGTGGGCTTCTCCCGGATACCACGTAGCATGGATACAGCAGAACAGGTACAGTTAGTTCATATATCTTCATGTTTGGAAAAAATAGTGATTGCGTATTAATCGGAAGAGTATTAATGAAAAACAGCCAAGTGCGATGAACTAACATAGATCAAGCCATGCATGCATAGATCAAGCCATGCATGCATAGATCAAGCCATGCATGCATAGATCAAGCCATGCATGCATTGATCAAACCATGCATGCCTAGATCAAGCCATGCATGCATAGATCAAGCCATGCATGCATTGATCAAACCATGCATGCATAGATCAAGCCATGCATGCATTGATCAAACCATGTATGCATAGACCAAGCCATGCATGCATAGATTAAGCCATGCATGCATAGATCAAGCTATGCATGCATATATTAATCCATCCATGCATGCATAGATCAAGTCATGCATGCGATATAACTCATTCCTGTTACTGCGCACGCTGTCGGTAAGCGATATAAAGCTTCAAGAAATCACTGCACTATATTAACAAGTAAAATACTGCTGATTCAGCATGTTCTTACCTCAGTTACCATAGGCAGTCCTAACAAGAAGCCGAAGAGACAGAACGTCGCGCGGAAAATCGTCGGTCTTCTCCCCATTCGAAAAAAATCCGGAAACTCATCCATGATTCCAGCACAGATTCCTTCTACCATGGAAAACTGGAAGGAGCACCATTCATTGATAACTCGTTCGACTATTTTATATCGTATATGAATCAGAACTTTTAGTCATAATTAACATATTGGATTTACTGGTGTAACCCAATGTATAACAGTTAAGACAAGGTTAAAAAAAAATTAAGACAAGGTCAAAAATTTGAGTTGCCCCCGCGGAGATTCGACCCACGCGGAGATTCGAGTCACCTGAGAGCTGAAGCCCAAAGTGCACATCATGAAGAAGAATAGGATGCTCCAGAGAGGAGCTACAGGCATTGTGGCCAAGCCCTCCGGATACACGACGAACACCAGGCCCGGACCTACGCAACAGACGAGTTAACAGAAATATCATTACTGTCTGGTAGCCAAATGTGAATAACACGACATTATGAAGCTGGATTGAATGGTTGAGATTTTGATGGGGAATACAATGCTGATGTATGATCTGAATCTTTGGAATAAACACAGAATCGGTCATTAAGCTCGTGGATCCACGTTTGATTACAGGTATGAATTTAACATATAGATAGCTACATTTATGGTCATTAAATAGTTAATTATGTATAACACACCGTCACTGGCCACGTCAGCCACATCGACGCCTTTGAGTTCAGCCATATATCCGAGAACCGAGAAGATGACAAAGCCAGCATAAATACTGGTGCCGCAGTTGATGAACGGAATGAGAAGCGCGTCTCTGAAACGTTAACAAATGATTTATTGTCAACCATGTCAACCATACATTTTGTATCGGTAAGCAAGAACAACTTGTGATCTTAATAACGCTTGATTTACACCTTGTTGTGTCGTAAAGAAAACAAAACGGACTTTGTTGGGCAATGTATTCAAATGGGAGTTAATATAAAAGGTTAAAAGTAAACACCCATCAACATTCGGTAAACAGAAAGTAATGATTAAATAATGACCTGAGGACGTTGTTGTGGAATTCGTTGAAACTGGCCATTGCGATAAGACTGCCCATGGCGCAGCCGAGGGAGTAGAATATCTGGGTAGCTGCGTCGCTCCACGCCTGTTGACACAACACGCGACACAACCCGGGATACAATACGTGACACAACCTGTGACACAACCTTTGACACAACCCGTGACTCAACACTAGACACAACACGTGACGTTTATGGCCAACAGTGGTTTCAGATTGTGAGTGTCGATGTGAGATTGGTGAATACGATGTCAGATGAATTACTGCATCGATAGCGTGGTTTTATGCCAAATAATTTATTTTTTATATTATACGTTTTGACGTTAGCCAATTTTTATTGATAATAACTCGTTTACTCTTGATGATAATTGTCAGCTCGCTATTTAAGTAAGGTAAGTAGAGGACCCTTATCACAATAGAACGACTCCATGCTGGAGAACATGCGCACAACGTACTGACAGAGCATGCGCACTACTTACTTTGCAGAGCATACGCAGTATGTACTGTCAGAGCATGCGCATTATTTGCTGACAGAACATGCGCACTACTTACTGACAGAGCATGCGCAGTATGTACTGACAGAGCATGCGCACTATTTGCTGACAGAACATGCGCGCTACTTACTTTGCAGAGCATGCGCAGTATGTACTGTCAGAGCATGCGCACTATTTTCTGACAGAACATCCGCATTACTTACTGACAGAGCATGCGCAGTATGTACTGACAGAGCATGCGCACTATTTGCTGACAGAACATGCGCACTACTTACCTGGGCATCGGCCAGGCGACTGAAGTCCGGTTTCATGTAGAACTCAATGCCCTTACCGGCTCCTGGCAGCGTTGCTCCCTGAACCAGCATGATGGTTAGAAGAACATACGGGAACAGCGAAACGAAGTAGGCTGCCTGCAACAACGGCGCGAATTTCCGAATAGTTTACAAATTGAAGCTCAATTTGTGAAACGGATTACTTTTTTGTGGGCGAACAAATTCTCTATTGGTAACAAATCATCCTTTTCGAGACGAGCATAGACTATGTTTGGGTGGGACTCAAATGTTCAGCAAACGACGATTGGCTTTGATCAGCTCATGTGAATTACCTTTCCCACTGAGCTGATCCCTTTGAGGAGGACGAGGAAGATGATGAGCCAGGCGAGGAGGAGGAGGAGACAGAGCTGCCAGACCACAGTACCTGACTCCTCGATACCGGACGACATCTTCAGCACGTTGTCACTAGTAACATGACGTCAGTACCATCAGTGTTAGAAGCTTCATCAACATCATCATCATCATCATCATACAGTTATCATCATCATCATCATCATCATACAGTTATTATCATCATCATCATCATCAACTGTTTCTTCATATGCATCGTCGTTATGTCGGTAATCATCATCATGATCGTCATAATCGTCATTGACAGCATCATCAATATAATCATGTGTTCCGGCATCATCATCATAATCATCATCATCATCATCATGATTAAGTCGTCTAGATGATCATCTTCACAGCATGATCTGAGATAAATAATAAGAAATCCTTTATCACTTGAAAATATTATGAATAATTCATTTAGAACCTACTAATAGAACTCTTCACTCGGAGTCCTGATTGTACCATTTCCGGTCCTGTTCACTGAAAATCAACAAAATCAATCAATGATCCTTAGTTACTTTACATAGCAATCAACCAACAGACAGGTTCCATATCAAACCGAATGACGAGCATGCCGTGATATTCACTGAGGTGTGTATCGTCACTGGTATGTCGAGTATATACACGAGGTGTGTATCGTCACTGGTATGTCGAGTTTATACACGCTACACTTTGTGTGGACTGTGTGAACTACCGTCGCATTTTGTGATGATGTGATGAACACAACCAGTATTTCCGTTATTTCAGAATTGTGGTACGTGGAGGTCCTTTTCGTACTTGGTGTGAGTTCTAAATGGGTTTATTTATATTTTTGGGGTTTTGTTTTCATGTGTTCTGTGTGCACCGTTGTCCTTTGTGCATTTAAGGCTATACTTAAATTACTATATATATATATATATATATATATATATATATATATATATATATATATATAGATATATATATATATATATATATATATATATATATATATATAGATATATACATATATATATACATATATATATATATATATATATCTATATATATATATATATATATATATATATATATCTATATATATATATATATATATATATATATATATATATATATATATATATATATATACATGGCTGTTATTTGCTTAGTTTTCTAAGAGAAGGCGTAACTTAGCGACTGTTATTGTTTCCATCTGCTTCGGAAAATATTCTCGACTTACTTGTATCATCGAGGCATGCTGGTGTGTTCCAAGAGTTGCTGCAGTCCTGCCATGGGAGTTTGCTGGTCATAGAAGCGAAGAAATAATAGAGGCACCAGGCCACGATCACGTTGTAGTAGATCACAATGTACGTAGCAACAATAACCATGGCAACACCCACACCTAGACGCGTGAAATTTGATTTTATCATTTGTACCAGTTAAAATAAAACTCTGTTACACTTTTATGCTCCTGTCACACTATGATGCTCCTTTCACGTTATGATGCTTACTATTGCGCTATGTCGTGATAATACCTTTGAAGAGGGGATTAACCGTCCAGATTGCAATCGGTCCCAGGCTGGCGAATTGGCCGAAACAAAGCTCCATGAAGAACAGGGGTAAACCAATGAACGTCAACATTAAGATATAGGGGATGAGGAAAGCACCTGTCAACAACATAACAATGTGATGCATTATGAAATAAGGAATGCTGACAGAAAATGACAAGAACGAAGGAGGGTGAGATGCATTGTGAAATGAGGAACAAAGAAAACACCAGTCATGGACAACGGAAAGTTTGACGCATTATGAAATATGGAATGAAAAAAGCACGTGACATGAACGAAGGAATGTGTGACGCGTCATAAAGGGAAGAGGGGCGAACATGCATGCAAAAATAATGCCACCATCAATGCGGGGGAACGAATATGCCGCATTAGATTACTGCTGACTCACCTCCCCCGTTTTTGTAACAAAGATACGGGAAGCGCCAGACATTGCCCAGTCCCACGGCGAACCCCACGCAGGTGAGGATGAACTCCAGCTTTCCTCCCCAAGCGCCACGAGCAACCGTCCCATCCGAGGATGCCTTACCGCCACCGACAGCATCTGCTTCAGCTGCAGTATGGAAACGATCGTTAATTGGGAGAAATTAACGTGTTTTAGGTGTGTGAGTGTAGGGGGGAGGGGGGGGGGGGCGACGGGCCGACAGGGGGTGGTAGAAGGGGTGGGGGTAGAAGGAGAGGGAGAGGTAGGCAAGAAGGAGCAAGCTAAAGGAAGAAGTAAGAGAGAGATGGATCAAAAAAGGGAGAGAAAAAGAGTTGGAAGAGAGTAATGGGGCAGGATGGATAGATAAATCAGAATAGATCATGAGATTGTGTGTGTGAGAAAGAGAGATAAAGAGGGAGAGAGAGAGGGGAGGGAGAGAGATAAAGTCAGAGAGAGAGAGAGGGAGTGATAGATAAATAGGGAGAGAGGGGAGAGAGAGAGAGAGATAAAGAGGGAGAGAGAGAGGTGGAGGGAGAGATAAAGAGGGAGGGAGAGAGGAAATAGAATAGGGGAGAGAGAGAGAGAGGAAGAGAAAGAGAGAGAAGGGGAGAGAGAGAACGAAGGAGAGAGAGAAGGAGAATATGGAAGAGATTTAAAGTTGGAGGGATCATTAAAGAGAGAGAAGAAGATGATAAAGAAGTAAATATATATAGGGGAGTGGGAGAGAAATAGATGAGCGTGTTGGATAACAGGCATACGGCTGGCAATAAATGAGCGTATTGGATAGAAGGCATACGCATGGCAATAAATGAGGGTGTTGGATAACAGGTATAAGGAATAAATGAGAGGAGAATATACGGGCAATAAATGAGCGTGTTGGATAACAGGCATACGGATGGCAATAAATGAGCGTGTTGGATAAAGGTAGAGGCAGAAATGAGCGTGTTGGATAACAGGTATACGGAAGGCATAAATGAGCGGTTGGATAACAGGTAGAGGCAATAATGAGCGTGTTGGATAACAGGTATACGGATGGCAATAAATGAGCGTGTTGGATAACAGGTATACGGATGGCAATAAATGAGCGTGTTGGATAACAGGTATACGGAGGCAATAAATGAGCGTGTTGGCGTGTAAACAGGTATACGGATGGCAATAAATGAGCGTGTTGGATAACAGGTATACGGAGGCAATAAATGAGCGTGTTGGATAACAGGTATACGGATGGCAATAAATGAGCGTGTTGGATAACAGGTATACGGAAGGCAATAAATGAGCGTGTTGGATAACAGGTATACGGTGGCAATAAATGAGCGTGTTGGATAACAGGTATACGGATGGCAATAAATGAGCGTGTTGGATAACAGGTATACGGATGGCAATAAATGAGCGTGTTGGATAACAGGTATACGGATGGCAATAAATGAGCGTGTTGGATAACAGGTATACGGATGGCAATAAATGAGCGTGTTGGATAACAGGTATAAATGAGCGTGTTGGATAACAGGTATACAATAAATGAGCGTGTTGGATAACAGGTATACGGATGGCAATAAATGAGCGTGTTGGATAACAGGTATACGGTGGCAATAAATGAGCGTGTTGGATAACAGGTTACGGATGGCATAAATGAGCGGTTGGATAACAGGTATACGGTGGCAATAAATGAGGGTGTTGGATAACAGGTATACGGCTGGCAATAAATGAGCGTGTTGGATAACAGGCATACGGATGGCAATAAATGAGCGTGTTGGATAACAGGTATACGGATGGCAATAAATGAGCGTGTGTAACAGGTATACGGATGGCAATAAATGAGCGTGTTGGATAACAGGTATACGGAAGGGCAATAAATGAGCGTGTTGGATAACAGGTATACGGATGGCAATAAATGAGCGTGAGCGTGTTGGATAACAGGTATATAACGGATACGGGTGGCAATAAATGAATGTGTTGGATAACGGTGTACGGTGGAATAAATGAGGTGTTGGATAACAGGTATACGGCAATAATTGAGCGTGTTGGATAACAGGTATACGGATGGCAATAAATGAGCGTGTTGGATAACAGGTACGGAAGGCAATAATGAGCGGTTGGATAACAGGTATACGGGCAATAAATGAGCGTGTTGGATAACAGGCATACGGATGGCAATAAATGAGCGTGTTGGATAACAGGTATACGGATGGCAATAAATGAGCGTGTTGGATAACAGGTATACGGTGGCAATAAATGAGCGTGTTGGATAACAGGTATACGGAAGGCAATAAAAATGAGCGTGTTGGATAACAGGTATACGGAAGGCAATAAATGAGCGTGTTGGATAACAGGTATACGGATGGCAATAAATGAGTGTTGGATAACAGGTATACGGATGGCAATAAATGAGCGTGTTGGATAACAGGTATACGGATGGCAATAAATGAGCGTGTTGGATAACAGGCATACGGAAGGCAATAAATGAGCGTGTTGGATAACAGGTATACGGAAGGCAATAAATGAGCGTGTTGGATATAAGGGTATACGGATGGCAATAAATGAGCGTGTTGGATAATACGGATGGCAATAAATGAGCGTGTTGGATAACAGGTATACGGTGGCAATAAATGAGCGTGTTGGATAACAGGTATACGGTGGCAATAAATGAGCGTGTTGGATAAATAGGGTACGGATGGGAATAAATGAGCGTGTTGGATAACAGGTATACGGAAGGCAATAAATGAGCGTGTTGGATAACAGGTATACGGATGGCAATAAATGAGCGTGTTGGATAACAGGTATACGGAGGCAATAAATGAGCGGTTGGATAACAGGTATAAATGAGCGTGTTGGATAACAGGTATACGGTGGCAATAAATGAGCGTGTTGGATAAAAGGCATACGGATGGGAATAAATGAGCGTGTTGGATAACAGGTATACGGTGGCAATAAATGAGCGTGTTGGATAACAGGCATACGGATGGGAATAAATGAGCGTGTTGGATAGCAGGCATACGGATGGCAATAAATGAGCGTGTTGGATAACAGGTATACGGATGGCAATAAATGAGGGTTTGGATAACAGGTATACGGATGGCAATAAATGAGCGTGTTGGATAACAGGTATACGGTGGCAATAAATGAGCGTGTTGGATAACAGGTATACGGAAGGCAATAAATGAGCGTGTTGGATAACAGGTATACGGAAGGCAATAAATGAGCGTGTTGGATAACAGGTATACGGATGGCAATAAATGAGCGTGTTGGATAACAGGTATACGGATGGCAATAAATGAGCGTGTTGGATAACAGGTATACGGATGGCAATAAATGAGCGTGTTGGATAAAATGAGCGTGGTATACGGTGGCAATAAATGAGCGTGTTGGATAACAGGTATACGGTGGCAATAAATGAGCGTGTTGGATAACAGGCATACGGATGGGAATAAATGAGCGTGTTGGATAACAGGTATACGGAAGGCAATAAATGAGCGTGTTGGATAACAGGTATACGGATGGCAATAAATGAGCGTGTTGGATAACAGGTATACGGTGGCAATAAATGAGCGTGTTGGATAACAGGTATACGGTGGCAATAAATGAGCGTGTTGGATAACAGGCATACGGATGGGAATAAATGAGCGTGTTGGATAACAGGTATACGGTGGCAATAAATGAGCGTGTTGGATAACAGGCATACGGATGGGAATAAATGAGCGTGTTGGATAGCAGGCATACGGATGGCAATAAATGAGCGTGTTGGATAACAGGTATACGGATGGCAATAAATGAGGGTGTTGGATAACAGGTATACGGATGGCAATAAATGAGCGTGTTGGATAACAGGTATACGGTGGCAATAAATGAGCGTGTTGGATAACAGGTATACGGAAGGCAATAAATGAGCGTGTTGGATAACAGGTATACGGATGGCAATAAATGAGCGTGTTGGATAACAGGTATACGGTGGCAATAAATGAGCGTGTTGGATAACAGGTATACGGATGGCAATAAATGAGCGTGTTGGATAACAGGTATACGGAAGGCAATAAATGTTGTCTTCTTCTCGTATCCGCCGGGATCATTGCAAGCCAGAACAGCACTAACACTAAGCGGCAGTTGTGAGCACAGATCTATTGATCATCATCACCTGTCTGGTCACCTGGGGTTTTACAAAAACATTCATTCGCAGAACGATAGCACCAACGGATGGTCACAGACTGCCATAGTTTGACGATGAGTCCATTTACGAAAGGATTAACATATATATTGCCGCACCATCACCCTCTGCCGTTTACTTTTCAAACAATTGTAACGATACAAGGCTAAGCAGACACCTGAGATTACAGAACACCTGCCTATAACGAACACCTGCCTATAACGGCCAGATATTCAGTACGCCCGGGATGCCTCCATATGAGGGTTGAGCAGCTGAGGGTACGTTTCAACCGAAGGGTTTTGAAATTTACAGTACCTACCTCCGCGACACCTGCGTATTTCGGACACCTGAGCAAAGTGAATATCTGCGTATAACGGACATAAATACTACCGTTATCCTAGCTAGGTGCCATTGTCATTTACGGACACCTGCCTTAAACGGTCATTTTGCACTGACCCGTGAGTGGCCGTTAAATGCATGGTTCATATTACTATAAATAGCGCCCTCTATTTGTATATAAACAGCAACACTGATTAAGAGCGAGTGGCAAGGTGCACATCTTGATGAAACATGTCTTCTGAACTTACCAATCAGCAAAAATAATTAAACAAACATCTAGGTTGATAAATATATTACCCTCATCCATACAATGGTTGACCACAGCAAGTTGAGAGTTCAGATAAGACGTGATTTGTGGAAGGCTGCACATCCGATTGAACAGGGATTTCAACTCAAGCACAGACTCACGAGCCTGACAAGTACAAGCGGAATGTGTTGTATCGGCTAGTAGGTTACATCGGTATGTTACTCTCAAATCAGCTCTTATAAATCAGGCATTTCCGGAGAACTGTAAAATCGTCAATAATAATGTATCTTTCAAATCCCGGTTGGTGAGAGTATGAAATTAAAATGCATTCGCTGGAGGTGTGGATTTCTAAAGCATTTTGGCCTTTCGCCTTAATGCCGTGACCTTCATTAAACTATGACCTTCATAACACCATGACCTTTATCACACCACGACCTTCATAACCTGGTCATCTCTAGTGAATTGTTCAATATATTTTCCTCTTATTGGTTTGTGTTTGAAATTCCGACCATGTCGCTTTACTTACAAAAACAGTACCATGCTAGTGTAATGTTTGGTATACGTGTGGCTTCTGAGCGCCGATTGACAGCCATTTTGAATCAGGAACAACCCTTGACTTAATATTATATCCGGAACTAATGCAGTTAGCTTATCGAGGTTGTTACCGCAGGTTGGCGCACCTGTCCAATGAAGTTTTCGTAATTGTCAAATATAAGTGGAAACAGGAACCGTTTCCAGAAACAGGAAGTACATGCTAGCGCTCTAATGAATTTCCGAGAGCCTTGAGTCAGTGCAGTACACTGATGTTGTCTCAAAAGGAAGGAGGTCTTCATCGTGAAGTGCGGAGCAGAAGGCTGACACTGCTCATTCGTTGCCAATGATTGGACGATGGTAATTTCTATAAATAGAATGACAATTGGAAGCCCTATCCCTCGGATGTTCAGAACAAAAACACTATGAAACAGAACAAATCGATTTTGTCTCATATCGACATGAGATGACACAAATCGATTTTGTCTCATATCGACAGGAGATGACACCTCAAGTCCAGAAAATTCACAATAATTTGGTGATACTGCGATTGACTCATATAAGAGGGCATATAACACTTAAGCAATGTTGCATTACGAAAATGAATCGCTGGACTCCTCTGGATGGCATTGTGATATTCCCTTATATAAATAAAGCCGTCACTAAGGTGGTACTAGCCACGAACTCACCCAACGAATAGAACTATTTATGACGCGCTGAAAATCTGGAACTTTGATCTCCGTATCTGTCTTGTGGATAATTTGAGCCTGTCAGCCGTATGGGGGACCGATAATGGTATGCATGGTCAGTTCCTGCACAGTGGCTGACCACTTGAGTGACTTGGTGGTAGCGAGCGACATACAGCGTCACGGAGTGGCTTCGTCATAAAACGTTATAATAATGACAAGGTCATATAGGGTCACGGAGCGGCTTCGTCATATAAGTTTACATAATGACAAGGTCATATAAGGTCACGGAGTTGCTTCGTCATATAAGTTTACATAATGACAAGTTCATATAAGGTCACGGAGTGATTACTTTAAGAGGAGTTCCAACCCATGCAAAGCAATAAGGGAGCATTTGTTTTACATTACTACATCTAGATGATGTCATTTTATTTTGTGCGGCAAATTTAGCGAAGCAGATTAATATAGTGACCAGTTTGCTACGTTATGATTAGACTGGGATACACATGATGTAAAGAACAAATCTTTTTTATTTCGTCGTATCGGCTTATCGATAAACAGCACCTCCATAAAGTCATGAACGAATGAACGGTCGGCTGTAAATCATTCCGAGTTACTTACAGTCATAGATTGGATACGTCATATAAGGTCACAGAGCGGTTACTTAATGTAAGGTCACATAGTGGCAAGGTCATGTAAGGTTACGGAGCTTTTTTTTTTTAATGAAAGGTGACGGTGTGACTACGTCTGTTAAGGTCATGAAGTCGTCACATGAAGTCAGATAGACCTAGCGGTTACGACCTGAGTCAGGCCATGGTACAGCAGTATTCAGTGTTGGCTTATCAAGAACGGTCATGTAACCCCCAGATAGAACGGGCAAAGAATTAATGCAAAGCACGTGAATAAAGCCAAAGACGTTTGCACAGCGTCAAACTTCAAACAGTGTCCCCAAGAGACAAAACGTTTGCCATTTGGATTATGTCTTGACACGTCTGGATTGACTAGAATCAGGCCCATTGTGGTCTTCTCTCTTCAAGTATCCGTCCTCTTACGGTCATATCTGTGCGCATCGGAGATCTTAAGTTAAGGCGTTGTTTAGACGTGGTCCACACCCTGATGATAGTCTTATTGGGGGCGGGGAGAGGGAAAGTGGGAGGAGTGGTGGTGGGGGGGGGGGGGGGGGTGGTCTGAAGTTTAGAAGCAGGCCGATTGAGATTTTGCATCCTATCTGCAGAAGGCACCAAGCTATGTGTGATGTGTCTCGGTGTTAAGGCTTACTAGCTGTAGACGTCACTCTAGGCGTGATGTGTCTCGGTGTTAAGGCTTACTAGCTGTAGACGTCACTCTAGGCGTGATGTGTCTCGGTGTCAAGGCTTACTAGCTGGAGACGTCACTCTAGGCGTGATGTGTCTCGGTGTTAAGGCTTACTAGCTGGAGACGTCACTCTAGGCGTGAAGTGTCTCGGTATCAAAGCTTACTAACTTTGGACGTCGCTTTGATGCTTAGACACGTCCACTTGGGATGGTATATAATACGCTGTGTCGCGTCGCTAATAGTAATACATGTCTCTCTGAGACATCATTCTATTCGCCGTTCGTTGCGTTGCTATGGTACGTCACTTATGACGTCATACTCCATATAGTTCATTGTGTTACCATGGAGCATGGCTTGTCACATTGACACACACAATTACTGCGATACTAAACAATCATAACCAAGGCAACCACTCACCTCCGGCATAGTTTTAAGTTCACACGGCTCTCTGATGTCCTCAGTAGATAATCAACCTGTGCTTGTCTGCTGTGCCTTATCGTGTGTCCCTTGAGTCCATTTGGTTTCAGCTTCAAGGCTCACCCAACCTGGATCCAATTGGGCTGAAGGTAACTGCTGGCGGGGTAACTCTGTGGCTTTATCTTGGATCAATGCAACTCGCGGACGCCACCAAGTAAAGCGAATGGACGCATGCCTAATGACTACGGAACATAGCAGGATTCATTATAGGCCATTTTGTACGCATTCTTGTTTTGGTCTGGTCTGGAGGTACAACAGAATATTGAGGTTTAAGCTCTTTTTCTTATATAAGGGACTAATGGATCCTAGCAAATTGTTCATCAAACGCACTTAACCCATCTGGTTTGTGACAATCGTCATGTTCTATTTGAGAGACAATCGCGCAATTCTCCATAAACGGTGTAACAAATGGTTGTTGTTGAGCATGGTGTATTGTATGGTCAATGGCGCCAATGGGCCACGCAATCCGTTCTCGCGTTCCTTGTGTGACATTCCGGAAGTGACGTGACACGGACGACGACCACCCCCACCCACCCAGGTACTGATGGGCCATCCGATCCACTATGGCAAACGTCCAATCCCGAGACCTACCCAAGCCCCGCATCGAGGTCATCCCTCACTGACCCAATAGGCGTGTTGGCGTCCTAACGGCTTTCTCAAGAGGAATGACAAGTGAAGTGTTGACGATCCGTCAGGATGCGTGAACAAGAAGCGATTGGTTATTTTCCATCACCGCCGATCGCAGTGACAGAACACCGCTCACACCCCTCCCCCCACCCACCCACCACCGACAGAGGTATCACAGTCCGACTTTGTCACGGAACATGTCATGTTATGGACTGATATTGTCATAGACAGAACTTGTCAGGGACAGAACTTGTCAGGGACAGAACTTGTCAGGGACAGAACTTGTTAGGGACAGAGTTTGTTACAAACCATGTCCTTCATTGACAAAACTTGTCAAAGACAGAAGTTGTCATGGTCAGGGCTCGTCACAGAAAGAGCTTGCCCCAGTCGCACCTCGTCACAGGTGGACCCTCCAGAGGCTGCTACAGACAACACAGGTTAATGATAGAGCTTGTCCCAGGCACTGTCACGTTGATTCAAATGAAAGCATATGTTGAGTTCAGTGGCCTGTAGTGACAATTAGGCCCCGCTAAATCACCACCGCACCCGTCTGCAGTTAACATGGTCAGCCATGGAGAACAGTTTACCTGGAGACACCTGTGTAATATGACCATATATTTGGCTTGTCGCGAAGGTACATGCGAAAGACACCCGATCACTGCGACGGAGGGAGACATTAGCATATGTAACCCAAGCTAGATCTACAACGCGTCCTCTCGCATGCATACTCATGTAGATGGGCCGGGTCCATGTCTCCATTTGGTATCGGCCGTACTCCCAAATTTCATTGCATAATGGATGTGCGTTTTTTCGATCCCGCGGAATAATTCGCTTTAATGGAAGACAGCGTCATCTTAATAAGTGATGGTCTCGTATGAAATGATTGCAAAGTATCCATCTTTTATTCACGTTACTAAGCGGAGAAGAAACGATATATATATATATATATATATATATATATATATATATATATATATATATATATATATATATATATATATATATATATATATATATATATATATATATATATATATATATATATATATATATATATATATATATATATATATATATATATATATATTTTATATGTGTGTGTGATACAAACAAGAGAGAAAGTCACGCTCATCACTTAACAACAGCCACGAAGTGAGCGATAAAGGATGACCATGCTGCTATTCCCTCACGACTCACTTGCGCACGCGCGACTTGCGCTTCCGCTGGTAAGTGCTTCATTTGGGCTTAGTTATTATGCGTTGCAGCATGCAAGTGATTTAAAGGGGGAAGCAACCTAGATTAACTAAATGGTCACCTCCAGTTCGCTTTAATATCGTCTGATCGCACAGTGTTCAATTAAAGTGATTTGACACTGATGAGAGATAAAAACGACTTGAAGACCGCTTGAACCCGACCTACGACCTTTAACCTTTGAATACATAGTGTGTGTCTACATCTCTCCCTTATGTTTGGTAACAGTCAACAGGAGACATCATCTCAAACCGACTTCAAACCGTATTATTTGCTAATCAAGTCATCTCTTAAGTGTGTACGGAGCGTGGATATGCTTTTTCCACGTGCGTCTTACGCAAGCCACAAGGCGGGCCTGGTCAAGTGGCAAGGTCCGCTAGTTTGCGTTGACTTAGCCCCCCAGTAAGGCCTGTCATGGTGTGAGTCATCATGACATACCTGGACTCATTGGCATTATGATAAGAGAATTATGTTGTACGATTAACAAACCTTAAATGATAAGTGAGCTTCCTGTTATTATCGACAAACCGCCCCTACTATTCATTGATCAGCGTCTTGGTACTGTTTACTGTTGTGACAGATAAAAATTAATCATTCGGTTAGGATATGACGATGACGACTCATTTATTTTCCTTGTGCTAGTCACCCAATGTCAAACGAGACATTACCGTCTAAGTGGACTTATGAATGTTTTGAAGAAGTAGGTTGCCTCGCTGGCCACCCAGAAGGAGTTTACAAGCTAGCTGCTGAAGCAAGGCATCTGAGATGATAGACCATGAGCACCGACCCCGATCTCTCCCTGCAACCTGACGTCTTTCTCCCAGCTCACATGTTCGAGATCTTCCGCAAAACCTGCCATTTGCAACACGGTTTACCAGTGGCAACTTGGTCTGGATCCTGCCATTGGCATCACGGTCTGGATCCTGCCAGTGGCAACATGGTCTGGATCCTGCTAGTGGCACCACGGTCTGGATCCTACTCACTGGAACGCGCTCCAGAAAGAGTCCGGCATTGAGCGTGAGTGGCGGACAGACTAGCATCAGCGCCTGGTCATTGAATGGCCGTCAATGCCTACCTGGTCAATCATGTTAAAGTGAAAGAAGAGCATTAACTCGTCATGAAATAACATACACGCGCACCTACACAACAACTTTATTCACCAAATATACGCAAAATCTGGCTCGCCACTTTAAGCACTTATTTAGCACGCGATGTTTGGCAGCGGTAAACTTTCAAGCGAGCGCTGGAGACATAAAATATTAATATTTTTGGATGTAATGTGTTAGAATAGATTGTATTCTCGAGCGCAAACTCAACTGAAACTCAACTAGATGTATTCAAATGGCATGGCTTAACCCACCATATAATAGGGATAACCTGCAATTAACAATCGTCATCCAGGTTAGCTCTGCGACTCATGAGCAGTAGGGAGACAGGTAGAAATACAGGTAACAGACGTACAGGTAACAGACGTACAGATAACAGACGTACAGGTAACAGACGTAAAGTTAACAGACGTACAGGTAACATACGAACAGGTAACAGACGTACAGATAACAGACATACAGGTAATAGACGTACGGGTAACAGACGTACAGGTAACACACCTCATGTAACAGACGTACCGGGTGGGACTAAATCAAAACATTTTTAAATAGCCACACAAGCTCGCTAGCATCCATCCAAGGGATTAAATGTTCTGCTGTTGATCCTCATGTTTTCGTCCTGGAGCACATATATCTGATATCAAGTACTAATTGGCCACTCACAGAGGGCCAGCTACCAACAGCTCCCACTCACAGAGGGCCAGCTACCAACAGCTCCCACTCACAGAGGGCCAGCTACCAGCATTTCCAACTCGCAGAAGGCCAGCTACCAGCAGTTCCCACTCACAAAGGGCCAGCTACCAGCATCTCCATTTTCTTATGTATAAAATTGTTTTTGATGAAGAGAATTGGGGCTGGAACTACGTGCGGTATCCCCGCCCAGCATTGTATAGCTACTGCGGGTTGGGGTGGTTGGATGTGCTTGGGCTGGGGTTGTTGGATGTGCTTGGGCTGGGGTTGTTGGATGTGCTTGGGCTGGGGTTGTTGGATGTGCTTGGGCTGGGGTTTTTGGATGTGCTTGAGCTGGGGTTGTTGGATGTGCTTGAGCTGGGGTTGTTGGATGTGCTTGGGCTGGGGTTGTTGGATGTGCTTGGGCTGGGGTTGTTGGATGTGCTTGGGCTGGGGTTGTTGGATGTGCTTGGGCTGGGGTTGTTGGATGTGCTTGGGCTGGGGTTGTTGGATGTGCTTGGGCTGGGGTTGTTGGATGTGCTTGTGTTGGGGTTGTTGGATGTGCTTGGGCTGGGGTTGTTGGATGTGCTTGGGTTGGGGTGGTTGCGAGTGTGATTGGGGACCTTTGGGGTGTTCTGGGGGAGCATTATGAATAAATTAACAGCTGTTATAAGATATGATAAATGATTCTGCATTAGCGGCCAGATTTCACATGGTACGGCTGGGTCCTTGATGTACGGGTCAACATGGTACGGCTGGGTCCTTGATGTGCAGGTCAACATGTAGCTGTCATTGAGGATTGTACATCAACTTCCCGCCTGCTCTTCGGGTCATAACGTCCCGTCAACTTCCAGCTAGCTCTGCAGGTCATAACGTCCCGATTTTAAAACAACCGGTTATAACAACCGATCACAGATCTTGTTCTGCTACAGATGAATGGTTAGAATAGAATCACACAGCCGGAGTTACTGATAAACAGACTCCTACACCCATCAATACAAGGAGCCATATGGCACTCCTTGTAGTACTCCAAACAAAGGCATCTTTGTTTTAACCTTCCCACTGCCTCAGGTGTATCGCGATTCGCACGGACACTCGGACTCGATACGAGAACCTGATGATTGAGGTGATATGGCGGGCCAGAGCGCACTCGATTCCCGCAATCATGAAATATTCACATGATTGACGGTCGATTTAAAGTTTCTCTGCTCCTTGAAACGCCACATTTCATGTAACCCTCATTAATAATACATATAGTCTCATAAACAGATAAATGGAACGGCAAATTCAATTCGAGAGATCAGTCAGCAATTATAATCTAAATATATGATATATCACATGGATTTCAATAAATCAAATATCTATTTTATTTCAGGTAAAATCACTTTGATGTCATGCTAATTAATAGTTGATTTGGTCAGGTATTGGTTGCTGATAACAGGCCTAACCTCCGCTTTTCATGCAATGAGTCAAACTCCTTTCACTAATCCCTGCTTATGGTGTAAAGAGCTGTTTACAACGTTCAGAAACTTGACAACGGTCCTGCGTTTCTACTACGAGGCTATTTATAGAGAACACGGCCGTGTACTCCCTGGTCAAATCGCGGTAACACGCCAATCAGGACGTTATAAAGAGGGTGGTAATTAATGGGAGAATTTGTGTAATTATGCCTCTATAGAAAGCCAAGTCTTATTCAGCAGCAGCAGCAGCTGCTGCAGCAGCAGCAGCAGCAGCAACAGCAGCCCTTACATCGTATACATCCGCGGTTTCCAAGTTTGAATATATCACCATTTTTGAAAACTTTCGCTTCCAACAATTCGCTCTTTACTTTGTTTTGATGCAATCTACCAAGAACTGCGAAATCGACATGTAAATATTTCCATGTAATCAGCGTAGTCTTAAGACACTTTCGTCGTAAAAGTGACGTCAAATCATTTCAAAAGATGCAGCTGAACATTAAAAAGGCTTAGAAATGTCAGGCATTACCAATGAGATCAAAGAAAAATAGATCAACCCCGCTAAAAACTCGCGGATAAAGCAACGAGTAGGTCACTCAAGGTCACCCTTCCTGCTTGCCGTCTTGAATGGAGTGCGGATTTTATCTGAGTAGAACACTTGCAAACATGCTGATGAAATAAGATGGTGACAATAATATTAGGAAGTGAGTCTGTCTGTATTGTTACTTAGTCCAGTGTTGCCATGACAACCTACCACAAATAATAATTTCCTGATATAAACAAAACATGTATGTCGTGTGTTTGTCTGGATAGCAAACGATAGAACCGCTTTTATTGTCATTTCAATGCGATATACTATTTAGATAAATACTAAAGATAGGTAGATTTAAAGACAGACAGAAAGCCTTGCCTCTTCCACGGTTAATATCTCCTCAAATGATCGAGCTTTGCATTGGAAATTGAAACAGTGGCAAAAAAATGGTAACAAGGTTTGACCAAATCACGGAGATCGCGTCGTGAGAACGCCCTGATGATGTGATGGCTCAGTTATATCACCTGGCGGCGGAAACGGAACTGGTCGGTGAGGATATGACTCACTCCAGGGACCTTGATCGGATGGATGAGGAGAGGACGGTTCATGGGAGATTGCACCTGAATCTTAACAGAACTCCTGTTGAAGGTGCAGGTGGTGCGATTTAATTATTGTCATCACACCCAAAAGCACAGGACGAGAGATGTCGAGATTTAGAATCGTTCAACTTGATCTTGTGTGTTACTATTGCGTTTAAATGTCGACAATTCCTGCGACTCGTATCCGTTGTTATCATGGCCAACAGCCTCTGTGTATGGTGGGGGTACTTCTGGCGCCACCTGGCCGCCACCGACGAAAGCTTGCAATGGACCGACCGTGGCATACCGACCCGTTCGATTTTCCTCCAATGCAGGCCCCCACTTGCTGGTAGGCGCTGCGGCTTTCTGTGACCACACAGCCAAACATATAAGGTATATATCACATGGTGAAACCCTGTGACGTGGCTTACACGGTAATAAAGACATCAACATGTGAACTAGCCTTGCAGCTTCGGTCCATGGCGACACGGACGATCATCACAATAGGGATCCACATGAGAGTGAATGTGACGATGAGCCAGCCTACAGCATGCGCCCAGGGCGGGTACTCGTAGCCGTCCAGCGTCGGGTCAGTGTAAACCACAGCCTTGAAGATGATGATGAACTGTGGAACAATACAATACAAAGCGTACGCGATAATAGTGACGTAATCGTAAGAGTGACGTAATTGTGACGTAATTTTAATGGTGACGTAATCATAATAGTGCCGTCATGGTGACGTCATCGTAGAAGTGACTTCATCGTTATAGTGACGCTCTCGTTATAGTGACGCCATCGTAAAAGTGAAGTTAAAGTGACGTTTCCATAATAGTGATGCATCCATAATAGTGACGTAATCGTAATAGTGACGTTATAATGACGTAATCGAACCAATGAACTATTTGGGTAAACCCAGTCCCAAATGATATGACAAATATATATTTTGAAGGGCGGGCCTAACCTAGTATTGACTGGGCTTCACACTGAGTAATAAACATCGACGTTTGCCAGTTTGTGTGGGATTCGACTGGTATAAACACGAATATGTGAGACCGTAATAGTCAGCACAGAGCCGATCAATCGATAGCATGGAATTATTTACCAGCAGTATGAGAGGTGTTAGTCCGACCCAGCAGACGACAAAGAACATAATATCACGTGGTCGCTTTCCGGTCAGCATCATCAGGACGTCATCCAAGAATCGTCTGCAGCCTTTTATGGTAGCGCAAATCAAAGTGTCAAATCGAGTCGTTAGTGGGTTATCATTAATTATATTCACTTTTAATAGCGATCACAGCACTAATCAAACACGTGCTGCTTCGCCAACAGCTCAGTGTATTATTTATGACACATTATGCATTATAAAGTCTTACCATAAACCCACTGCACAGCGATCAACTCAAATAAACCGATGAAGAGCAAGGGAAACCCACTCGTGTAGGAGTCTACGAGTTGAAACAGGTATAATCCCGACTGCAGTCAAAAAAGGCACAATGGCGGTGTTTGTCGTTACCAAATAAAAGCTGTCAAGCACATTTACACATACAGCTATTCAGCTGTTTAGCACAGTTATTTCAACATCAAGTATTTGATTTGTAATAATGAACATAGGGTAGTCATGAAACCGATCACGTGACTGCTTCGTGAACTTACAGGGGTTACCATCGGGAGCGTGATAAGGAAGTTGAAGAGACAGCCACATCCACGGAAGATGACTGGAGCGTATTTATAGCGCTGGAAGATCTGTGGAAACTCGTCCATAATGGAGGCAAACACGGCTTCCACGATCGAGAACTGTAACAGCATGGGAGGAAGTTACAGGTCATGATGTTAGTGGCTCATGCTGTGTCGGGTTGTCACTTGCGGTATATATGTGGTAACATATCGTGAAAGGATTGTGATGGCATTGTCTGTGATGGCATTGTCTGTGATGGCGTTGTTAATGATGGCATTGTCTGTGATGGCATTGTTTGTGATGGCATTTTTGTGATGGCATTGTTTGTGATGGCATTGTCTGTGATGGCATTGTTTGTGATGGCGTTGTTAATGATGGCATTGTTTGTGATGGCATTGTTTGTGATGGCATTGTCTGTGATGGCATGGTTTGTGATGGCATTGTTTGTGATGGCATTGTTTGTGATGGCATTGTCTGTGATGGCGTTGTTAATGATGACATTGTTTGTGATGGCATTGTCTGTGATGGCGTTGTTAATGATGACATTGTTTGTGATGGCATTGTTTGTGATGGCATTGTTTGTGATGGCATTGTCTGTGATGGCATTGTCTGTGATGGCGTTGTTTGTGATGGA
This sequence comes from Urechis unicinctus, assembly GCA_034190875.2. Classification (NCBI taxonomy): domain Eukaryota; kingdom Metazoa; phylum Annelida; class Polychaeta; order Xenopneusta; family Urechidae; genus Urechis; species Urechis unicinctus. The sequence continues at coordinate 32,399,762 of CM067355.1, forward strand.
ATTGTCTGTGATGTATGTGATGGCATTGTCCATAATAGCATTTTACGTGTTTGCTTTGTTTGTGATGGCATTGTCCACAATAGCATTATCTATGATGGCATTGTACGTGATGACATTGTCCATAATAGCATTGTCTGTTGCACCATCGTCCGTGCTAACATTTTCTGTTGCACCATCGTCCGTGCTAACATTGTCTGTTGCGCCATTGTCCGTGATAACATTGTCTGTTGCACCATCGTCCCTGCTAACATTGTCTGTTGCACCACAGTCCGTGCTAACATTGTCTGTTGCGCCATCGTCCATGCTAACATTGTCTGTTGCACCATCGTCAATGCTAAAATTGTCTGTTGCACAATCGTCCATGCTAACATTGTCTGTTGCGCCATCGTCCATGCTAACATTGTCCGCGCTAAAATTGTCTGTTGCACTATCGTCCATACTAACATTATCCGTGCTAACATTGTCTGTTGCACCGTAATCCGTGCTTACATTGTCCGTGCTAACATTGTCTGTTGCACCATCGTCCATGCTAACATTGTCTGTTGCGCCATCGTCCATGCTAACATTGTCCGTGCTAACATTGTCTGTTGCACTATCGTCCATACTAACATTGTCCGTGCTAACATTGTCTGTTGCACCGTAATCCGTGCTAACATTGTCCGTACTAACATTGTCTGTTGCGCCATCGTCCGTGCTAACATTGTCTGTTATGCCATCGTCCATACTACCATTGTCTGTTGCACTATCGTCCATGCTAACATAGCCTATTGCACTGTTGTCCGTGCTAACATAGTCCGTGCTTACATTGCATGTTGCACCACTGCCCGTGCTAACATTGTCTGTTGCACCATTGTTCGTGCTAAAATTTTGTGTTGCACCGTTGTCCGTGCTAACATTGTCCGTGCTAACATTGTCTGCTGCACCGTTGTCCGTGCTAACATCATCTGTTGCACCATCGTCCATACTAACCATTGTCTGTTGCACTATCGTCCATGCTAAAATAGCCTTTTGCACCGTTGTCCGTGCTAACATAGTCCGTGCTAACATTGTCTGTTGCACCGATGTCGTGCTAACATAGTCCGTGCTAACATTGTCTGTTGCACCGATGTCCGTGCTAAGATTTTCTGTTGCACCGTTGTCTGTGCTAACATTGACGGTGCATACATTGTCTGTTGCACTGTTGTCCATGCTAACATAGTCCGTGCTAACATTGTCTGCTGCACCATTGTTAGTGCTTACATTGCATGTTGTACCACTGTCCGTGCTAACATTGTCTGTTGCACCATTGTCCGTGCTAAGATTTTCTGTTGCACCGTTGCCCGTGCTAACATTGTCCGTGCTAACATGACTGTTGAAATATTGTCCGTTCTAATATTGTAGTTTTCCTACTGTCTGAACGTGTTTCCAAGCATGGCCTCATGATATTGACCTGAGAGGAGAAACTTAACATCGTCATCATGATATGATAATGACCTGAGAGGAGAAACCTAACGTCGTCATCATGATATGATAATGACCTGAGAGGAGAAACTTAACGTCGCCATCATGATATGATAATGACCTGAGAGGAGAAACCTAACGTCGTCATCATGATATGATAATGACCTGAGAGGAGAAACCTAACATCGTCATCATGATATGATAATGACCTGAGAGGAGAAACCTAACGTCGTCATCATGATATGATAATGACCTGAGAGGAGAAACTTAACGTCGTCATCATGATATGATAATGACCTGAGAGGAGAAACCTAACGTCGTCATCATGATATGATAATGACCTGAGAGGAGAAACTTAACGTCGTCATCATGATATGATAATGACCTGAGAGGAGAAACTTAACGTCGCCATCATGATATGATAATGACCTGAGAGGAGAAACCTAACGTCGTCATCATGATGAAGAAGAGGATGGACCAGACGGTAGGACCCGGCATCTGGGTGAGTCCTTCAGGGTAAACCACAAACACGAGGCCGGGACCTGAAAACAAGCACCAACTGTACAAATGAATTATGTACTTACTTCTAAAATAAAGGTTATAGAATTTAAAGGTATGACGTATCAAGTTGCTTTAGGATTCATATCAAATTGTGAATGCAAAGTTCAAGAGGTGTGACGTCATCGACATACCTGCCTGGGCGACTTTTGACACATCCACTCCCTTCTCGTCAGCCATGAAACCCAGTACAGAGAAAATAGCAAACGCCGGCGAACAGACTTGTCAAACAGTTGACGAATGGCACTATTAAAGAATCCCTGCAACACCATCACAAATGAAATGCAATTAACCCGCCCCTATCGACGGCCTTGCTCATTGAATTGATGTATCAAATGTGTCGCGAATCAACAAGGATAGATATGTCACATGCGCCTCTCAAACGACTCGTTTAACTTAGAACAAAACCAATTGATTGAAACAGCGTCTAGGTACAATGATGTTATTTGTTTTATATTACCTGAGGCAGTTGTTTTTGAACCTATTGAAGCTGGCCATGACTATAAGACCACCTGAGCAAGCACTGAGCGAGTAGAAGATCTGTGTCGCCGCGTCACTCCACACCTGTACATAGGTATACATCACAGGTACACAATAAAGGTATACATCACAGGTACACGTCACAGGTACACATCACATAGATATATCACAGATATACATGACAGATATACATCACAGACACGCGTCACAGACATACATCACAACACACATCACAGATACACATCACAGGCAAGCATGCAGACACACATCACAGACACACATCGCAGATATACATCACAGACACGCGTCACAGACACACATCACAGACACACATCACATGCATACATCATAGTCACACATCACAGACATACATTACAGACACACATCACAGACACACATCACAGACACACATTACAGACACACATCACAGACACACATCACAGACACATTACAGACACACATCACAGATATACATCACAGACACACATCACAGACACATATCACAAACATACATCACAGACACACACATTACAGACACACATTACAGACACACATCACAGACACACATCACAGACACACATCACAGTCACACATTTCAGACACTCATCACAAACGCACATCACAGACACACATCACAGACATGCATCACAAGTACGTCTTACAGGTACTCATCACAGTACACATTACAGGTATGCATCCCCATTAAATATCACAAGATGCACATGTAGTTCTGCAGTATGGATTTTCGACTCACAGCTCCGTCCTGAAGCCGACTCCAGTCGGGCTCCATGTAGAACCTGACCCCTTCACCCGCACCAGGTAGAGTGGCACCCCGAACCAACATGGCTGTCATCATCAGGTACGGGAAGATTGTCACGAAGTAAACCACCTGTAAGCACCACGCCAGTTTTAATCCGCCACGTGGCAGCACGGAGCAATGCAGTCCCTCGTCCGCTTCCGGTTGTCAAATACACACGGTTTACATAGGAGATTGCGCAACACGTTCTACGTTATTTTGTATCAAAACCTTTTGAGTTAAATCCGTTAATAACCTTGATGAAAATCATCACTGATGGATATGTACGGCCGTCTGACCTTACAGCAATTGAAAATTGAGATGAAGAAGCGAAATGCTAAGCTCAGGATCCGTATATTTTGCGTTTACGTTGGGATGTCTTATTAATCTGACCCAATTCCTTCCAAAGTACATCTTTCTTATGCAATTAATAATGCAATCGATTCTAAACATCGACAAGACCAATTGACTGCTATATCCCCTTTCATTTTGTTAGGTTTAAGGACACTCATCTTGATCTCAATCAGAATATACCAGCGCCCCAAAAAATGAACTATTCTCCCAGTGAAACCAACAAATTCATTGGGACACTCGATAATTGATAAAATTCAACTTCTTCGTATTTGTCCTTAAAAGCACAAACCCCAATTTCATTATGGGGTTATGAAAATGAAGTTTCTAATAAAAAATGTGAGCTCACCTTTCCAAGAGATGAAATGCCTTTAATAAGGACCAGGAATACGATGAACCAAGCAAGGAAGAGACAAATAGCCAGTTGCCAGACAATGCCACTCCCTGAGTCAATGTCAGGAGATATTCGCAATACCTCCGTACTACTCAACAAAGGCATAGATTATGTCATTACAAGTCAATAGAATAATGCTGACTCAAAAGAAATGCGACTGCAAATATGAAAGTGAATCATGCATTTGGTACGGCTTAAGTCAGACAAGTTTTAAGC
>CM067355.1:32408996-32411496 GCA_034190875.2 Urechis unicinctus
GCGTCACTGAGCCTCCTACCTAGCGTCACTGCCCTCTTACATAGCGTCACTGCCTTACTACCTAGTGTAACTGCCCCTCCTGCCTAGCGTCAATGCCCCTTCTACCTAACGTCACTGTCCCTGCTATCTAGTGTCACTGCCCCTCCTACCTTGCGTCACTGCCTCTGCTACCTAGCGTCACTGCCCTCCTACATAACGTCACTGCGCCTCCTACCTAGCGTCACTGCCTCTCAAACCTAGCGTCACTGAGCCTCTTGTCTTGCATAACTGCCCTCCTACATAGCATCACTGACCATCCAACCTAGCGTCACTGCGACTCCTACCTAGCACGACTATCACATTAACAACCACGTTCCGTATCTATAGGCCATTTTCAATAATACAACTACCCCATCACCTCATTTATTTACACCCCCTCACCTATCCCTTTCTGCATCCTTACTGCATCAACCCCATCATTACATCTACTCCTCTCTACGTGTACCCCATCACTACATCTACCACCTAGTACATCTGCCCCATCACTACATCTACCACTTAGTACATCTGCCCCTCACTACATCTACCACTTACTATATCTGTCCACTGCTACATCTACCACTTACTACATCTGTCCCATCACTACATCTACCACTTACTACATCTGCCCCATCACTACATCTACCACTTACTATATCTGCCCATTGCTACATCTACCACTTACTACATCTGTCCCATCACGACATCTACCACTTACTACATCTGCCCCATCACAACATCTACCACTTACTATATCTGTCCATTACTACATCTACCACTTACTACATCTGTCCCATCACAACATCTGCATCCTCACTACATCTGCCCAATCACTACATCTGCATCCTCACTACATCTACCCCCTCAATACATCTACCCCGTCAATACATCTACCCCTCAATACATCTACCCCTCAATACATCTACCCCCTCAATACATCTACCCCTCCGCCTTCAATACTTTACACTCAAGCACCTTTATTTATACCCCACCCCTTCGCGACTTTCTGGCGACTGTCCAGTGCTTTTTTGTCGTTGCCGTCGGAGGCAGTAATGCATGCTGTCAGTCTGCTGTCAGAGCCGACTCAAGTCGTGCCCCCCACAAAGCTCTCATTCTAAGGTCACTGCCCCTGCGTGTGTTAACACACATACTAATTAACATGGCACCTTGCTTAATACCTCGCCAATTCACATGTGATTAACTGATTAGTTATATAACCGCATGGTGAATGGTCATAGCAACTTCGTATTCTCTATTTTTATTCTCACAATGCTTCGATCGAAATGATAAAGAAGAGTAGCTGGGATTGTAGAGTGAAATATGACTCGACTCTAGGGAATCGGACGCTGGATGAACCACTTCTTCATACGCTCACATTTGTCAGGTGTTCGAAGACTCTAGGGCTTGTAGTTTAAGCTAGAGTAGTCCAAATATTGGACTAGTCTTCAACACATGAATCAGACATATTGCACCCGCCAAAGTCCCCCCGACTCAACAGACGGTAAGACGAAATCCGTCTATAATTCACTCCCTCACACCCACATACCGCTAGAACATCCTACGTACCCCCCACCCCCTCGTAGCATTGCTCATCTTATGTGCTCTACCCAGTTCTTATGTGTTAGTGTCAATCACATTTGATAACATATCTACCGACTCGACACTCGCCGTGATATAGCGCCTCAAATGGTATCATCTGAGTACGAGAACCTAACGTACAAGAAGCTCTATTTAAGTCGGTGCCACTTCAAATGTAAGTGGGGCCTACATGGTTAGGGGGGAGGGGTCAGTTGTACATATATCTCTAGGGCTGGCGGGGAGGGGGTGGGCTGATAAGCCACACCAGATGTCCTATTAAGCGTTCACAGCAACGTTGACTGATATGGGGCTATGATGACGTCATTATGCTGTCTCATAGCGATGTTTGGTTATAAGAATGTCAAATCACAGTGTCATGGTGATAAGGTCAAAGTAAGGGGGTCCTTCGGGAGATACGGGGGCGGGATGGGCGACGCTATCAGCGCGGGTATCAACCCCCATCAAGGTGTGGTGTCCGTTCATTAACACACCACCCTACACCTCATCTTGACCCATGGCCTCTGACCCACGACCTCTGACCCACGACCTCTCCAGCCATCATAGAGTCAATGCCTCCACTACCCAAGTCTACAAATAGTTATCTGTCGTGTTCAGCTAGATGATCAAAACGAGTCATATTTTAAATGCATGGACTTATTAAGTAAAGGCAATTTTATGGCTAATGTTGCATAAGAACAAAAGGTCCAGTACGAACCATTCACCTAAAACTCAATTGTGGGAACTACTTCTCGTTGGTCGCTGTTTAACGCTATGCAATAAATTAGCTATTTGTTGACGTCAGAGCACTGGTCATTGTCCCCTACAACCTTGACCCTTACGATGCCGCCGTGCGCTTCTGCGCGTGCGCACATTCATAAAATATCAGTACGTGGGACACGCTGAT